>JARQOC010000004.1:567483458-567794525 GCA_033576535.1 Allobates femoralis | reverse complement strand
TCAGGACGTCACCGTCTATTTCTCCATGGAGGAGTGGAAGTATTTAGAGGGACACAAAGATCTGTACAAGGACGTCATGATGAAGGTTCCCCGGCCCTCATATTACCAGGTAATAGACAAAACTAAATGCACACAGACTGTAATCTGTATGTGAAGAAGGAAATCAGTCCCTATATGTGTTTCCTCCAGGTCTATCCAGTAAGAGGACAACACCAGAGAGATGTCCCTGTTCCCTCCTTTCACAGGATTGTAAACAGGAAGATCACGATGTTTCACAGAATCATCAGGTAGATGGAGAGAAGGTGTGATGAAATCTCCCTATGATGTGTAGACGGCTGTGAAGGTCTTGTGCTCAGTCTTGTTTTATCTTCCAGTATTATGTGTCACATTACATGTCAGAATGGCGGGCTCTGTGCACTGTCTCCACCTCCCCCCTCCCCGTGCGCTGTCTCCAACTCCCCCCTCCCGTGCGCTGTCTTTCCCCCACCCCCGTGCTCTGTGTCTCCTCTCTGTGGCCTGTTTCACAAACTCCCCCTACCTCCCATCGGTGGGTGCCTGTGTGCTCCCCCCTACCCTGTACATCCAACTGTAACATTGTGGTCAGTCACATGAAACTGGCTCCGTCCGGTTACGTGACTAATCACATGACCATAACATCACCACATGTCCTTTATCATCGAGGGAGGCGGTGGGAGGTGTTCGGCATGTGAAGCATCGGGTGTCAGTACTGCTACCGCCGCTAGTGGGCGTCATATTAGCACACCCATCACTTGGGTGTGCTAATATAGTGTAGTATCCGGCGGCACAGTGAATTGGGGGATCTGGGGACATTGCCCGGAAGTTGATGACGAACGACACTAGGTAAGTATATAATAGATACTTATGTAATGAGAACGGTGGAAATGACAAGATTAGAGCTGATCATAGATGTGACGTCTCCATCTGTCTGTGACGACTTTTACAATATTTTTTTCAGGGTGAAGATTTGACCCTTAATAATATTACAGAGACATATGTGAGGGGTGATGAGTGGTGTAAAGAGGAGATTACTACAGATAACCATGCAGGTGAGTTGTATTTCTAAATACAGAGAAATCACACATTCTTTTCATTCAGCACATGCTACAATGTTGGACTAGAAAGAATGACTATAAGGCTGCTTTCACTCTGCAGTTTTTTTCCTGATCAGTGTAAATTAGGTTTTGTGTGCCAAAACCAGGAGAGGAACTTGCAGAAAAAAAACTATAAGGGTAGAGACACACAGTCAGTATTTGGTCAGTATTTCACATCAGTATTTGTAAGCCAAAACCAGGAGTGGAACAGTCAGAGGAAACATATAATAGAAACATGTGCTCCACTTCTGCATTTTTCACCCACTCCTGGTTTTGGCTTACAAATACTGATGTGAAATACTGACCAAATACTGACTGTGTGTCTCTACCCTAATGGAAAGATTGACACCTGTTCTGAGTTTTGGAGACACTCCTGGTTTTGGCACACAAAACCTAGTGAACACTGATCAGGAAAAAACTGCAGTGTGAAAGCAGCCTAACTTATTATCATAAAAATAAGGTTTCCCGTACATCTTAGGCTGGCTTCACACTACGGCTGTGATCCGATCCGTGGCTGTCCGCTTGAGCCAGACAGCCCCGGACAAGATCAGCACACAGAACCGGAGGGCAATTTGCCCTCGGGTCCGGTGTGCAGCCAGACACAACTGCTGCCGCTGATAGATCAGGACCGCGGCTAGTTCCCCGCGAACCGCGGTCCTGACCTATCAGCAGCTGCAGCTGCATCCGGCTGCACACCAGACCCGATAGCAAATTAGCCCTCCGGTTCTGTGTGCTGATCCGGTCCGGGGCTGTGTGGCTCAAGCGGACAGCCACAGATCGGATCACATCCGTAGTGTGAAGCCAGCCTTAGGGCCACGTCACACACACAGATATCTGTGCAGATATTGTTCACAGATCTGTGGTTGCAGTGAAATCATGGACACATTGGTCCATTTGGTGGCTGTGTACAAATGTAACAATCCGTCCATGATTTCACTGCAACCAGAGATCTGCGAACAATATCTGCACAGATATCTGTGTGTGTGACGTGGCCCTTAGGCCGGCTTCAGACTGCGTTTTAGATCCGATCCGTAGCTGTCCGCTTGAAGCAGACAGCCGTGGACCGGATCAGCACACAGGACCGGGGGGCTATTATGCCCTCCGATCCTGTGTGCAGCCGCCCGCAGCCGCAGCCGCTGACAGGTCAGGACCGCGGCGCCCGCGGTCCTCACCTATCAGCAGCAGGAACTGCGTGCGGCTGCACACAAGATCGGAGGGCATAATAGCCCCCCGGTCCTGTGTGCTGATCCGGTCCGTGGCTGTCTGCTTCAAGCGGACAGCTACGGATCGGATCTAAAACGTAGTCTGAAGCCAGACTTAGACATGGAAAAGTGGAATGAATATCCTTTCTTATTTATATATGGAATAAAAATGGAAAAAGTTCAATCTATTGCAAAATTAACACATGTTCCATATAAATATGGTAGATGTATACAGTGGGTACGGAAAGTATTCAGACCCCTTTAAATTTCTCACTGTTTCATTGCAGCCATTTGGTAAATTCAAAAAAGTTAATTTTTCTTTCATTAATGTACACTTTGCTCCCAAAAAATCAGAAATGTAGAAATTTGTGCAAATGTATTAAAAAAGAAAAACTGAAATATCACATGGTCATAAGTATTCAGACCCTTTGCTCAGACACTCATATTTAAGTCACATGCTGTCCATTTCCTTGTGAATCTCTTTGAGATTGTTCTACTCCTATATTGGAGTCCAGCTGTCTTTAATTAAACTGATAGGACTTGATTTGGAAAGGCACACACCTGTCTTTATAAGGCCTCACAGCTCACATTGCATGTCAGACCAAATGAGAATCATGAGGTCAAAGGAACTGCCCAAGGAGCTCAGAGACAGAATTGTGCAAGGCACAGATCTGGCCAAGGTTACAGAAGTATTTCTGCAGTACTCAAGGTTCCTAAAAGCACAGTGGCCTCCATAATCCTTAAATGGCAGAAGTTTGGGACCACCAGAAGTGTTCCTAGGCCTAGCCATCCAGCCAAACTGAGCAATCGTGGGAGAAGAGCCTTGGTGAGAGAGGTAAAGAAGAACCCCCCAAATCACTGTGGCTAAGCTCCAGAGATACAGTAGTGAGATGGGAGAAAGTTCCACAAAGTCAGCTATCACTGCAACCCTCCACCAGTCAGGCCTTTATGGCAGAGTGGCCTGACGGAAGCCTCTCCTTAGTGCAAGACATATGAAAGCCTGCATAAAGTTTGGAAAAAAGACATTAACCTCCCTGGCGGTCTGTTTATTTCTGGAATTTGTTGCTAAAAGCGGGCTACCCGCGTTCGCGGTAGATGCGGTTAAAAAACCGCATCTGCCGCATCTGCCGCACTTGTGCCGCACTTGTGCCGCACTAGCGGCGCGGTTGCGGCGCGGTTGCGGTAATCTGCATAGGAACCAACCACCTCTGATGCCCCTCATACATTGTTAATATGTGCCCCTGCAGCCTAGTAAACCATTAGCAGCCCTGTTGTTGTGGGCAAAGTGGCTGCAGTAGAAGTGCGATAATGATGGTATATACTTACATGCCTGCGTTCTTGAGGGCGTCTCCCTGTGTGTGCTGGGACTTGTTGTGCTGTGGTCATCATGTCTGTCGCCCCCTCCCTTATGCACGCCCCCTCTCAGCCTGCTATAGTGCTGTGAGGCTGATTGCCTCATAAAGGGGCGGGGCTACCGTGATGCCGCAATTTAGCCCCGCCCCTTTATGACGCAATCAGCCTCACAGCACTATAGCAGGCTGAGAGGGGGCGTGCATAAGGGAGGGGGCGACAGACATGATGACCACAGCACAACAAGTCCCAGCACACACAGGGAGACGCCCTCAAGAACGCAGGCATGTAAGTATATACCATCATTATCGCACTTCTACTGCAGCCACTTTGCCCACAACAACAGGGCTGCTAATGGTTTACTAGGCTGCAGGGGCACATATTAACAATGTATGAGGGGCATCAGAGGTGGTTGGTTCCTATGCAGATTACCGCAACCGCGCCGCAACCGCGGCACAAGTGCGGCACAAGTGCGGCAGATGCGGTAGATGCGGCAGATGCGGTTTTCTCACCGCATCTGCCGCGAACGCGGGTAAGCCTGAGCCTGACTCGGGGTTAACGCTTCTGGTAGTGAATGTTAACCCCGAGTCAGGCTCGGGAATAACGCTAGGAAGGTTAAGAACTCCCAGACTATAAGAAATAAGATTCTGAGGTGTGATGAGATGAGGATAGAACTTTTTGGTGATAATTCTAAGGCCTGGTCCAGATTACGTTTTGTCTTTCTGTCTGAACGAATCCGTTTAACAGCAGCGTAACGTTTGTAAAACTACCAAAGGCTGTGAAAGTGTAGATAACTCAGGTGTTTAAAATCTTTTTAATTAATACAGACCTATGGAGAAGCAGGGCTGGGTATATAAGGGGTTCAGTTTAAAGCAAATCCACGCCTCCTGCACTTGGACGAAACGCACGTCGAGGTCATCTTGGACATGCGTCTCCGTATCTAGGTCCTGTCTCAAGTTGTGCACCATGGCCCAAGGTAAACCATCAGCTATATACTTTGCTAGCAGTTATTTATGATACCTAGAGTAGATCGCAATTGGGTTTGCAGATCTACCTATAGCAGCTGTAGCCAGGGTTGGTACACTTCTTGTATTACAGGCATATACCAAAGTATTGCCCAGTACAGACCTAGCAATTTTTAGGTGAAGTGTATGTCAGGTCTATTATTATAGTCTGCTGTATGGGGCTGTACAACTACTATTTGAGTATTCGGGATTCTAGATCTGTGTAGACGCATGTTTTGTCTTCTCTCCTTTATTTGGTAAAAACATCTATGCCAAATATTTATCTTGTTCTACCCAAAAAGGTCTGTATTATTTTATTGAGACCCACTATTTTCTATATTGTATTTAATAAAGAGCATAATTATTTTCTATAACTATTATTGTGGATGGTGTTTTTTAGTGAGAATGTTCTCTACACTTTCACAGCTTTTGGTAGTTTGGTAGTATGTTCTATCCACATGAGATTAAGGGGCTCCTATTGTAGGAACTGTGCAATGTAACATTTGTGTTTGCTTGCGTTAACCCTGCTATAGAGATACATTGTTAAACGCATCCAATCGCAAGCCAAACACAAGCAAAAATGTGTTGGTATTTGAAAGCATGCGTTATTTTAAACGCACAGGTTAACTTTGCACTCCGCGTTATCCTGTGTGTTTTAAAAAACACATACTTTTAAATGCAAGCACATTTTTGCTTGCGCTTGGATGCGTTTAACAGTGCATCTTTATTGCGGCGTTAACGCAAGCAAACACAACAATTACATTATGTTGACGCTGCTGTTAGACGCATTCATCCCGACGGAAAGACAAAACATGATCTGGACCAGGCCTTAGCAGTATGTGTGGAGAAAACCAGGCACTGCTCATCATTTGCCCAATACAATCCCAACAGTGAAACATGGTGGTGGCAGCATCATGCTTTGGGGGTGTTTTTCAGCTGCAGGGACAGGACGACTGGTTGCAATTGAAGGAAACATGAATGCGGGCAAGTACAGAGATATCCTGGATGAAAACCTCTTCCACAGTGCTCTGGACCTCAAACTTGGCCGAAGGTTCACCTTCCAACAAGACAATGACTCTAAGCACACAGCTAAATAACAAAGGAGTGGCTTCAGAACAACTCTGTGACCGTTCCTGACTGACCCAGCCAGAACCCTGACCTAAACCTAATTGAGCATCTCTGGAGAGACCGGAATATGGCTGTCCACCAACATTCACCAGCCAACCTGATGGGACTGGAGAGGATCTGCAAGGAAGAATGGCAGAGGATCCACAAATCCAGGTGTGAAAAACTTGTTGCATCGTTCCCAAGAAGACTCATGGCTGTACTAGCTAAAAAGGTGCAAATACTCAATACTGAGCAAAGGCTCTGAATACTTGTGACCATGTGATATTTCAATTTTTCTTTTGTAATAAATTTGCAGAAATATCTACATTTCTTGTTTTCTTTCAGTCAAGATGGGGTGCAGAGTGTACATTAATGAGAAAAAAATGAACTTTTTTGAATTTACCAAATGGCCGCAATGAAAAAGAGTGAAAAATTCAAAGGGCTCTGAATACTTTCCGTACCCACTGTACACAGTGGATCTAAAAAGTCAACACACCCCTGCTAAAATGCCAGGTTTTTGTCGTGTAGCAAAAATTATATCAATAAGAATAATTTCAAAACCTGTTCAACCTTTAATGTGTAGTTCAGCTGAGAAGCAATCTGAAATCTTTTTGAGTGGAAAAAAAAGTGATACCATCTTGAGCTTTTTAGCTGATGTATGAAGGTTTTGTTCCAAAACAGACTGATATTTGGAGCTGTTCCATTATTTCATCCAACTTAACTAAAGCCCCAGTTCCAGGTGCCAAAAAAAACGCCCGAAAGCCTATTACTGCCTCCACCAGGATTCACTTTGGGTAAGCTTTTATTTTGAGGTGCAGTGTTGGCTTTGTCCCAAACATAATTTTTGTAATTGTGTCTGAAAAAATTGTGTCTCATCGGACCAGAACACGGTTTCAAACATGCTTTTCGCAGGCTTTATGTAGATTTTGGTACAACATAGATTCGCTTGGATGTTTTTCTTTATAAGGCTGGAGACACTTTGTGAGATACATGCAAGATACTTGCATGAGTCTCACATGACTCACCCAGAATGGCTCCGGTCTCTCTAAACAGGAATGTGGAGCTGCATAGAAACACAAGCAGCGGATGCGCTCCCAACCAGAGAGCCTGCGACTGTTGCGGGTAAGTTATGCAAGTATCTCGTATTCATCGCACGTAGTATGTCTCTGCCCTAAGGGTACCATCACACTGGCGATAGCACCACTGATTTCTTAGGCGACGTAGGGGCGTGGCTTATCAGCGCCGATATCGCCTAATGTAAAGGGGCGATGTCGGCGCAACATATCGCCTCTCAGTGGTCGCCTGGTTTCACATCAGTGCTTTGAAACCAGGCGAGCACTCAGGGGCGATGTGTAGACATCGCCCCATGTAACAGGGGGACGGCGATCTGACAGGCGATGGGAGCCATAGGCTCCCATGTTACAGCATCGCCGCTGGGGTTTTTAGACACCCCAGCGGCGAAGCCACCTGTCAGACCGCCGATGCATTGCTGGAGGTGTCACTGCATGTAAACATGCGACGGCGACCCTGGCAGGGCGCCAAAAACATGCGCGCTCCCGCCCGTCTCCGCTGACATTTCCGGCGACGTCACCTGGTGTGATGTGGCCCTAAGAAAAAGATTCTGTCTTGCCACCCTACCCTACAGTAAGACATATGAAGAATATGGTGAATTGTTGTCACATGCAGTTCACATCCAGTACTAGCCAGGAATTCTGCAGCTCCTTTAAAGGGAACCTTTTGGGCGGTACTGACAGCTATCTCTGTATGCACACTTGTGCAGAAATATGTTACAATCACTGAGTGGACCACCCAGTGAACTGAAAATCCCAGAAACAGCTGAGGTTTAACGGATTAAAGCGCAGGTTATACAGAATCTTTTGAAAAGCTATACATCAATCTACTCAACTTCCTCAGCTCTACAACATGGTGTGTGCAGATTGGACTGCATTCACTTGGTGATCGGTTCCCTTTAACTCCTTTCCTGACATTGAGAGTACAAACACTTCCTAATTAGCAATGTTGTCCCACACATGGATGTACTGGTAGATCCTGGTGATTATGCGGGCTCAGAATCTGTGCACGCATGACCGCCGCTGGGAGTTCGGCTTAAGTGATAACTGAGCTCCTGCTGTAACAGCTAGGGCTGGTGCCTGCACCTACTCCAGCTCTTTAGTTCTCTAAATACTGTGATCAATAGCGATCATAGCATTTAGAAGATTATTAGAGAGAGGGGGCTTCCTCTCCTACCCGATCAACACCCTGGCAAATTAATTGCCATGCCAGCAGTAGGTCAAATAGTGACCTATAATTTGCCAGTTACAGTGGCCTGTTAGATAATGCCAAGATCATGGTCTAATAGGTGATTTGTCACTGACAGGTCTAATGCATTGCAGTGCATATGTATTACAATGCATTATAACAGTGATCAGACTAATAAAAGTTAAAGTCCCATAGGGAGTCTATGTAAAAAAAAACATTTTAAATAATAAAAAGAAATCACAAAGTAATAAACAAAATGAAAAAAAAATGTTATACCATTAAATACATATATTTATGTCAAATAAAAATGAAAAAGTCCACATATTTGGAATCAACGCATCCAGAACGATCTATAATACTGTCATACTGGTTAACGCTTTAAGGAAATACTGTAAAAAAAAAAGAAATGATCCAAAAAAACTACATTTTCATCATACCACTGAAATATAAAGGGGAATAAACCGTCTGTGAACATGAAGTCATATGTAAATAAAAATAGTAACTTTGAAAATGCTATCAGTCCCACAAAAAACAGCAGAAAAATAAAAAAAAATGCTACAGCTCTCAAGATACAGCAATGCAAAATGCAAAATAATTATTTTTTTTCTATACAATTTTTTTTATTTTGTGAAATCAGCAAGGTATAAAAACCCCAAGCATGTAAATGTAGAATTAGCTCTCAAAATATGGTGAGGCAAAATAACTTTTTCTAGCACAAAAAGCATTTTTCGTGTGTGAGAGTAGCGAAACCTAAACTGTGTAAATCTGGTATCGC
Organism: Allobates femoralis; assembly: GCA_033576535.1. Taxonomy (NCBI): domain Eukaryota; kingdom Metazoa; phylum Chordata; class Amphibia; order Anura; family Aromobatidae; genus Allobates; species Allobates femoralis. The sequence goes on along the minus strand of JARQOC010000004.1, from coordinate 567,785,716 downwards.
TGTAATTGTACTGACCTGAAGAATAAAGCCTTGTAATCACTAAACCACTCAAGGAATGGTGTAAAAAAGAAATAAAGTTGTTTTATCTGTTGTTGATTGGATAATTCTTCCTCCTAAAAATTGCAGTAAGGCACGGCTCACATTTATCCTGTGCTTTACGCTGAGCTCTTACACTGAGGTTTTCATGTAAATCTCTGAACTATGCGATTCACATGGAAGCCTCGACAGGAAACTGAACGTAATGAGGCAGATGGGTCAGATGGTCTCCAGAGTTTCTCTATGATCTGGTGGTATCCATCTTTGTATGCTTGCATATTAGCGCTGTTGGCCACAGTTTTATGGACTATGAAAAGATGGACACCACTGAACAGAGAACAGACAGAGTCCAAAGTATGTCTGTCTGAATGCCCCATTATACAGTGAATGGATTCCTCATCCTTCGGGGATTTCATCGCAATCGCATTATTCAGAGATTTAGATCGTAACCCCGATGTAAGTGCTCAGCAAAGAGCACAGGATAAAAATGATCCAAAATGTCATGTAAAATGTTCAAAATAAAACCTTCAACTTATCCTTATCCAAAAAAAAAACAACAATTTCCCATTCGCGCCCATCCTCTGTTAGGCCAGTTTCACAGTTGCGTTTGCAATGCAGCGTCTCCAAATGCGTACTGCGTTCCTATGTTTAACATGGGGACGCATGGCACCTGCATTTGGCTGTGTTAGCATGCTTTTATGTTCACATGCAATTTTTCTAAGTACACTCCGAATGCAACTTGTTGCATTTTTTTTGTGCGTCTAAGGATGCTTGCTTCATATGCAAGCATCTGAAATGCACAAACAGAGCATGCAAGTGAATGGAGCCACGCTGCCATCTGCATGTCAACCACAGGCAAAAGCAGAGTTTTTTTTAGTTTTTTTTTTTTTCTTTTTCTCCTCCTCCAAGGACAATATCTGTTCAGATCTCTCTCTCTCTCTCTCTCTTTCTCAGTTCATTTGTTTGTCAACGCATGCGGTGAATCAACACTGCGTTCACATCAGTATGTCTGCGTTCAGCACTGCGTTTGCATCTGCATGCAGACCAAACACTAATGTGAAACCGGCCTTAACGGAAATATAGGAAGGTTCCATGTTATTGGTAAGATTCTGGAAAAACGTAATCGCTCCATGCTCTCCAAAAGAAATCCAGAGAATCCTGCGCTCCCAAATCCAAATGCCCCCCTCCCTTCTAGGCACTACAGTCTCCCTAAGCCACCTTTAGTGTAGACATGTTTGTAGTACTGTAGTGATGAGAGTCCACTTAACTAATGGGAAGAGTATCCAGAAGCACAAGCTGGGCACGTACAAGCTGGACAATATCAAGCACTACAATTTAGGATTTACAATTATCACTCAGTAACATCCATTGCTGCTTGTTTGGCTGAAGGCACACTGTCATGCATCAAACACGGAGCGTGTTTGATTCACGACAGTGATGCGAGTGTAGTGGGTGTTTTGGGTCAGTGTGGGTGAGTGTGCATGGCTGTATGTATGTGAGTGTGCTGCGAATGTTTTGCGTGCGTGCGTGTTTGTTGCGTGTCACTGTGATGCTGTCCGCGGTCCTGAAGCAAACTTCAGGTCCGCGGACAGCATTTACCGGTGAATTTAAACTCTGCTGCTGTTAAAGCTGCGAGTTTGAATTTCCCGGGTTGGCAGCACAGTGTGCAAGCATCTTTCACCGCTGTGACAGCAGCGGTGAAAGATGATTCATAAAAACACAGCCGCTGTCCACAGTTTGCTTTTGCAGGGATTAACCCTGATATTAACTTCATCTGCAGCTCTTTGCTGCATATCAGGTGTGAGGCTACAGATGCGGCTAATAAGCCGGTTTAGGCAGGGTTAACCCCATGTTTGTGTGTTGGCAGCTTGTGTCCAGGTATGTGCACACTTCCTGGACACAAGCTGCCAGCACACAATGGGTCAGCAGGGGTTAGTGAACTGTATTACTAAAAGCTGCCAATTATCGGTAAACAGTAATTTACTGTATTTGCCGGCTTCAGCACTGAGGAGCTGTCCCTGCTAATGTACTATAATAGCGTGATATGACAGCCACTGTCCGAGGTTCTAAAGTTTCACGCTCTTAAGAGTATAGCGTGAAATTTCAGAACCTCGGACAGCAGCTGTCAATATCACGCTATTATAGTACATTAGCAGGGACGGCTTCTGAGTGTTGAAGTCGGCCGGCAAATACAGTAATTTACTGTTTACCAGATAATTGCCGGCTTTTAGTAATAATGCATTGCAATGGATTATAGCAGCTATCGTGGGAAAAAAAGGTAATGTCCCATAAAGGGACTAAGTAAGAAAAAGAAAAAAATGTATTCATTTATAGAGCGCCATTAATTCCATCGTGCTTTACTTAACCTTGCATCACTGTCCCCATTGGGGCTCACATTCTAAACATCCTATCAGTATGTCTTTAGAGTGTGGGAGGAAACTGGAAAACCCAGAGGAAACCCACGCAAACACGGGTAGAACATACAAACTCCTTGCAGATGTAGTCCTTGGTGGGAATTGAACCCAGGACCCCAGCGCTGCAAAGCTGCAGTGCTACCACTGAGCCAATAAATACATATATTTCTGTACAATAAATAAAAAAGTACACCTATTTGGTATTGCTGTGTCCGGAATGACCTGCGCTATAAAACTGTCCCACTAGTTAACTCTTTCAGTGAATACCGTAAAAAAAAAATTGGCAAAACCACTATGCTTTTTCATCATACCTCCAAAAAAGAGGAACAAAATGCAATACAAAAGTTGCATGTAAACAAAAATGGTATCACTGGAAGTGTCATCTTTTCTCTCAAAAACAAGCCCATACAGCTCCATCAGTGTTAAAAGAAGAAGAAAAAAAAGCTACACCTCTCAGATTTCAGCAATCCAAAAAACAATTGTTTTTTCTCCAATTGTTTTATTGGTGTAAAAGCGGCAAAACATAAAAGAGCAATATAGATATGCTATCACTGTGTTTCGTACTGACCCGAAAAATAAAGCAGCCTTGTCACTTTTACAGCACATTGAAAGGCGTAAAAAAAAACAATACTATTACTGAATTTCTGCTTCTTCTTGATTCTGCCTCAAAAAAAGTGTAATAGAAAGCAATCAAAAAACATTGTGTCCCAAACTGCTACCAAAATAAAAACTCCAACTCATCCTGCAAAAAAACAAACCCTCACATGATTGTCGGCAGGAAAATAAAGAAACAGCTTTCAAAATTTGGTGATGCAAAAAAACTTCATTTTGTACAAAAGCGTTCTTATGGCCCCTTTACACGCAGCTACAGGTAACAGGTTTTCCACAGGTAACTTGCTGGTTGCAGTGAAATCATGGAGACATGGTTCTATCCTGTTGCTGTGTACAAATGGAACTATGTCTCCATGATTTCACTGCAGCAGTAAGTTACCTGTGGAAACCCTGTTACATGTAGCTGCGTGTAAAGGGGCCATTAGTGTGATAGTATCCAAACCTAAACAACCCTATATGGTATCACTGTGATCATACTGACCTGACAAAAGCTATCTGATCACTTATACCACAAGGTGAACGACGTAAAAAATTGTAATAAAGCCAATTCTTCAACTGCTGCTGATTGGTTTATTCTGTCTCCCAAAGATCACAGTTAGGCTCAGCTCACATGTATCCTTTTCTCTACGCTAGGTGCTTACATTGGCGATTATGTGTAAATCTCTGAAAAACATTCTGACCAAATTCCCAATGGAAAATTCACTGTAATGAGGCAGAGGGAGTCATTTTGAACTCCCATCTGACCTGTTGGTTGACGGTGTCCATCTTTTTACACGTGCACAAGAATTCAGTCAACCACAGTTTTGTGTGCACAGAGTCCAGAGTAACTCTGCTGCATCATTAGTGAATGGATCCATCGGGGGTTCACCAGAATCATATTTTGGAGAAGCAGCTGGACACCTGAATTTAAGTTTTCATCATAGAGTGGTGTAATTTACAAAATGTGGTCACTTAAGGGGGTTTCTACAGTTCTGGCAAATGGAGTCCTCAAACTGTGCTCTGAAAATTAAATGGCGCTCATTCCCTCCTAAGCCCTGGCCTGTGATCGAACAGTAGTGTACAGTAACTTGTGGGTTATTGTCACGTTGAGGAGAAATTGGGGCACTTTATTTTTAACTTATCGCTCAATGTTATATAATTCTGTAGACCACCTGTTTGTTCAATATGTTCATCCTAACCCTTCCATACTCATCCATGCTAACCCTTCTTGAATTCCTTGAAGAATATAGTTTTCAAAATATGGGGATTCCAACTATTTTGCCACAGCTTGGGCTCAACAAATGCAACATGGTGTCCGCAATCTATTCCACCCAAAATTCCGTCTTCCTTTCTGAGTCCTGGTATGCGCCCAAACAATACTTTCTGATGACTTATAGCGTATTGTCTTGCCCAGAAGAAATTGCACAACAAATTAAGTGGTACATTTTCTTCCCTTTTATTCTTGTGAACATGAAAAATGTGCAGCCAACAAAACATTTTTGTGCAAAATAAAAAATATTTCATTTATTGTTTCCACATTGTTTTAATGCCTGTGAAGCGCTGAAGCGTTAACAAACTTCCTACCTTAAATGCAGTTTTGAATACTTTGGATGGTATAGTTTTATAAATTGAGTAACATTTAGCGTGTTTTCACATGTAGGGTTGTAAAAATAACTTCAAATTTGAAGTGGTTGCTAATTGCCTTATTTTGAGGATTATAAAACACACTTTTTTTCCCCAAACTTTGGGAGAAAACTGGAGGGTACTTCTTATAATTTGGTTGTAGCACAGGAGGCAAGATGAAAGCCACTGGCGGTAGCAGGAGTGGGTTGATGCTGCAAGTGGAGCAAGTAAGGGGCAATCTCGTCAGTGGTCTTCAGATAAATGTTGTGAGGGCTTCAGGGAATGGCATTGGATGAGGTTGTTAGTGTAGATTGAGATCTTGGCTCACTAACGAACCAAGATATCAATCTGCACATGCATCACCTCCGGTCGCCATTTTCTTGATGACCTTTACTGATAGATCAATGGAGCCTGAGGAGGCCGTGCGCAGATGGTGATTGCGGCTTGTCATTGAGTCAAGCTCTTAATCTGTGCATGCGCCACATCCAACACCATTTCCCTGAAGCCCACACCTTTGACATTTACCTGGACACAACTGCCGGGATGACTCCTGCCTCGCACTACCTGTTGCATTGTCAGACACTTCCTCTTCCCAGCCCAGGGCCTGTAGCATCGCAGTACACCTGCCGACGCCGGCAGCTTCTTGCAGTGGTGACCCAGCTCCAACATCGCTCCCCCACCCCCGTTACCCTCATTTTCACATAAAAAATGTTTTAACCTATTTTCTTCCTCTGAATTTTGGGTTCATTTATGATCTGGTGCTTCTTTTAAAGAGGACCTGTCACCTGCCATGGATTAGAATCTAAGTCCAGCACTGAATGCAGCATGTCTACTGCAATCAGGAAAGGGGTCCCCTATGGCTCTGTGGGGCTGCTACCCCGAGATACGCTTATAAAAAGTGACAGTAATTTTCCATGGAGGCGGGCCCTTATCCTTGAGGCAGCTCGTCCACGGGGACATTTTACGCCCCCTGCGCCGCCCATGTCCTCGCCGACTCTGCTCATGCCATTCATGAAATCCTCGCTCTGCGCGGCCTTGTGTGGGTGACGCAAGAGCAGAGCGAGGTTGAGGTGCATGCACCGCCTCACGCTACTACGTCCTCTCATTTCCTGCCCTGCTCCATAGCACAACACTGAGCAGGACAGGGAAATGAGAGGACCTCATAGCACCTCCCACTATGAAGTCCTCATTTCCCCACCCTGTTCCATAGCACAACACTGAGCATTTTAATCCATGTGGGGGATGTGACAGGTCCTCTTTAAAACGCAAAATATGGTAAGTAGGTTTTGAAAGATTTTGTTGGAAAAATTTCTACATTTCTAACAAAAAATTGTTTATAAAATGATGTTAACGATGTGAAGTAGACATTTGGCAAATGTTTTCATTTTATTAATTAGTTTATTGGTATGTCTGTTTTTTTTATGCGCTTAAAGCAGAAAGTTGGAAAATTGCTAATTTTTCAAAATTGTCATTAAACTTACAATTTTTATAAAAAAACAAAAAAACACAAATCAAATCAAACTAAATTTTGACACTTGTATGAAGTACAGTTTGTCATAAAAAAAACAATCTCCGAATCACTGAGAAGATTATTAACACAAAACTTGACATTGGTCAGAATTGACACATTTGGCCTGGTCAGCGAGGTGAAAACAGGCTTCAGTAGTAAGGGGTTAATGTTACTGGAAACCTCTGGGACCAATTTAAATTTTTTATGTACATCAATGTTTGAACGACGTCCGGTTCTAGGTAATGTCTCGGTTGTACCAAATTTAAGCCAATTCTTGAACACGTCTTCACAGTGCTCCATGTTTTATCCAATGGCTTGTAAACATTTTTGTACCCTTCTCTTGACGGATACATTTTAACAATGAGATCCCTTTGTTGTGTTGTCAGCTGTTTATGGACCTTGGCTTTTACTGTACAATGCATCCATCCTCCTAGAGCAGTAAAACTTTATATAAGGTTAATCAATCGCTGTAAGTGAAGACAGCCATGTACTGGCGTGTATGTAACATGAGCGTAAACGTGATTGGCTAATTCTGAATGCAACCACATCTTTAATTATAAGAACATGTTCACACTTATGCAACCTCATTTAGTTTTAGTTTTATTTTCACCCTAAAATGATTTTTAACAGGGGTACGTAGACTTTATATATCTACAGTACTGTTGATACGCTGTACTTGTTAGGAGGGAAATGAAGATGGAATAGGTGTAGTTTATAGTGAAATGTACACAAATTGCTGCTCTTGATTTCTTGCTTAAATTTATTTGTTCGTATTTGAAACGTGAAATATAAATTAAAAAGAGGAGCCTAACTCACCAAGCACAGCCCCTGCTGCTTTGGTGCTTAGATTGGGTTGTTCTGTATTTGACTGTATAATATGCCATAATCAACATGTGAGTGCTACAGTCCATAAACGCCCTCACAGTATGTGCGATATAACAGTCATGTATTATTGGGCTCGGCATCACAGCAGTCAACTAGACTAAGACCAGAGAAGAGTACTAACAGTTTATTGAAGGAACCAGCACCTCCTGCCGCGGTTACGCTGATACCAGTGTTCCTGGGGGGCCCCCTGGAGTCAGAACTTCCTCTCCTCCTTGCTGCGCACGCTGGAATCCTGGTGCCTGGCCTCCTGTATGCAGCACGACGTCATTTCCAGTTTCAGTATCTAGTAGCAGCCTTTATTCTTCCTTGCGGGGTCTTACATAGTGGAGGGTGCAGAGAGGGAGGACGGGGCAGCAGCCTATACTATGGTCGTTTCGCACAGTCAGTCATGCTTCTACGGGTACAGTTACCCATAGAAGCACAACTGACGGTGCGAAACGGCCGTAGTATAGGCTGCTCCCCTGTCCTCCTTCCCGCACCCTCCACTATGTAAGACCCCACAAGGAAGAATAAAGGCTGCAAAAAGAATCCTGTGTGCGGCTCCTACTTGATACTGAAACTGGAAGAGAAGAGTACTAAAGTGGTAGCCTTGAAATGGCAAATGGTTTTTAATTTACTATGTTATTCTCCCTTAACCCACTTTGTTTTGACAACTCAGGAAAACCACTTTCCAAACTCACTTCAAATTTTATACTTTCTACCAAGTCAGAGCTTGTTTATACAGAATCGAACAGCTCCTCCATTTTGCAGTAAAATGCATGTGGATGACAGGATTGTGCTAGCAGACGCTCCCTAATAGTACTAACTAACAAGCTCATTAATCATTCTCCTCTGAGTGTCTTACTACAAAGAGTGGTGACCAACACTCTGAAACATGAACCTAGGAAGATGCCGAATTCAATACTGAATTGGAAAATTTCTAGTGCCTATCCTGATGGCTTGATATCATTATCCAGTGGTCCTTGCTCTGAGGTCTTAGGTTAGAATGTGAATTGTTGTGTCACCAATATCTTGGTGAATAATCAGAATGTTGGAAAATGACTTCCAGTTTTAATGGACATATGATAGAATTAAAAAAAACTATTTCAAAGGTTATCTTATTGAAAAACTAATAAAAGTGTTATTCTTGGCAGGTGACTATATTGAGAGATCAGAGGGACTTCTGACATCTTCAGACTTTCAATCATATGATCTTGGTGTGCCACAGACACACATGAAGAACATTGCGTTATCCCAGCTGTATCCTTAGTGCTTCACAGTAAAGATCTATCATTTGATCCTATCAAACAGGTTCTATCTTCTGATTCCTCACAGACTATTAAGGAAAGTAAAAGTCTTAGAATGGATGTTACAACTACCAAAGGAAAGAAGACATTTTCATGTTCAGAGTGTGGGAAATATTTTAAACGCCAATCAAACCTTGATGTACATAAGAGACTTCACACAGGGGAGAAGCCATTTTCATGTTCAGAATGTGGGAAAGACTTTAATCAGATATCATGTCTTCGTTTACACCAGAGAATTCACACAGGGGAGAAGCCATATCCATGTCCAGAATGTGGGAAACGTTTTGTAAAAAAATCAAAACTTGTAAGACATCAGAGAATTCACACTGGGGAGAAGCCATTTTCATGTTCAGAATGTGGGAAATGTTTTTCAGAAAAATCAACTCTTTTACAACATCTAAGAACTCACACAGGGGAAAAGCCATATTCATGTTCAGACTGTGGGAAAGATTTTATTCAGACATCAAGTCTACGTTTACATCAGAAAATTCACACAGGGGAGAAGCTATTTTCATGTTCATACTGTGGGAAAAGTTTTGTGAGTAAATCATATTTGGTTAAACATCAAAAAAGTCACATAGGGGGGTGCATGGCCAGTCATGATGCAGTGGAGACATGTGCTGAAGAGTTCCTTCGCTTCATACAACTTAAAAGCACACCAACTGGCACCTTTTAGTGATGGGAAAGGCATTACTTACTCCACAGCAGTCACATGGAGGCAGTGACCACACACATTACCGCTCTGGTATTCTACCTATATTTGACCCGGTCTCCTGGGATGGGGAACAACCTTCTTTGATGTGGGCAGCGATGATTCCTTTTCTCCAATGGCGGCTGCCTAATCCAAGTCTCCGCAGTGCCTTCCTCACAGCCAAGCTAGCACTTTTCCTGGGTTTCCTGGAGATCAGGGTCCATCATAAGCGAGGGTGACTAAGTATTTACACTTGGCAATGCTGCTCTATGTTAAGACAAGCCCCGCGCTATTGGAGCAAAAGATCTCCCTGCTCATATGGGAATGTGCGGCCCACAATGGTAATAATCTGGACGCCTTAGCGCAGGCACCATAACCTCAGTGGACATGCCTACATTTAAGCTGGCCTATACCTAAGGACCCTCGGGTCAATAGACCTCATGTAAACCCTCCCCATTGATCCAGAGTCCTCCTATGAATCCTTATTCAGTGAACTTGGACATAATGAACATTTCCAAGATGGACCCATGCGGATTCCACAGATCTTCAGAATTCAGGCGGAAAAGGATCATGTTGCCTCATCCACCCAACATGACAACATTAACCAATCCACTGTCATATTGGCCACAAAGTGGATGGTTCTAGATTGGTGACCCTGGCCCATATAAGTAGTATAGTATTTAGCTACTTTCCATCTAAAGTACCGTTACCTGCTTCAAGGTCGTTAAGATGTCACCAACGATCTCATGGGCGCGCGGTCATTAGGACATCATTTTGACATCGAGCACCAACAATGTGGCGAGCAGCTATCGTTCGCACAACCCAGCGAATGATACTTGTTCACTGTTGTGAATAGTTGAAGTCGTTAATGACATCGTTATCGTGGTGTCACACAGAACAATGCAGCAGCTGGATTGGGGCTGATTTGAGGAACATGTTTCAAATCTGCGATCCAACGATTTATCGTAGTTGTATCTCGATGTTACACACAACGATGTCCTAATGATGTTGTTTGAACGACTTCCAAACCAGTTACGTTTTGAGTGATATCGTTCACGATCTCGTACCGTGTAACTGACCTTAAAGACTATATTTGCAAAATACATGTTGAAGAATGCAAGCAGGAATTTGCTAAATTTCTAAAATAAGTTACGAACCTAACTTCCAGTGTGGACACTCTGACCACAACATGGTGGAATCCACTTCTACATTATCCTCTCTCCAATAAACAGTCTGCTTGCTAAAACACAGACTATGATTTTGCAATCCCACCTGGACGATTTGGAAAACAGGTAGATGAAATAACCTCCAAATTTAAGGCCTGCCAGAATCGGTGACAATAGCATATCTTTCTTCCACTCTATATCATATACAGTGGGTATGGAAAGTATTCAGACCCCTTAAATTTTTCACTCTTTATTTCATTGCAGCCATTTGGTAAATTAAAAAAAGTTCATTTTTTTTTCTCATTAATGTACACTCTGCACCCCATCTTGACTGAAAAAAAAAAAACAAATGTAGAAATTTTAGCAAACTTTATTAAAAAAAGAAAAATTAAATATCACATGGCCATTAGTACTGATACTTTGCTCAGTATTGAATAGAAGCACCTTTTCAGCTAGTACAGCCATGAGTCTTCTTGGGAATGATGCAACAAGTTTTTCACACTTGGATTTGGGGATCCTCTGCCATTCTTCCTTGCAGATCCTCTCCAGTTCCGTCAGGTTGGATGGTGAACGTTGGTGGACGGCTATTTTCAGATCTCTCCAGAGATGCTCAATTAGGTTTAGGTCAGGGCTCTGGCTGGGCCAGTCAGGAATGATCACAGAGTTGTTTTGAAGCCGCTCCTTTGTTATTTTAGCTGTGTGCTTAGGGTCATTGTCTTTTTGGAAGCTGAACTTTCGGCCAAGTCTGAGGTCCAGAGGTTTTCATCCAGGATATCTCTGTACTTGGCCGCATTCATGTTTCCTTCAATTGCAACCAGTCGTCCTCAAAAACATCCCCATAGCATGATGCTGCCACCACCATGTTTCACTGTTGGGATTGTATTAGGCAGGTGATAAGCTGTGCCTGGTTTTTTCCACATATACCATTTAGAATTATCACCAAAACAGTTTATCAAATGGCTGCAATGAAACAAAGAGTGAAAAATGTAATGGTGTCTGAATACTTTCCGTACCCACTCTATTTAACAAGATTTTGGGTTCCCTCTCCCAATGTAATAATAAAGCTAGACAAGGTGCACAGAGCACTACGCCCCATGGACTCTGGCTCCAATAAGTCCAGAGACGTGATATGTCGTGTTCACTGTTATAAAATAAGAGGAGATCCTTATAAAGGCCAGAGATAATTTAGCAACAACCTACAGTACAAGGGACAACAGTTACTGATTCTTCCTGATTTCTCCAGGTGGACACTGTCTAAAATATGCACTGAGAACTTTCACAGATGTTCTCAAAGAATACAACAACCTTGCCACTGGGAATTCCCATTCACTTTTTTTAATCAAATAAATGTTATTGATTTAACAGATGATAAACCATACAAAAACAGTAGAATAACAAGTTTTCAATTTACAACTTAACAACCTATATTCCCTCCCCGCCACAGAGGCCCATCATTGTTCAATGTTCGCGATTGCTTATGTTAACACACCTTTCTCCCAAACTAGTACATTTATATTAGCTCCTGTATTCCTTTTCCTTTTGTCCACCAAGCCGTTTTCTCTGGGCACAAATCCCAACCCCATCATCATAACTCAACCACTCTCCAACCACGGCTTCCACAGTTTGCCATTTGTCAAAGTAATTCTGTTTTTTCCACTTGGTATATATGCCCTTTTCAAGCTGTAATATATGTTCAATTTGTTTAATCAATTCCCTCCTTGATGGCGGTTCCTCCCTAATCCAATATTTCACTATCAGTTTCCTAAGAATGAGCAACAGTCATGCACTGGCAATTTTAAATGTATTTTCTGTTTTAATTTTCTCCGCGTAGCCAAAAATGCACACCAGTCTACCTCTGGGTATCTCACACGGATATGCCACCCCTATGCACTGTGGCCAAATAAGATAATCTGGGACACAGCCTCATCATATGCAGTATGTCGGCCTGTTCACTGGTACATCTTGGATACTCGGATTTAGGTCTCAACCCGCTTTGAATAGCATATTAGGGGTCGTGTACACCCTATGTATTATATATAGTTGAGACAGTCTCCCTGGTTTGCTCAGAGACAATTTGGGCACATTATTCCAGAATTGAATCCCACCTATCATCTTCATTCGCGCCCAATTCTATTTGTTTCACGCTTTCAACAGGTAACCTCCTAGGAAAGTATGCATTAGGTGCACACACACACCCCAATATCGCCCCTTTCGTTTCTCTTCCTACACAGATATACTAGTGCATCTCAATGAATTAGAATACAATCAAAAATCAGTGTAATATTGCCATGTGTCAGGGCATTTTTTGGAGCCCTGAAATACGTTTTCTAATAAATCAATATTATATTCACTGTTAGTCTCGTGGAATTCGGCAGCACAGTTTAACCCTTCATTCTCCCTACTTTAATTTCCTGAAATAATGACCTATGGGTCATTGGCTGTAATCTATAATCCTTAACATTAACAGAAAATAAATACTTGAAATAAATCACTCTGTAATGACTCTATATAATATATGCATTTCACTTTTTGTATTGAATTGAACTGAAATATATAAACTTTTTGATGATATTCTAATTAATTGAGATGCCCCAGTAATCTAATGTCAGGTCTTTTGGTATTACTTAGGGTACCTTCTCACGCCACAACCGCGTAAGACATTTTTGGCGGCGATATTTCGTCCTGGAAATATCACTGCCAAATTGCCTCCTTATTGCGGCGTGTATTTCGGGAATTTGGCGGCGATAAGACAAATGTCGCCTGGTTTCGATTTTAGAGCACTGCTGGGAAATCGAAACCAGGTGACTTGTCTTATCGCCGCCAAATTCCCGAAATGCACGCTGCAATAAGGAGGCAATTTGGCAGCGATATCTCCAGGTCGCAATATCGCCGCCAAAAATATCTCCCGCGGTTGTGGCGTGAGAAGGTACCCTAAGGGTTTTCTCCTGCGTTGGGCCTCATATGCGTGTTGAAGCGCCTTTATGAAGAATCTCAAACTCTTTTTGCAGTGTCTCAAATATTTTGAGACCATTAAGATCGATCAGTTTGTTAATGTACTGCACCCCCAACTCTTTCCAGTTACTATAACCCCTCAGCTTACCACAATCTGTCCAGACATTGACCATATAGGTATTTGGTCATTTTTATCACAAGTCTTGTGTATCATTCCCGGGGTGGGGAAAGTTGCTCCCAACCTTTTGAAATGTCCAGCCTCCAACCTCGATATCAGTGGGATATCCCAATCATGTGCTTCATAATTGCATGCACCAAGCTACTTCCCAAATCCTCTTCCCACCCCTTTTAAATGAGTTTGTAGATTTAACCTGGGGTGTTTCTTTCCCCGCACTAAATTCCTTAATAAGGAGTTTATCTTATGGCCACTTTACACGTCCCGATATCGGCGTCCAACTCCTATAAAAAGTCACGTGGTTCGTGCGCTGGCCCCGATATCCTTTGTGAGTTGTATGGTATAAATGTCCAATATGATGCACGAACGATGCCAAAACGATATCGGGGATCAAATGAGCAGGCTCTCCAATGGCCCGATATTGGATGGACGTTGTGGCCGGATTGTGCTGTGTGAAAGCCCAACAACGATGTGGAGTACAACTTCCCCTATCCTCTCCCATGTTAAATGGTCGTTCCTGGGTCGCACGTACAAGGAGGCATACACATCGCTGTTGCGTTGCCTGCCGATATCGCGCTGTGTAACATCTCCTATGCGATCTTGTAATTCTGCCCAGAAAAAGTGCGCTCCCGCGGCGTTGTATCCAATATCGGACCGATGTTGGGACGTGTAAAGTGGCCATTATAGAATCTACTGGTTGGAAGCCAAATAGGTGAGTTATGCAATACGGTTAATAGCTGTGGCATTACGACCATTTTGATTAGATTGCTCTACCTACTACTGACAAGTGAAGCCTACACCACGCTGTTATTTTAGCCTTGATTTTTTCTAGAAGCGGGCGTAAATTGAATTCCTTATATGCTGCTAGTGGGAGAGCTTTTACTTTTCTAGCCAGGCTGGAAGAAGGGCTAGGGAGCCCGAAACGTAGCCATACCCTGTATATGATGCCAGAATAAAGGCAGATTACATCATTCACCTGGAGTGCTGCAGCTATTTTTAACCATATATTTCAAGCTAAGGTAAAAGCGGAGCTGAACTGCACCCAAGAAGGCATTGCTGCTCCATTTATTACTCTTATAAATAGAACATGATATATATGAATTTATCCTTGCACAGTAATTGCAAAATTCCCAGCGGATTTGACGTGCTCATCATCATGAACTGCCCGCTAGACGCAGCGCATCTGCCGCGCACTGGAAGTGATGGGAAGAAAATTAACGTCCCCACTATCACATCAGCAATGCTAACAGACGCAGCACCCGGCGGCGAATTCAGCGCATGCGTGCAGTGCGTACAAGCCTAGATGGAGACCCAAAGTAGAACAGGTAAAATAGGAGCAGCAAGGACATCATTTTAGTCCTGTGTCTATTGAAGACAATATATGCACCATAGTTTAAACCCATAGAACATATGTTCCGTAGAATACCTATCTAAATATAGTAGAAAAGCAAAGAAAATGTCCACAACAATGCTTAAATTGGGCTCATAGGAAGTGAGTGTTACCCATCAGAACAAAATACTTAAAGAGGACCTGTTACCCCCCGGTGCTTTCCAGACTGAAAGCACCCCTGAATGCAACGTGTATGCTGCATTCATGTAAGGGGTCATCCATGTCTCTAGCCCCCCTGTAAGTTGTACAAAACACCTTAGAAAGTGTACAGATAAGGAGTTTGAAGGGACTTACTCAGTATGGAGTCCTCGCTGCTCCCTGGTGTCCTTCCCACCTCCAGCCCTCTCTGTGCCACCTCCAGTCCCCTCAGTGCCGCCTCCTTTGTGTCTATACTACTCCCCCACTCATGCGCCTCTGTTTCTGAAGTCACGCAGAGCGAGCAATGGGCTGGAGCAGGTCCCGTCAGCTGAAACGCCTCCTGCTGGTGGAGTCAGCGTTGGAGCCCGCCCTGCTCCAGATTACATATGTTCAGCATAAACTGGAGCAGGGCAGGCTCTGGCGCTGACGTCACCAGCAGGAGTTGTTTCAGCTGCTGGGGCCCACTCCAGCCCATTGCTTGCTCTGCACCTGCGTAACTTGCGAGGAGGGGAGACGCATAAAGGAGGCAGCACTGAGGGGACTGGAGGTGGCACAGAGAGGGCTGGAGGCGGGGAGGACACCCGGAGCAGCGAGGACTCCATACTGAGTAAATCCCTCTGGACTCCTGTACACTTTCTATAGTGTTTTGTACAACTTGCAGTGGGGCTAGAGACATGAGAGTGACAGGTCCTCTATAAATCATACAACATATGCATATATCTAATATATAAAGCTGAGTGTATGTATGTGTGTGCATGTATCATAGGTCTGCCCCCTCCACGTAGCCCTACCCCTTCATAGCTCTGCTCCTTTATAGCCCCACCCCCTTCATGGATTTATGTGTGTATGTATGTATAGCTCCGCCTTCTCCACGTGGCCTGTTCAAGAGTTGAAACTGCCAAAAATCTGTTCATCTTTGCACTGGAGGGAAAAATCACGAATATCATTTCTCAAAAGGCCCTTGTTGCAAATAAAATATTACTTGGGTAATCACTTAGAGTACCTTTACACGCCGCTACGGCAGGATGGATGCATCCCGCTACTTCACGTGCACGAGCACGCTCAAACGGTTACAAACGGTCAACGCACCCTCTTTACACGCCGCCATAAGGTGCGCTACGCTACGCTACATCTATAGCTAGATACATCGCCGGGTGTCTCAAGTAGCCATCTGTAGCTCATTTACACACCGCTATAACCAGCTACTATGGGCGTACCTGGTGCAGCAGGGACAGCACATAGGCGTGCCACAATTGTGGATTACGAGCCGTCCGTACGCTGATAGGACAAAGCAATAACATCCTGATTGGGCAGGCAACGCAGGAGGCTGAGTAATACAGCACGCTCGAGCGATTTGTAGTGTGACTCGTCAGCTCCTTAAATATGCCGCCCTATGCAGCGACTACCAATCGCAACGCAGGAGCTTCCTCCAATGATCGCAGATGGGGCGCGGTAACACGGAGCCAGGGTCACGCCTTAGCTACATTGCGGCTACATCCCCCGGGTGTCCAGAGTTCCCTTCCGTAACGTCTTTACACGCCGATGCATCTTGCTACCATCGGCTTTGTAGCTCTCTGTTTTCGAGCAGAGGTCGTAAACAGATGTATCTGTTGCCGGCTGTATCGTCACGTCTTCAGACGCCGCTACGACGGGCTATATTGGCGCTACAAGCTACATTTGTAGCCTGTAGCGGGATGCATCCATCCTGCCGTAGCGGCGTGTAAAGGTACCATCAGGGCCCCTTTACACACGGCTACATTTGTAGCTTGTCACCAGGTAACGAAATCATGGATACAAGGTTCTATCTTGTTGCTGTGTACAAATGGAATCATGTATCCATGATTTCACTGCAACCAGTAAGTTACCTGGTGACAAGCTACAAATGTAGCCGCGTGTAAAGGGGCCCTAATAGTACCTTTACACGCCGCGACGGCAGGCTGGATACATCCCGCTACAGGCTACAAATGTAGCTTGTAGCGCCAATGTAGCCCGTCGTAGCGGCGTCTGAAGACGTGACGCTACAGCCGGCAACAGATACATCTGTTTCCTAGCTCTGCTCGAAAACTGATGGCTACAACGCCGATGGTAGCGAGCTGTATCGGCGTGTAAAGAGGCAACGGAAGGGAACTCGGGACAGCCTGCGATGTAGCTGCAATGTAGCTAAGGCGTGACCCTGGCTCCGTGTTACCGCGCCCCATGTGCGATCATTGGTGGAAGATGCTGCATGACGATTGGTAGTCGCTGCATAGGGAGGCATATTTAAAGGAGCTGACGAGTCACACTACACAATTGCTCGAGCATGCTGTATTACTCCGCCTCCTGCGATGCCTGCCCAATCAGGATGTTATTGCCTCATCCTATCAGCGTACGGACGGCTCGTAATCCACAATTGTAGCACGCCTATGTGCTGGCCCTGCTGCACCAGGTACGCCCATAGTAGCTGGTTATAGCGGTGTGTAAATGAGCTACAGCTGGCTACTTGAGACACCCGGCGATGTAGCTAGCTATAGATGTAGCGTGGCGTAGCGCATCTTGTCGCGGCGTGTAAAGGTGATGCGTTGACCGTTTGTAACCGTTTGAGCGTGCTCGTGCACGTGAAGTAGCGGGATGTATCCAGCCTGCCGTCGCGGCGTGTAAAGGTACCATTAGTGTTGCAAATCTGTAGTGTTGAAAATATGATGTGATATGTTTTTATGTGCAAAATAATCATTCTATTTTGTTATAAGTAAGCACAGTTACAATGCTCAGGCAACGCCGGGCTCTACAGCTAGTATGGAAATATAAATCCAATACAGTGCCAACTCTTCAGACTGGTAATATGTCCATCCATTGATAGCGGAGTGTCCACTGCTGCAATCATATTAATTCCAATGAGAGTCTTCCAAAAATAACTGACTTGAGCTATGCAAGGATCAAA
The DNA here is from genome assembly GCA_033576535.1 of Allobates femoralis. Lineage (NCBI taxonomy): Eukaryota > Metazoa > Chordata > Amphibia > Anura > Aromobatidae > Allobates > Allobates femoralis. The sequence goes on along the minus strand of JARQOC010000004.1, from coordinate 567,767,942 downwards.
ACCATAATGATTAGGCAAGGTGGAAGGTAAACTTAAGGATATATTATATAGGAATATTAGACAATTAAAAACATGTAAATAAAACCCTAAACCAGGGGTCTCAAACTCGGCTGGGTTGGTGGGCCGCACCTAGAGAAACATTTATAGCGGAGGGCCGCATCTCTTGTAGGACTAAAGGTACCTTTACACGCCGCGACGGCAGGCTGGATACATCCCGCTACAGGCTACAAATGTAGCTTGTAGCGCCAATGTAGCCCGTCGTAGCGGCGTCTGAAGACGTGACGATACAGCCGGCAACAGATACATCTGTTTCCTAGCTCTGCTCGAAAACTGATGGCTACAACGCCGATGGTAGCGAGCTGTATCGGCGTGTAAAGAAGCAACGGAAGGGAACTCTGGACAGCCTGCGATGTAGCTGCAATGTAGCTAAGGCGTCACCTAGGCTCCGTGTTACCGCGCCCCATGTGCGATCATTGGTGGAAGCTGCTGCATGACGATTGGTAGTCGCTGCATAGGGAGGCATATTTAAGGAGCTGACGAGTCACACTACACAATCGCTCGAGCGTGCTGTATTACTCAGCCTCCTGCGTTGCCTGCCCAATCAGGATGTTATTGCTTTGTCCTATCAGCGTACGGACGGCTCGTAATCCACAATTGTGGCACGCCTATGTGCTGTCCCTGCTGCACCAGGTACGCCCATGGTAGCTGGTTATAGCGGTGTGTAAATGAGCTACAGATGGCTACTTGAGACACCCGGCGATGTAGCTAGCTATAGATGTAGCGTGGCGTAGCGCATCTTGTCGCGGCGTGTAAAGGTGATGCGTTGACCGTTTGTAACCGTTTGAGGGTGCTCGTGCACGTGAAGTAGCGGGATGTATCCAGCCTGCCGTCGCGGCGTGTAAAGGTACCTTATGTGATAATTTTAGTAATACCAGAATTTTTTGCTCAATGTAGTAAAGTACAAATCCTGATCCCTTTCTTGTAGTAATGTCCCCATCCTGTAGTAATGTCCTTTTCTACTGATGTCCCCCATCCTGATCCCTTTTTCTAGTGATGATCTGCTCCTTGACAGGTAACCTGTCCTATAATGCTAAGAAGTTAATGTAATGCTGAGATACTGGAAAGCTGGATGGCATATACAGATGTGAGATTCTGGGTGGAAAGCTAAGCGGCAGATATGAATGGCTTTACAAAGTATCAATACAGATTTAAATTCATCTGCTTAGGATACCAGATTGTGAAGTTTCTGGCAGTAGTGGTGAAACATCTCAGTAAAGGCCCAGTTACACACAGATAATTGTGCAGAGATTGTTGGCAGATCTCTGGTTGCAGTGAAATCATGGACACATTGTTACATTTTGTGGCTGTGTACAAATGTAACAATGTGTCCATGATTTCACTGCAACCAGAGATCTGCCAACAATCTCTGCACAATTATCTGTGTGTGTAACTGGGCCTCATGTTCTATTTACCATTAGGGCTAAGTAAGGTACAGGCCCGGCAATAAGGGGGGTAGACTGGGCAGTTGCCCAGGGCTCCCACTCTCTTGGGGGCACCTATGGTCTACAAAAGGAGCTATACTGAAGGTAGCATTAAAACAATAAAAAAAAAATACATGTTGCACGGCGGGGCAGGGTACTCGGAACCGGGTCCTCTTTTCAGTCTGCGGGGGAATGTCACGACAACGTGACCCGACTCGGTGTGGCAAATGGAAAAGGGGGAGTAATAAAGTTTATAGGGATAGATCGTGATGCCATCTGTGGTTTTTGGCCAATATGGACACCGCTGCCGTTCAGACCTCTGGGGATGATGGTGATGGCGACAGCTGGGATGGTGAGCCCTCCACGGGTAGGGCTTGGTTTCCCCGGGCAGATGTAGTAGACAAGTACTAATTTGCAGCATTCAGCCCCTTTACACCGTTTCTGCTGCGATCAGAAGCAAGTGTGCAGCTCCGCAGGCGAGCTGCTGTAGACTCAGTATCAATAAGTCTAAAACACAAATCTTGAGTTCACCGGGTACTTTACTCCACTGCTCACATGACAACACAGTCTCTGCTACTGTGGCACCCCTGCAGGGGATTGCACAGGATCCACCGGTGCAAGGAGGGATTTACACTTTGGTACACACAGCACACAACACCTTCCACCCCAGACCTGGAGGGGGAGCTCTCCTGGCTGCCTTAAGCCAGTTCCCCTATAAAAAGTCCAGGCCTGAGGGGAGGAGTCAGTCAGTGGAGTTAGTTCCAGTGAGAGGAGAGAGCAGGTGTGAAGGAGCTGGTCGCTGGGATAAAACCAGGCCCAGGACCAGTGAACACTGACCCAGCTGTACTGCACCCTAGGGAGAGGGTCAGAGGCCAGTGGAGGAATAGGAAAAATAAAGAAGGGAACAGACCCAGCTTCCCTGTAGTTTACCTAACGCTGCTAAGCATCCAGTCCAGCAGGAAAAGCCCGGAAGGACCAGGAGGAATTAAGCCCCTGAGGAAAACAAGTGAGAGACACTCGAACCTGACCAAGCACAAGACCAGGGGCCAAGAGGAGAATAGGGACCCCACAGAAGGACCTCATTGTCGGTTCTAGAGTAAAGCCCTGGGAGGGAAGAAGGGGCGGTGAGATCAGTTATAGGCAGAACTTACCCCAAACCACCGTACACAGTAACAGAGGAGGCCTCACAACTCTCCAAGGTGAAAGTCCCAAATTGCACCGAGGACCTGGTTACTTCCCTGGACTGTACCTGTTACTGGTCATCAGTAAAGGTACCGAAACAATGACTACTGTGTGTGTGTGTGCCTGCTTCACCGCCGCTACCTACAGCATTGACTGCAGAGACACTACTACGACTCCCCTCATCCATCCCTGCTGCCCTGAGGTAAAGCTCCACCTGTGGGGAGCTGTACTACACTGAGGTGCATCTCCATCACCTCAGCGGGCCGGCCGCAGCGCTGGTATACACGTTGCCAGGTACCACAGGTGGTGTCACAAAAACCAATCCCCTTCACCACTATTATCCCCCACCATCCCCGCCATTGAGGGTCCAGGGCACAGGACCGGGGACTGACCAGCCATGATCCCCATCCAAGTCATCAGCCCCAGTATCTGAGTACCCCCTACCCTGTCGACCGTCTCAACCTGGCGTCACGAACAGGATCTTGTGCCCAGTAAAAGCGGGTACTGTGTGCCTAGAATTGAACTTTATTAACTGTTTGTGAACTGTAAAATCGGGCCGCCATTACTCCGCCACAGAAAATGAACAGCATCACAGAGCGGGCGGAAAAGAGCGGGAAGATAAGCCCAGCCCCTTCACTCTGCTAGAGATCAGCGAAGCGCAGTTCCCAGTTCCAGAAATACCCGAGGTGCTCGACTTCCCCCTGCAGAGCCGCCGACGACCGAAAAAGTTTGTTTTTTTCCCACCGGCTGGCAGCGATTAACTAGGAGGGCCCCATCATGAGTGAATCGGACGATGCACAAGTCCCTGACAGAGGGGAAGCCCGGAATGCAGCACTCGGAGCAGTGGCCCGATAATGCCGATAGCCTTACCGTACATACCGGGCACAAAATGGTTGCCAATATATGATGGTAAACCCGGTACCCTAGCAGTCTTCAAACAAAAGATGTGTGCAGTGTTAGACATGTATACGATGACAGAAAAGCAGCGAGCCACCGTTGTGCTAGGACAATTAACAGGCGCAGTGGAGCTGGAGGTTGAGTCCTGGAGTGATGCTGACAGAGACTCTGCAGCTAAAGTGTTTGACAAACTCAAAGCTGCTTTCGAAAAACGCACACAGTCTGAATTGAGGATGCTGTTCTACCAGTGAAAGCAGAGACCGCAGGATACAATCAGAGACTTTGCCCTCTGTTTACGAGGGGCACTCCTGTCTTTAAAGCAGGTAGACCCGGCAAGTGTGCTAGAAGAGGATAAAATGCTTGCAGAGCAGTTTATGGAAGGATTGAGGTCAGACTACAACCGCCAGCAGGTACACATGTGGGTCTTGGATCATCCAACTGTGAACTTTAATGACTTAAAAGATCGTGCTATAACAGTGTTATGGGATCCAGTTCCTGCAATCCAATCCTGGTAGGTTAACGCCTCTCCCATAGACTTTAAACCCGCTTCCAAAGACCCTGCAAAAGTGGAAAGACAAGCTGTAGCAAATAACTCTGATGATGACTTACGCAACCAGGTGCTGCAGCTAATAAAAATATGGGCTATGTACTAAAACTCTTGCAAGCCATGCCTGGGGCACCACCTCCAAGCAATATCCAACTAGCTGATTGCCCTGAGGATGTCCCATGGATGAGGAGGAAGAACAAGTCGCCCGTGCAGGGGACCAACGCACCATTCCAATGTGGACCCATGTCGCCCGTGGAGGGGACCAACAAGCTGCCCGTTCAGGGGACCGACGCACCATTCCACTGCAGATCCAGGGACTACACGGATTCTTCAGGACAACCCATTTGCCTGCGTTGCAACAAACCAGGGCACTTTGCAAGAGGATGTCCTATAAACCTGAGATTCCAGGACCCGAGGGCTAGCCCCCAGGAGAAGGACAACTGGGCCCATTTGACTGGCGTAATCGGTACGTGGGAGGCCGTCCGTACCTCAACATTACGCTGGAAGTTATCCCCTTGTCTGCCCTACTGGACACTGGGTCGCAGGTTACAACCATCCCACATATCCTTTACAAACTATTTTGGTCTGACACTGACCTTAGACCCCCAGACCCTAACTTTGTCATTCTTGCAGCTAATGGGCAACCACAGAATCAGGTGGGGTTCAGACAAGTGACAATAAAGCTGGGGAGGGTGGAGTTAAAATGCCAAGGGTTATGTGTGGTAGAAGATAATCCTGATGAGAAATACCCCTACATGGTAATTGGTACTAGTGTGATTGAAAACTTCCTTGGAGAAGTGTTGTTTTTACTCCGACAGATTGCTGAGACTGCTGGTTATGGGCAGATGAGAGTCATCCAAAGAGAAATCCGAGCCCTCATCCACAAGCAACAGGTAAAGCTGTCTGGGGGTGAGATTGGCAGTGTGCGGGTAACAGACCCGGTTCCCATTGTGTTACCACCGAAAAGTGAAATGATGATATGGTGTTGAGCAGCAATAGGTCTCAGTGGAAAAGAATACCAGGCAGTTGTAGAGCCGGTATATTCAGAGCATTAACCTACACTACTGACAGCCATAGGGGTGGTGGATGTACGCAAGGGAAGAGTACCAATCCATGTATTAAATTGTGGGGAAGAGGAAGCAAAACTATCCCAGTATGCTACTGTAGCAAAGCTGTACACTGTTTGTAACAACAACTTACAGGCAGAAGAGCCCGTTCCCCGTCTAGTCAGGTGGAGGATAACAACTCCAAAGGACAGCTAGAGAAGTGGTGTCAGCAGTTGCACGGAGGAACTGATGCCACCCCTTCTCACCAGAAGCGCGGAGTCTACCGGGTAGCACAAGAGTTCGAACAGATATTCAGTAAGCATCCATTAGATTTTGGGAGCATTAAAGGGGTACACCATCGCATACCCACAGGAGATCATCCCCCAATTAAATTGAGACACAGACCCCCCATTCCACCAAATCACTACAGCATGCCAAAGAGATGCTGCGGGACATGAAGGAAGCCCAGGTTATAACAGATAGCTGTAGTCCCTCGGCAGCCCCCTTAGTCCTAGTCAGAAAGAAGGATGGCACGATGAGGATGTGTGTGGATTACAGGGAGGTCAATAAGTTCACTCACAAAGATGCTTACCCGTTACTCTGAATAGAGGAGTCTCTTGCTGCATTAAAGACTGCTAATTATTTCTCCACGTTAGATCTCACTAGTGGGTATTGGCAGGTCTCCATTGCAGAAGAAGACCGAGAAAAGACTGCATTCACAACACCAATTGGCCTATGCAAATTCAACAGCATGCCATTCGGGTTATGCAATGCACCAGGAACGTTTCAAAGACTCATGGAATGTTGCCTGGGACACCAGAACTTCAAGACGGTGCTGTTATAACTGGACGACATAGTGTATTCCAAGACCTACGAAGAACACCTGGAACACCTGGCGGAGGTATTTGAAGCTTTAGCAAAGTACGGGATGAAGCTCAAACCATCTAAATGTCACCTGCTGAAACCTAAATTCCAATACCTCGGGCATGTCGTCAGCCTAGATGGAGTAGCACCAGACCTAGAAAAAGTGACAGCTATGCAGGACTGGCAGAGACCAACCACCGTCACCGAAGTTGGTTGGGTACTACAGAAGATTCATTAAGGGCTACACAAAGATGGCAGTGCCCCTACAAGATCTTCTGGTAGGCCCATCTAAGAAGAGAAGATCTTCAGAGCCACCATTGGAATGGGGAGAAGAACAAGAAGATTCCTTCCAACAGATGAAGCAGGCTCTAACCGGTGAGGAAATCCTGGCTTACCCCGATTATAACCTACCATTCGTCCTTTACACCGACGCAAGCAATGTAGGCCTGGGAGCAGTCCTTTCCCAGATCCAAGACGGTAGAGAGAGAGTAATTGCCTATGCCAGCAGAAAACTTCAACCCACCGAGAGGAACCCGGAAAACTACAGTTCCTTTAAGTTGGAGTTCCTGGCTTTGGTCTGGGCTATAACAGAAAGGTTCAAGCATTACCTGACTGCTTCGAAATTTATCGTCTGCACGGATAATAATCCATTAACACACATGGATACCGCGAAGCTTGGTGCATTGGAGCAAAGCTGGATGGCCCGACTATCGAACTATCATTTTACCATCAAATACCGGGCAGGCCGCGCCAACGCAAATGCTGATGCCCTCTCCAGAAACCCTCAAGTGCATCTACAAGGACTTGAAGAAGAGGAAGATGACTTGGAGGAAATAGAACTCCCAGCTTTCCATAAAAGTAGAAAATGGAAAATGGCTGAAGATCACATCTACTAGAACCGTCAGACTGTTGCACTAAACTGTTGCCTCACTATGGATGGAAGGAGACTCAAGACAGTGATCCAGCAGTGAGCCTTGTTAAGAAGTTAATAACCCAACCGGATTCCCAACTTGAAAAGAATGCTCCACCAGAGGGCTAGTACCTGTGGAAAGAAAGAAGCAGGTTATTCATCTATCATGGTCAACTGTGCAGACGGTATATCAACCTAGGAATACATGAAATGCAATGGAAAGTTGTGGTTCTAAAGAGAGATGTCCAAATGGTATTGGAAGCGTACCATGACGGAGCAGGACACTTTGGATGGAGAAAACTGGAAATATTGTTACGTGAGAGATTCTATTGGATTAGCATGAGAGCCTCTATAGAGAGATGGTGTAAAAATTGTGGACCATGCTCATTAAGAAGAAGAGACCGTAACAGCCAGAAAGTACCACTGCAGCCTATCATCACCAAACAACCATTAGACTGGTAGCCTTGGATCCTGTCAAACTCACGCCCAGCAAATTGGGCTATACCTATGCTCTTACCATGGTAGACCACTATTCCAGATTATTACCGTATATACTCGTGTATAAGCCGACCCGTGTATAAGCCGACCCCCTACTTTTGCCCCCAAAACCTGGGAAAATCTATTGACTCGTGTATAAGCCGAGGGTGGACCCTAGCACAAGTATACAGCCCCCAGCAGTGTGGTATACAGCAGCCCCAGAGGTATATACAGCAGCCCCAGTGGTAGTATACACGCAGCCCCAGTAGTATATACAGCCCCAGTGGAAGTATACACGCAGCCCCAGTGGTATATACAGCCCCAGTGGTAGTATACACGCAGCCCCAGTAGTATATACAGCCCCAGTGGTATATACAGCCCCAGTGGTAGTATAGACGCAGCCCCAGTAGTATATACAGCCCCAGTGGTATATACAGCCCCAGTGGTATATACAGCCCCAGTGGTAGTATAGACGCAGCCCCAGTAGTATATACAGCCCCAGTGGTATATACAGCCCCAGTGGTATAATACACGCAGCCCCAGTAGTATATACAGCCCCAGTGGTATATACAGCCCCAGTGGTAGTATAGACGCAGCCCTAGTAGTATATACAGCCCCAGTGGTATATACAGCCCCAGTGGTAGTATACAGGGCCCCAGCAGTATATACAGCCCCAGTGGTATATACAGCCCCAGTGGTAGTATATACAGCCCCAGTGGTATATACAGCCCCAGTGGTAGTATACAGGGCCCCAGCAGTATATACAGCCCCAGTGGTATATACAGCCCCAGTGGTAGTATACAGGGCCCCAGCAGTATATACAGCCCCAGTGGTATATACAGCCCCAGTGGTAGTATATACAGCCCCAGTGGTAGTATACAGGGCCCCAGAGGTATATACAGCCCCAGTGGTAGTATATACAGCCCCAGTGGTATATACAGCCCCAGTGGTAGTATACAGGGCCCCAGCAGTGGTATATACAGGGCCCCAGCAGTGGTATATACAGGGCCCCAGCAGGGCCCCCCTCATATTTTGGCGCCCCCACCTCACAGGATGGCCCCCCCGCATGCAGCGCTGCGCATATACATTACCGGGATATCAGCTGTCACCCTCCGGTGGCGGATCGCGGCTCCCTGGGCTCCGGGCTCCATCTTCCTCTGTGTCTTCCTGCTTTGTGGCCGCCGGGCTCATCGCGATGACGTCATCGCGACGCCGGCCGGTCACGTGACAACCAGGAAGACACAGAGGAAGATGGAGCCCGGAGCCGCGATCCGCCACCGGAGGGTGACAGCTGATATCCTGGTAATGTATATGCGCAGCGCTGCATGCGGGGGGGGCCATCCTGTGAGGTGGGGGCGCCAAAATATGAGGGGGGCTGTATGACTCGCGTATAAGCCGAGGGGGGGACTTTTCAGCCCAATTTTTGGGCTGAAAAACTCGGCTTATACGGTACTTGTGGTAGCTCCGGTAAAGGACTTAACAGCTCAGACAGCAGCAAGAATCTTTCAAGCCTATTTCTGCAGACCACATGGTTATCCAGAACAGGTATTGACAGACCAAGGTCCTGCCTTTGAAGCCGAAATATTTCAAGAGTTCTGTTGCCTAAACAGATGCAAGAAAATTAGCACCACGCCTTACCATCCCCAAACTAATGGAATGTGCGAAAAGATGAATCACATGCTAATTGAATTGCACTTTGAACTGAACACTGACCCAGCTGTGCTGCACCCTAGGGAGAGGGTCGGAGGCCAGTGGAGGAATAGGAGAAAGAAAGAAGGGAACAGACCCAGCTTCCCTGTAGTTTACCCGGACACCGAAGTCCGACACTGCTAAGCATCCAGTCCAGCAGGAAAAGCCCGGAAGGACCAGGAGGAATTAACCCCCTGAAGAAAACAAGTAAGAGACACTCGAACTTGACCAAGCACAGGACCAGGGGCCAAGAGGAGAATAGGGACCCCACAGAAGGACCTCATTGTTGGTTCTAGAGTAAAGCCCTGGGAGGGAAGAAGGGGCGGCGAGTTCAGTTATAGGCAGAACTTACCCCAAACCACTGTACACAGTAACAGAGGAGGCCTCACAACTCTCCAAGGTGAAAGTCCCAAATTGTGTCTCGGCTTGGGGATGCTTCCCCGTTTCTCACCCTCCAGGGAACCTCTTCTCTACCAGAAAGCTCCTCCAACTTAGTGTTCCTGGGTTTTACTTCAGTTCCACCCCTTTCCCGGGTTCCATCTACATTCCACCCACACTTAGCTACTCCCGCCAGCCCTCGCCTGACATGAAGTGACTAAGGCTCAGGGTCGGAGTGTGTGTGTGTGTGTGGCGTGACCGTCCTACCTATCCCAGCTGCAGTTCACCCTGCGGCCTCCTGGTCACAGGGGCGCCACATATTTGGTATTGCTGTGTTCGTACGAATCTAAGATATGAAGTCAATTATTCCAATTGGTAAACGTCGTAATGATAAAAAATTTTTTTTTTTTTCTACAAATTTATGTTTGTTTTTTTCATCATTGAAACAAAAAATAGAAAACATGTTTGGTATCTGCGGTACTAATACCTAGAGAATCATCTTATGAGGTCACATTACCTAATACTTAACATGGTAAATAACAAACTCCAAAAACATTGTGGAATTGCACTTTTTTGCAAATTTCAGTACAGTGCACTTTAATTTTTTTCCCCATTCTCCAGTACATTGTGTGGTAGAGTGAATGATGTCATTCAAAAGAATAATGGGACCGCCACATGCGTCAATATCGCGTGCACGATCACTGCTGCACGTGACGTTGCAGCAATATTGACGCGTGTTACAGGGCACATCAACCAGCGATAAATCGCTGGTTGATGATCACCAGGTTTTAGAACCTGTTCTAAAACCTGACGACGGTCGCCCGGTGTACACGCAGCAAGGCTGCGTGTGACACCGGGAGATGCAATCAGCCAGCTCCCAGCGCCTCTCAGGAAGCGCTGGGAGCTGGTATCCAGGGTAAACTGCGGGTAACTAGGCAGCGCGCGCTGCCTACATGCCCGATGTATACCTTAGATACCAGCCGGTGAGCGGAGAAGGCTGGTAACTAAGGTATACATCGGGCATGTAGGCAGCGCGCGCTGCCTAGTTACCCGCAGTTTACCCTGGATACCAGCCTGCAGACATCGTGGAAACGATATAGAAATCATTTCCACGATGTCGCTGGTAAAACGATCGCTGGTGAGTCTGCCTGTGTGACAGCTCACCAGCGATCAGCCATCAATGTCGTCAGCGATTAGATCGCTGACGACATTGATGCGTGTGACGGCCCCATTACTCTTTCTGCAAAAAGCAAGCCCTCATACCACTATGTGGAAGGAAAAATAAAATTATTTTAAGATGGGGAGGGAAAAAAAAACCTAAAAATCGTTCAAGCGGTGAATGGTATAAAATCTTTGTAATAGTCTTATAACAGCAGCAGGAGAGGCTCCCACAGGCTCAATCTTCACATGTTCGTGATGGATGTAATTAGGGTTAGGAGACCTCCTTAATTTGTAAATTTGCATACAGTTATCAGGCAGGCAGAACCTACAAAGCATTAGAGGGGATGTCCAGGACTAATTAAACTTGACAACATTCTTCCAAAACAGTGCCACCCCAGTCTACAGGTCGCATGTGGTATTACAGCATAGACCCATTCCCTTCAATTGAACTCAACTGCAATATCACACACAACCTGTAGACATGGGTGGTGCTGTTTTTACATAAAATCAATTATGTTTATAGAATTCTGGACAACTCAACATTTCCACTAGTGACCCCAGAACTCCACAAAACCAGCAGGATGGAGCTTAATTCAATTGTAACTTTTTTTTGTGTTAAAATTAACTATAGTATGAAGAATATAGGAGATCTTTGGCTGGTTTCACACTGGCGTTTGTGTCTGCATGCGTATGGCACGCAGATGCAAACGCAGTGCATACGCAGCCATACTGATGTGAACGCAGCAGAGAATCTCCACATGCGTTCACATTAGTATGCAACCCGGCCAGCCAATGAGTTGTCTCGGCGGCGGCCGGGATGCGGAGATAAGCGGTGGAGATCTCCTCCTCCCGGCCACAGCTGATCTCCCGTCGGTGTCGGCACGGGAGATTTGAAGAAACAGCTGATCTGACAGCTGTTTAAATCTCCCGCGCTGACACTGAATAGGGTGATATCGGTGCAGGAGATAAGAAACAGCTGATCGCTGCCTCAAACCTCCCGCGCTGACATCACCTATTCGGTGTCGGCGTGGGAGATTTAAACAGCTGTCAGATCACCTGTTTCTTCAAATCTCCCGCCCCGACACCGGCGGGAGATCAGTGGAGGCTCAGACGGAAACGGATCCGTTCCTGTCTGTTTCAAATAACATGGAGCTCTATGGTGACGGATCAAAATGGATCCATCAAAAAATTGCTGTACTGTGCCTGCTCAGAAGCAAGGTACAGCCCTATCTCTGCTAACTGATGACGGAGCCGTGGAAAACAGGCATCAGTGGCATCTGTTGGCACAGATCCGTGCCTGTGTTCAAGGATCACCACGGATATGCAAAAAATGTGAGGTGAAAGCAGCCTAAGTAGGAGGAGGAGCCGTCCTCGATGAAACAGACAGACAAAGATGGGAATGGATGTGTGTGTTCAGTGTATACATACTTGTGTGTAACATCCAGTGTTTGCGTCACATACCGCGTGTTGCGTGTATGTAGCATCCACATTTATAAATCTTTCCTAGAAGTAAATATGTTGGCAATCACCCAATAAATGACCAAAATGCTGCAAATTCATCAGGTGATTGAATTGTTTATGGTGGAACAGAATTCCTTGTTCTCAGTAGGACAATCACCCGCTGCAAACTGCAGATCTGCTACCGATAACATAACACTACAGTATAGGGGACAGATTGATCTACTAGTGATGGTTCTGTGCCCATCATATTTTGTCATCCTGTGTAAAAAGTCTGAAAACAAGCACCAAAGGACTTGAATATTGTTGATCACACTCATTTAACGGTGTGCACTCAGCACATATAAATGTACCCTAAATGTTTAAGTGTAATGGTGCAATATGTGAGCATTTAGGGCCCCACTTTAGACTTTTGCCCTGGACCCCACTTTGCCTAAAACTGGCCCTGAGTGTGTGAGGCAGAAGAATTTTAGTCTGTTCAGTGTCCCCATTTGTGAGATTCACTGATCTGCCAAAGAAAACTTTGGAATGTGGGAGGAGGGGATGATGGATAGGGTGGAGGGGGTTGCCACTAAATCAGTCACATACAATGTGAGCAGTGGGGGACGCATTCCAAGCAGCTTGTTGTTAAAGGGTCTCTGCTGCCTGCCTTTATCTAGTAGGATGGGACCATATACCCCATATATATATAGCAGGATGGGAGATCATATACCAAATATATTAGGATGGGACCATATATATGGGTGGCTCAGTGGTTAGCACTGCAGCCTGGCAGCACTGAGGTCCTGAGTTCAATTCCCACCAAGGACAATATCTGCAAGGAGTTTGAATGTTCTCCCTGTGTTTGTGTAGGGTTTCCTCCAGGCACTCTGGTTTTCTCCCACATTTCAAAGACATACTGATAGGATGTTTAGATTGTGAGCCCAATGGGGACAGTGTTGCAGATGTATGTAAAGTGCTATGGAATTAATAGTGCTATATAAATGAATAAATATTATATATTATTATTATATAGCAGTATGGAGACCATATAGCAAGATGGGAAACGATATATATACATACACAAAAGTGTGAAACAACTAAAAATATGTCTTATATTCTAGGCTCTTCAAAGTAGCCACTTTTTGCTTTGATTACTGCTTTGCACACTCTTGGCATATATATATATATATATATATATATGCAGGATAGTATATATAGCAGGATGGGGGATATTAATATACACCATGTTCCAAATTATTATAATTATTATGCAAATGTTCTTTTTCTCTGATTTTCCTGAATGGTCGGTGCAAATGACAGTCAGTGCAATAAAAGTCATCACCCGCTAAGGTACCGTTACACAGCACGATGTTGCATGCAACATCGCTGTTATTTTGCTGAATCAGTGAAGTTGCAGCAACATTGCTGGAGCATCGTGCTCTGTAACAGCACGATGCAACTGCGATAAATCACTGGTTGCAAGTTGCCAGGTTTTTGAACATGTTCAAAAACCTGGCGATCTTGCCCCAGTGATTTGGCTGTATCCTGCCATCTGACACAACAATAGCGATGTTGCCGGCGATACAGCCTATTTGCAGCATTGCTGCGGATCGCTTGCTGAGTTGTTTCCAGCCCAGCGAGCGATCGTGGCGGCAACATCGCCGCAGCGTCGCAGGCAAAATCTTGCCGTGTGACACCAAGGCTGCGATGTCGGAAGCGATCTAGCACCCGTGTCATCGCTTCCGACATTGGCAGCAATATTGTACCGTGTAACGGTACCTTTAGAGTATACATCGAATTTTATTGAAGAAGCCTCCCAATGATAACAGTATAATCTTCAAAATAAAAAAAAACTCTAAATGCACTGTTCCAAATTATTACGCACAGTAGAGTTTGTAAACATTTGATATTTTTGAAAGAACTGAAAATGCTCATTTGTTGAATTTGCAGCATTAGGAGGTCAAATTCACTGAAATAAAAAGCTATTTAACTCCAAAACATCCTAACATGCCAAGTTACATGTAAACATAGGAACCCTTCTTTGATATCACCTTCACAATTCTAGCATCCACTGATATTGTGAGTTTCTGGAGAGTTTCTGCTTGTATTTCTTTGCATGATGTCAGAATAGCCTGCCAGAGCTGCTGTTTTGATGTGAATTGCCTCCCACCCTCATAGATCTTTTGCTTGATTATACTCCACTCCAAAGGTTCTCTATAGGGTTGAGATCAGGGGAAGATGGTGGCCACACCATGAGTTTATCTCCTTTTATGCCCATAGCAGCCAATGACGCAGAGGTATTCTTTGCAGCATGAGATGGTGCATTGTCATGCATGAAGATGATTTTGCTCCTAAAGGCACATTTTTGCTTTTTGTACCATGGAAGAAAGTTCTCAGTCAGAAACTCTATATACTTTGCAGAGGTCATTTTCACACCACGGGACGTTTTTACTGCGTTTTCTGCATGCAGAAAACCATTGGTTTTATGGTAATTTATGCTAATTTGTTCCTGCGGGTTTTGATTCCCAGCAAAATCAATGTGTTTCACAGAAACGCTGTGCCCACACATTGGTTTTGCAAGTGTCAAGAACTGTCAAATACCTGCGTTTTTGGTGCGGATGGTAAAGAATTGACATTAGGGATGGGCGAATTCCTCGCTACTATTCGGGACTCGCCCGAATAGTAGCGGACTCGGGGGACTCGCTACGCGCCGAGTTTCCTTAGGAATTACTCGGGGGTAGCGAGTCCCTGTACTTTTCCAGTGTATCTATATAGATACACTAAAAAAGTACCCTAAAAGTTAATCTAAGGGGTTAAAAACAATAAACATTCATACTCACCTTCTGTGGGGCCTGAGTGATCTGGCCAATCTGATGGCTGGCAGTGCGGCCACGTGACAAACCCATGTGACCGCTATGCCACATGCTGATTGGCTGAAATCTCACAGGTCCTTCAGCCCATCTTCTCCCGGTGATCTGAGGTCTTGTGACGTCCGGAGGTCTTCGGTCCCGGTCCCGGTACATAAGGTACAGGCCCCACAGAAGGTGAGTATGAATGTTTATTGTTTTTAACCCCTTAGATTAACTTTTAGGGTACTTTTGTAGTGTACCTGTATAGATACACTGCAAAAGTACAGGTTACTATTCGGACTCGCTGGACTCGCAACGAGTACCGAGTCTCAGACCCGGACTCGTTAGAATCCAGCGATTCCAAGTATTTCAGGATTCGCCCATCCCTAATTAATTAATTATTTTCCTGCGTTTTTGCTAAAGTTAGTGGAAAAAACGGAGGAAAAAAAGAACGCAAAAACGTGCAGAAAACGCAGACAAGATCATAGCACTTCTCTTGTCAAGGACTCTAGGATCCTAAGGTTTTGCTGCGTTCAGGATTGCTTAAAAAACGTCCTGTGGGCACATACCCTAAAGGGACCTACCAGCTGTTTCCCAATGATTCTGGCCCAAAACATGACTCCACCTCCTTGCTGACGTTGCAGCCTTGTTGGGACATGGTGGCCATCCACCAACCATCCAATACTCCATCTATCTGGAACATCCAGGGTTGCTCGGCATGCATCAGTAAACAAGACTGTTTGAAAATTAGTCTTCATGTATATCTGGACCCACTGCAACTGTTTCTGCTTGTGAGCACTGTTTAGGGGTGGCCGAATAGGTTTATGCACCACAGCAAGCCTTTGAAGGATCTACACCTTGAGGTTCGAGGGACTCCAGAGGCACCAGCAGCTTCAAATATCTGTTTGTTGGTTTGTAAGGCCTTTTTAGGAGCTGCTCTCTTAATCTGATGAACTTGCCAGGCAGAAACCTTCCTCATTCTGCCTTTATCTGCACGAACACGTCTGTGCTCAGAATCAGCCACAAATCTCTTCACAGTACAATGATCACGCTTACGTTTTCGTGCAATATCAAATGTTTTCATCCCTTGTCCAAGGCATCGCACTATTTGTTGCTTTTCGGCAGCAGAGAGATCCTTTTTCTTTCTAATGTTACTTGAATACTGTGGTCTGCTCAATATTGGGGAACATCCAGTTTTCCTTTTATTGGGCTCACCTGCCAAACTAATTATCACAGGTATCTTGGATTGATTTCAGTGATCCAAAGAACCTTGAGACACAATACCATCAAAGGGTTTTGGTTTTTTTCATTGAAACCCAATGACACTTAAAACCAATTTCCAAAATAATTTGGAACATGGTTTACAGTATAAGGAAGAAGGGGCAATTCATAAGTCTTTAAAGAATTTATGAAGCTACAGGGGAGCCTATACATCTTACCAATACGGGAAAGGGGGGCTCAAGTCTAGATTTCGCACCGGGGCCAATTGATCTCAAGTTACACCACTGTGTTTATATACATACATATACACACAATATAATATTAATATTTACTCATTTTTATAGTGCTATTAATTCCATAGCACTTTACATACATTTGCATCACTGTCCCCATTGGGGCTCACTATCTAAACATCTCTATCTAAACATCCTATCAGTATGTCTTTGAAATGTGTGAGGAAACCAGAGTGCCCGGAGGAAACCCACGCAAACATGGGGAGAACATACAAACTCCTCGCAAATGGACAAACACATACGAACTGCCCCAGGGCCGTGGGGTACTCGGTTCCGGGCGTTGATTCACGGGGGATATTGCGGGGGCCTGTGCCCTGTTCCTCTGGTATAATGGCATGGGGTTAAACTCCCACACCGAGTACAGAGCCGGTCCTCTGTCCGGGACCAGACCCCTCTGGTCGGTAGTACCGGGTCCACATTCAAGCACACCGCAATGCCTGGTGCCCCTAGGGTCTCCCTCCTGTCACGACGACCTTCCTGCGTCGTCCTTCACTCCTCACTCCCCAACTCCACTCTTTCTCTGCCTAACAGTCCTCCCACCCATACACTTTTCTACCTATCTAACTTCTCCTCCCGGGACTGGGTCCTCCTTTCAGCGGGTCCACCCACGGTCCCCCTACTCTAGGGTGTTAATGAATGGGTGTTGTGGGGGTCCGTAATTCACCATCCTAGTTACCTTAGTCACAGGAATACCACACACTCTTATTTGGGTGCAGTACCCCTACGTGGCGTCCCAACCAGTAGGGCACCACACATACATACACAGGGATACAGTGAGCTGGTGTGACTTCCCCAAGTGTCACGACAGCGTAGTCAGCTGGCTGAGGTCATTGCTGCAGAGTGTCTATGACTCATGATTAAAATATCCCTATAAACCAGTGTTTCCCAAACTCCAGTCCTCAAGGACCCCAACAGATCATGTTTTCAGGATTTCCTTAGTATTGCACAGGTGATATTGCCTTGAAAACAATGCCATTAACTGTGCAATACTAAGGAAATCCTGAAAACATGACCTGCTGGGGTCCGTGAGGACTGGAGTTTGGGAAACACTGCTGACTGTAAGCTCTTGTGACTCCCTTGTAGAATTACCCAAATCAAGGCTGAAGAGGCCAGAGAGTAGAATCCCTGGTAGTAACGTCAAGTGTTACCCCCATAACCAAGGAGACTGGGTACACTAAAGAACAGGTATAGTGATGATGGCGGCAGCCATGGGTTACTGTCCTGAAATAGGTGATTTGGAGACTCCTGGGCCCCTGGTGACCTCTGATTCTGATGCTAATAAGATCTGCCATTGTTCTGGCACTGGACCGAATGGACAAAGTGCTGGTGATCCGCGCTGCTGTAGAAAACGACCAGACCCACAAGGTTTTTTGTAATGATGTAACTTTATTTTTTCCTACGCGTTTCGGAGCGTACCTTGCTCCTTCCTCAGGGATTACATACATACACATTGCTCTGGCACCAGAGGACCGTGTACCAGTGGCGTAACTTCAGGCCCAGGGGCCCCAATGCGAAAGCTCCAACGGGGCCCCCAATTATTGTAAATCTTTAATAGTATTAGTCTTTTTCTAGGGGCCAAATGGACTTTTGGGGCCCCCCTAGGCTGCAGGGCCCGGGTGCGATCGCAACCCCTGCACCTATTGTAGTTACGCCCCTGCAGTGTACCCAGTGCCACATAGTAGTGCTGTCTCCCCACATGTGAATCAAGCGTCATTACAATCAAGTGCTTAACATTCAACCAGATATGGAGCATCAGTTCACTAATTCATTACTAAGTACACAAGTGTAATAACTATGTTATGTGATAATATTGTGTCTCACACTGATGTGCCCTGCAGGCCCTACTTTTCACTATTTTGTGCTGATTTCAATTCCTGCCACGCCCCCTGCACCTGATTGGTCTGTTCAGTCCTGGATTTCTAGTTTATGCCACAAGGTTCAGTGTTCAGTGCAGTGTCAGGTCTGAGGTGGAGACAGTTGTTTGGATCCACACACTCTGTTACAATGGGGGCTGCTAGTGTAGATCTGGATCTGGATCTGGATGAGGATGAGTAAGTACAATTCCTACTTGTGTATTTCTTCAGTATGCTGATTTAGACTGTGCAGTTCTATTGAGCCTTGCTATGGGTTCATTTCCTTCTCTAGTGCAAAGCACAGAGTCACTGGTGGCCCAAAAAGATAAATCTCATCTGCTGTATGGGCTACGTTCACACATTGTGTATTTTGGTGCGTAATCGTGGTTTTTACTGCGTTTTCCTGCACTTTTTTACGCACGCTTTTTGCAGTAAAATGCAATTCTGGATATGCAGTCCAGCAAAACCTATGGGTTTTGTCAAGATCCATTCACATTCTGTGGATTTGTGCTTTATGTTTACGCGCGCGCTGTCACTGCGAAAACGCACGCGTATAAAGAATAGGCATGTCAATTCTTTCTGCAGTTTTTCTCTGTGCTTTTCCATTGCCCACATGATAAAATGGGCTTTGAAAAAGCGCAGAAAAATGCAGTGTGTGAATGGAGCTGCGTTTTTCTCAAAAACAGCACCTAAAAAAGCACAAGTGCAGAGAAACCAGACAAAATACGGAATGTGTGACCGTAGCTATAGGCTATGTTCACACATAGCGCTTTTTTGCACTTTTGTGCGCTTTTTTTCTGCGTTTTGCACCCGCGCAAACAAGCCCTGTAGAAAGATTCGTTGCATTCACACACCATGTTTTTTTACGGGCGCACTTCTCTCCCAAAAGCGCAGGGGCGAAGTGATGTCACACAGGGGAGGAACAATCCTCCCCTGTGTGACGTGTGCCAGCCCCTTTTGGGTTTCGTAGTGTATTAATATACATTACTAAACCCAAATTAAACAAAGGCAAATGTGTTAAAAATAATAAAGATTGAATACTTACCCTCCGCTGGGTGTTCCGGGAGATCCACAGGTATCGACCTGTGCAAGGCTTGGCAAGATGGCTGATTGGCCGCTCGCGTTCATGTGATATGTGACGCGCATATCACATGACTGCGAGCGGCCAATCAGCGATGACAGGTCCTGGAAGGACAGTACCTGTGTACCTCTCTCGGCTCCCGGTAACCGGAACACCCGGCGGAGAGGTAAGTATTCATTCTTTATTAATTTTAATACATTTGGCTTACTTTTACATTTGATTTCGCAGTGTATAATACACTGCGAAATCAAAAGGGGGCGGTGACAGATGTCAGAGGGGAGGAGGAACAGGAATGTTCCTCCCCTGTGTGACATCAGCGCCGGTGTATTCCCGCTGGGATTGCGTATCGTCTGAATGGCGATGCGTAATTACAGCAGGAATATTGGGCTCCTATGGGAGAAAGCGCCAGCGCTGCTGCGTAAAGAATTGACATGTCAATTATTTTTACTCCCGTGCTTTCACCAATAAAAGCGCAGCATATTTTTATGCACTGTCTGTACGACAAAATGAATTTCCCATTCACTTTGCCGGCAGACACAAGGCACATTGCGCATTTTTGAAAAGTGCGCGCAAAAAAGCGCTTAAAGGGTGCGTTCACACACTGCGTATTGTTAAGGCCACGTCACACGCATCAATCTTATGAGCGATATTGTTAGCGATCACGTGCACGCGCGATCGCTAACAATATCGCTCACATCGCTGGTGAGCTGTCACACAGACAGACTCACCAGCGATGTGGACCAGCGAGATCGCTGGTAACTATGGTACACATCGGGTTACTAGGCGCCGTGCGGCGCTTAGTAACCCGACGTTTACCATAGATACCATCTCCCAGCATAGGCTCTGCCGCTGGGAGATCGTTCATCGTGGTGTCACACACCACGATAATGCAGATTGATCAAGCGATTATCGCTTGATTTGAGCTCCTGCTCACAAATCTGCAATCAAACAATCAAGCGATTTTACATTGTAAAATCGCTTGATTACACGCAGCGACGGACAAACGATATCGCTTAAGCGATCAAAAAAGCAGATCGCTTAAGCGATATCGCTCATAAGATTGATGCGTGTGACGTGGCCTTAAGGGCCACTTTACACACACCAAATTATCTGTCCAACTTCTGAACAACTTGCTGGTTGCAGTGAAATCATGGACACATTGTTCCGTTTTGTGGCTGTGTACAAATGTAACAATGTGTCCATGATTTCACTGCAACCAGTAAGTTGGTCAGAAGTTGGACAGATAAGTTGGTGTGCGTAAAGTGGCCATAAGGGTACCTTTACACGTCGCAACATTGCATGCAATTTCACTTGCAATTTGATGGTTGCTGTGAAATCATGGACACATTGTTCCATTTGTACACGGCAACAAAATGGAACAATGTGTCCATGATTTCACTGCAACCAGCAAATTGCAAGTGAAATTTCATGCAATGTTGCGACGTGTAAAGGTACCCTAAGGGTACAAACACACATGCGAGTGAAAAAACGCTACGATTCACTGATCCGAGAGTTGGACGACTTTTGTCAGAGTTTTGATCCGTTTTGCATCCAACAGTGATATTACTGTCCGACACTTCCTGAGATCACATCAGAGAGCTGTCCAGCAGTAATCAGAGTGTGGTCCGAGTGCAATCCAAGAGTTGTATGCGATTTTTAAATGAAATCGGCTTGGCAATTGTTTCATCTATGAAAACTCTGATCAGAGTTGGATGGTCCGACTGAGGTCCGACAGTGATCCAACTGTGGTCCGTGATTTTTGTAGGACCCATAGACTTGCATTGGTGACACTCAGAAATGTGTTCTCATACATTTAATAACATTGGTTCGACTGCAATGCGATTTTTAACTCGCACTACAGTCGCCCGAGTTTCACGGATGTGTGTCCGTACCCTAATAGAAACAAGTGCTCCACTTCTGTATTTAATCACCCACTGCTGGTTTTAATCACCCACTACTGGTTTTGGGTGCAAAAACTGCAAGAGCACTTGCGTAAAAATACACAGCAAATACGCAGTGTGTGAACGCACCCAAAAATGTGCAATGTGTGAACGTAGCCTAAAAGTTCCAGTATGTCTTTGTTTGTTGTTGTTTTGAGTCAGAGGGGTTAGGCTGGTTTCACACCGCAGTTTTTTCCCATTGGACATTGTGAGCCCTTAAACTCAGGCGGCAAGTAGACAGGGGGAGCAGCTGTGTAGAAGGGGGCGGCGCCATCCCCACAGAGCCGCTTCCTGCTTGTCGGGTGCGGCAAGACACCCTGTTGTAGAGAGCCTTGCAGCGCCGAAAACCGCCCCCCTCCCCACGCTCCTCACCTGCAGCGGGGCAGCTGACAGCACTTCCCCTTGCTTCTCAATTAGGGCTCAGGAGGCAGGGGGCTTGATGCACTCCTGGGCACACTAACTGGTTGGAACCTGATCAGGGGAAAAAACTGCAGCAGTGTGAAGCAATGGCTTTAACCGCCCCCTGCACTGATAGTTGCTCAGCATTAGAAGTAGAAGTCAGAGGTCAGTCAGTGCAGGAGGCGGTTAAAGCCATCGCTCACTATACAAAGTGCGGTGACTGAACAGGCGCTGCCCCCATGACTGAATCTGGATTGCTATCGGGAGGATTAAAGTTAATTTCCTCCTGGCAGTGGGGTTCAATATGTAGGCAACGGGCAGGTTCAGAACACTATTACCCTGCAGATTAACCCCATATCTGCAGGTTAACAGCGTTTTTTACATGAGAAGTCCACTTTGAAGAATTTTTCCCATTTGGTTAATTTATGGCAAATTGAAAGCATCTGCCATATTGCATATGTCTGATAAATGCAGGTCCTACTGCTGAATGGAAAGAATGCCGACCCAACGGTGGCTTCAAGACCATGAGAGGTGGCTGCACATGTGCGGCTCTATTCGTTCATCTTTTAACTTTTGAATTAATCTGATGAGACCTGTATGTAGTTAACAGGATCCCCAGATATTCAGATCCCCAGGAAGTGGAACTCAGGGGTTCTTACACATTACACCGTGCCTTATATATGCAGGGAATTATCAGGAGTCTATGACAGAAGTGGCCCTTTTGGGAGTCCGCCAGACAGGGACAATTAGGAGTTCAGACCTGATCACACGTACCAAGAATCATATGCAGTATTTCAATATACGGTACACTCATTTATAAACAGGAAAACACATACTGCGCACTATATACACCACATTTCACTTACTGCGCACTATATACATGTATTATTATACTCCCCAATCAGTGGCATAACTAGAAGCTCAGGGGCCCCGATGTGAAAGCTCCAACGGGGCACCCAATTATTGCAAATCTTTAATAGCATTAGTTTTCTTGTATGGATTAAAGGGACTTTTTGGGACCCCTAGGCTCCAGGGCCCGGGTGCGATTGCAACCCCTGTACCTGTTGTAGTTACGCCCCTGTCCCCAATGTTGCAGCCGGGTCTACAGACCCTGCCCCCTCCCAGGACAGGAGACACCAGGGTAGTAGAGGTCACGAGATCACATTCCAGGAGGACCATGAGCGGACAACTTCCTCTTCCTGGGCACACTCTACAGCTCTCTCCCTCCTCCATCTCTCAGGCTGACTGCCTCTGGTGATGTGAGGAGGGGGAGACATTGTTCCTGCACATATACTGTATGTTTTCTTTTGTGCACATGCCACCCGCGCCCAGTGAGCTGCCCTTCTTTCAGAACCAGTAAGTGGCCGCATCAATTTATGACGCTGCCACCCCCTAACCACAATAATTATGACTTCTTCCAAACAGAGGAGACATAATTACTGACCTCTAGTGTTGTGTCTGGTCATATTGATGTCCATTTACTGCTGCTGCCATGATGGGGAGGTGGTGCCAGTGCAGCAGGCCCCGAGCTGGCGCTGCACACAGAACTAATCCTGCCTGCCAGGGACCGCACCATCACATGTGCTGCTCCTGCTGTGGCTGCATTATGCCAGACTGGTAGAAGCAGCGGCGGCCCTTGATACCAGCGGCCCAGGGGGAATTTTCCCACAAGGGAATATTGCCAGTCTGGGCCTGTACCCGAGCAATCAGCACAAGGGACCTCTAACAGGGTGACAAATACAATACACACGACCGCCTACCAATTGTTATCGGTTGTGGACCACTATTGATGCACAGTGTATCCGGTGGTCCCTCCCTTTAGCATCAATCTATCTTGGGTTTGACTTCACAGACCGTCAACCAAACCCCACAAAACCCTCCGCTCTAGTACCATTAGTGGGCTGTTGTGTGTTTGTTATCTAGGTGGGTGGGAAGTCTGCACAATTGCACAAATTCACTTATTTTACAACATGTTTTTATAAAAACAGTTAATGAGGACAAAAAGGTTATCCCTTATTAGTCTATAAATTAACCTGGATAAACCTCTAGACGATAATTCGGTAAAATAAGCTGACCTCTGTGCAGCAGTAGCTCAGCCGCGGCCACCTGCCGCACAGAGGTCTGTGGCGAGCCATCTCACAGCTTCTCGCAGTGGTAGTGCACCGCGCGGGATTCAAACCGCGTGCTAAGCCGCGGTACTTTTGTGATTGGTCGCCGCGGCAGAGAAGCGGCACGCGCCAAGGCACCATATTTAAAATACACTGTGCGCCGTTCAGTGTATTTTAAATATGGCGCCTTGGTGCGCGCCGCTCCTCTGGTCGCCACGTTCAGCGCTGACCAATCAGAGAAGCTGCATTCAAACCGCCCGCTGCTTCTCTCATTGGTCGCCGCATTCAGCGCCGACCAGAAGAGCGGCGCACGCCAAGGCGCCATATTTAACATACACTGAGCGCCGTGGCGCGCGCCACTCCTCTGATTGGTCGGCGCTGAAGGCGCCGACCAATCAGAGGAGCGGCATTCCAACCGCGCGCCAAGTCTCTGGTCGCCACGGCTGGCAGCGACCAGAGATGCGGCGTGTGTTTGAAAACCGCGCGGCATTCAAATCGCGCGCCAAACCGCGCGTCGCGTCTCTGAGACGCGCTGCGCGGTTTGGCGCGTGATTTGAATGCCGCGTGGTTTTCAAATTAAACTCCATACATATTCTAGAATACCCGAAGCATTAGAATCAGGCCACCATCTAGTATGCTATATTTTTTGGGAAACACAACCTCAAAATACATGTGGTATATATTTTCTTTTGATCTGTAAAGGTACCTTTACACGCCGCGACGGCAGGCTGGATACATCCCGCTACTTCACGTGCACGAGCACGCTCAAACGGTTACAAACGGTCAACGCATCACCTTTACACGCCGCCACAAGATGCGCTACGCCACGCTACATCTATAGCTAGCTACATCGCCGGGTGTCTCAAATAGCCAGCTGTAACTCATGTACACACCGCTATAACCAGCTACTATGGGCGGACCTGGTGCAGCAGGGCCAGCACATAGGCGTGCCACAATTGTGGATTACGAGCCGTCCGTACGCTGATAGGACGAAGCAATAACATCCTGATTGGGCAGGCAACGCAGGTGGCTGAGTAATACAGCACGCTCGAGCAATTGTGTAGTGTGACTCGTCAGCTCCTTAAATATGCCTCCCTATGCAGCGACTACCAATCGTCATGCAGCAGCTTCCACCAATGATCGCGCATGGGGCGCGGTAACACGGAGCCAGGGTCACGCCTTAGCTACATTGCAGCTACATCGCAGGCTGTCCCGAGTTCCCTTCCGTTGCCTCTTTACACGCCGATACAGCTCGCTACCATCGGCGATGTAGCCATTAGTTTTCGAGCAGACCTAGGAAACAGATGTATCTGTTGCCGGCTGTAGCGTCACGTCTTCAGACGCCGCTACGACGGGCTACATTGGCGCTACAAGCTACATTTGTAGCCTGTAGCGGGATGTATCCAGCCTGCCGTCGCGGCGTGTAAAGGTACCATTAGGCTACGTTCACATGCTGCGTTTAGCTGCACTTTTGCAGCGTTTTTTTGAGGATCCGCAAAATGAATGTGTTTTGCGTTAAAAAATGCAGCTAGATTCACACATTGCGGATGTGCTTTTTTTTTTTAGCCCATTCTACAATGGGGGCAGTGGGAAAGCGCATCCTCAAAAGCGTAAAAAGAATTGACACGGTTATTCTTTTTGAGGATCCTCTTTCCAATGAAAACGCATCCTCGAAAATACGGAGAGTCTGAACCCAAAATTCAGAAATGCATTGACTTGGCTGGGAAAAAAGTCACTGCATTTCACTGGTATTGCGGATCCTCAAAAACATAAAGTAAAAACACTGTGTGTGAACGTAGCCTAAAAGCGTTAGTGAACCTGTCACCTGTTTTAGGTGTTATAATTGTGCCCACCACCTTTTAACATACTGTAATTAGGGTTCCTGTAACCCCTTCATATCTCCAGATGCGTCCCTGCACATCTCATTAAACAACTAATAAAAAAATTCTATACATATTAGCAAATGTAACATACACTGGTAGGTAGGGAATGGACATGCTTGTGCACAGCAGCCGGCGGCTCCATGACAGCAGTGGATCTGTATTCAAGAACACACAATGTGAAAATAAAACCTAGCCTGTAAAAATCATATCTAACAGCCTATTTCCCTGCAATAAAAACCATCATGTTTTTCTGATTCAGTTAAAGTGCAGCTGTCACCAGTTTTGGAACATCTAAACTCTGCCCACCACCTTTAATATGATGTAATTGGGGTTCCTGTAACCTCTTTAGGCTAGAGTCACACTAGCATTGTGGACTCCGTCATGGTGGGGGTCTGCCAAAGACCCGAATTCCTGCAGCATTAACACAGTGTTACCTTAGTGTAACGCTGCCTTAACGCTGCCAATAGAGTCCTATAGGTGACGAACTCCATAGCGCATGCAAATGCCGACACATAAGTGCCGGAGTTTGAAATCTCGCGCTATTTCGTAGCGCACAGAAAAATGCTGCTTGCCGCAGGGAACAGCATCCCATATGGCCCTTAACAACTAATTTACATACAGCATGGGACACATTAAAGGCAACCTGTCAGCTCCTTCTACCTCTTGATCCTATCATTACCTGTCCCTGCACCTTGTGAGCTCATCCCTAACCATCCCTGTCTGATGTAAAAGGGCAGAATAAAGATTCAGAAAAAGGACTTATATTCTTACATTCTAACATACAATCTCCAGTCAGAGACTGGAAAGGCGTGCTTCGGGTCTGCAGTCTCCCCCTCCTCACTCTGTCTCCACATGCACCACTGGGCATCCTCATTTCTTTTGCTGTGCCTCCCCCTTTTCAAAAAAACCCGCCTCCCCCTGATCATGTGATGAACCAGCCGAAACGTCATATCCGGTCCGGTGCATTGTGGGGGCTGATCACGTAGTACAGCCCGCCTCCAGCGCATGCTCAGTGAGCATATTGAAGCTGGCCGTACCACGTGACAAACCCCCACAATGCACCGGACCGGATATGACGTTCCGCCCGGTGCATCACATGATCAGAAAAGGCAGATTTTTTGAAAAGGAGGAGGCATATCAGAAGAAATGAGGACGCCCAGCGGGGCGTGCGGAGACAGAGTGAGGAGGGGAGACTGCAGACTCGGAGCCGGCCTTTCCAGTGTTCGACTTGAGCTTGCATGGAAGAATATAAGTAGTTTTTCCGTATCTTTATAGGGCCCTTTTACATCAGAGAGGGATGGATAGGGACAAGATCACAAGGTGTAGGGACAGGTAGTGATAGGATAAAGGGGTAGAACAAGCTGACAGGTTGCCTTTAAAAGTTGTTTTCTGAGGTATGCAGGGGCACATCTGGGTATATAAAGAGGTTACAGGAACCCAAATTACAACATGATAAAGGTGGTGTGCAGGGTTTAGAACCCCCAAAACTGGTGACAGGTGCACTTTAAGTGCGTCAGAAAAACATGAGGGTTTTTATTGCAGGGAAATAGGCTGTTAGGCTGGTTTCACACTGGCGTTTCCCTCCGCAGCGTCCTGATTTTTTACAGTAGGTCTTCTTGAATACAGATAGGGAATGTACATACACATCTGTATGTACATTCCCTATCACTGTGTGTCTTACACTTGCTAGTGTGGCGCCCCACTACGTAGGTGCCACAAAAGGGGTACTACACCCAGAAAAGCTGTATAGTCACCCCACTGCAATTGGGACTATGGTCACTAGATGGTGCCCTAGAGCAACACCCACACACTAGATAGTAGGTGGGAGGGACCCCCGGGAGGGTATATAAGTGGCCTCTAGGGGGAACTAGAGAGCAGTCAAGCTCAGAGAGTTGGAGTTGGAGAGAAGATGGAGCAAGGAGGGTCTCCTCGGCTGAGGGGCCCAAGAAGCACCGATCACAGAGAGAAAGAAAGAAAGGAGACTAAGAGGCAGAGTTCACTCGAGTGGGGAAGTGAGTAACTGAGAGTTTGCCCCATAGGAAGGAAACCGGGTACCAGAGCCCGCAACTTTGAGTTCCTTCAAGGCTCACAGAAAATCTGTTGATATTACAAATACGGCCCCGACTCCCAAAGAGCCCACAAAAGGGGAATCAGTCCTGCAGTTGGATCCTGCGAAGGACAAGGAAAAGGTTCACCCGGCAGGTACAAGGGAGAGGAGACTAGACAAGCAGCAGGAGGTCAGACAACCTTCAAGGGTCAGACTTCACAGCCACTGGGAGGCAAAGGGAAAGAAAGAAAAAGAGAGGAACATAAAGAGGGACCCATCTAGTAGCGAGAAATCCCAATTGCAGCATCCGGAGCATTTGCCATTATAACATCCATTGAATTACTGAACTGTATAACTTTGGTGAAGTTTATCAGTAAAGTTACCCGGTGAAGTGAAGTCCCGACTCTGCTGCATCCTTTCAATTATAAACTGCTTTATCACAGCATCGCTGCCCCGGCGGTCCAGTCCCGCCTGCGGGGGACTAATCCATCTAGGCCGCAATACCATTGACCACCGGAGAGCTGTGGCGGCGCTGTTGAGCATCACCAGACACTGCAGGTGGCGTCACAAAGACAAAAACTTTGTATATAATTTATTTTTCCATTATTTTATTAATTGACTGCTAGGGCCACGGCCTCGGGCAGGTCACCCGTGACATCCCTGATCGAGCCCGAGAGCTGAGTACCCCGGCCCTGGGGCGAGTCACTAATATGCATAGAATTTTTTTATTCACTTCTTGGTGTCTATGGGTAAATTACCTTGCCCGATACAAACTGCAGAGTCACTCTCTGTGACTGATTCCATATCTACACCACATGGAGCTCTGGGTTATACTGCGGTGTGAAGTCTACTATTTTGGCATGTCTGCAACTTTTTGAGCGCTTTATGAATGTATAGGCTGTATTCCCTTAGACAATAGTTGCACTGTGCATCACCTGTCTTATACCGTTGTGTTTTTAGTGATTTTGAGCCGATGTACTTGACTTGCCCAGTCTGCCATACAGTAAGTGACCAACTGGCCAGTCACCTTGAGCAAGAGTGCATGAAGCACAATTCTGCCGAGGAGAGGAAAGCTACTCTGGATGATGCAAGTGAGACGTTTTATAACATCGCATCCAAAGGGACAAGCCTAAATTATGAGGAGATTATGTCACTTGGGACCTCGGAGACCTTAATCACTTACTTGGAAAATAGAGGGTTCCGCATAATTAACAAGCCAACTGCGGCCAGGTAGGTTCCACTTTTGCCTGTCAAAGATTTGGCTATATCACATGACTTTGTATGTTTAATATTAGTGTTGAACAATCTGATCGGGCCAACTTCAGGATGGATTCAGCACTCTTTTTGGCTGGTAGAGTTTAGGGCCGATTAAAAGATTTTTGGTCAGATCGGGTTTATGATTTTGACCCCATCTGGCCCAGCATCGCTTATCACTATTTGATATGTATGACCTGTAATCAGGTGGCTTTTTATAATTTACAGGACTGTCCAAGCTGAGGAGGAGCAGGCTGCAGGTGCCAGTGACGGGGCAATTTAACTCTTCCACTCCTCCACTGGTCACTCCAAATCAGACTATGAACATATGGTACCAGATAAGAGTAAATCAGATGGAGAATCTGGTTCAAACTTAATATGTTCGTTGCTTTATTAAGCAATGGCAAGATATACACAGCAACTGCCCCTACATTTCCGGATACACTACATTTTATAATTCATGGAATGGGCGTACATAATCAGAGAGCAAGGTGGGATTATGTGAAAAGTCAGGTGGGTTTAAGCTAATGTCTATGAGTATATTGGCTAGTTTAATGAGTCCTTTGTCTTTCGTGAGTCCATCCTCCAATCAGTCCAGGTGTCATCTGGTATGCAGCCATCTCCAGTTTTCTCATGGTACAGCCTAGTACCAACAAAGCAGGCCTCTCTACTTCAAGGACAACTTGGTACATGGCATCTTGTTCCTTCAGCAGTCTTACATACATCTGCAAAACACCTTGTTTAGAACATATTCATGGATAGGGGGAAGGGAAGCCAAAGGAGAGAGGTGAAAAAGAAGAGAAGGAAAGAATAAGAGAGAGAGATGAGAGAGATAAATAGATATATATATTTATCTTGAGTACATACCTGAACAGAAGAAAAACTTATTGTTCCATTTAATGCTATAAGCCAATATATTAGTTATAAAAGAAAAACAAATATAAAAGTATAAATGACATAGATATATATATATTATCAAATATAGGTAAAAAATATATCTTTACCATATCTTTACCTCGACAATTTCCCCCCTAAACAAGTAAGTTTTTCTCTAAATCTATCCCTAAATTTATTTATAAGGGGTCCTTTGAGACTGTCCATGTGATGGGTAAGGAGACGAATTGGGCTTTTTCAGTCAGACGCCTCAGAAATCTCTTTCCTTGTGAAAGGCACCAAAGCATCTAGACCCCCTACACTGACTCACATGGAGTTCTCCCCGCTGCACTGTCCCTAATTTAATTCCCTCAACTGCATCTGATGGGGGAAATTCTTCGATTGTCTGAGAGAAAGACCCTTGGGTATCTCCCCTAAACTGATACTTCCATCTGTCAATGGATCAGCTTCTGTAACCAACTGGAAAAGAAAGATATATCTACCCCAGCATTAGCTTTTAATTCTGCTGCCAATTTAGTAATTTTCTTTAAGGGTTATCATGGTTTTCCCGTTTTCCCCTGAATTTTGTGGGATATATGTACAGCATTCCTCCTTCCCCACCATTCCACAGACTCCGCCCTTTTCAGCTAGGAGCATATCAAGGGCCAACCTGTTTTGAAGAGTCATTCTAGTGTTGGGGCCTAATTCCTCAACTATACCCTGGAAAGCATCCCGGCTATAGTTGACAAACCTTTGCTCACTGTAATATATAATTAATCCAATCAACGTTCTTATTGATCTGTACCTGTGGAATTAAGGAAGCGATTCCAACATATACCTGATTTTGGGCCTTAAACTGGTCAGGCACCCCCCTTGGCACACCAATAGCATCAATGTATACCTGAGGGTCTTCCTCATAGCCCATGTGGAGTTGATCAATACTTCTCCTTCTCTTGATGGTCTCACTGGAAGGCTCTGGGTCCCATGGTAAGATTTTGAACTGCATAGCTAGTTTAACCAGGGTGCACTGACCGGTCCAGGCATTGGGCAACCTGGATCGGAGCTTACCATCCCCACACAACCAGTAAATATCATACATATATCGTATATATTGGCTGAATAAATTTATACTTACAGAGCTGTTTTCATTACAAAATCCCAATTTAAAGGTTCCTACTAACAAAAACCTCAAAACATATTAGAAACGGCCTGGGGAATTGTGTATCAGATTTACACTATTAGTAACATATAACCTTAAAGATATAAGACTCATTCTCCCTTGAACATTTTATCATATACCACTATCATTATGGAGGGTATACAAAAGGATATAAACTTCTTAAATATCTGCAAATAAGCACAGTTATCCATAAGAGAAAGATACATTACAAAAATCATAACACATTGATTTGTAAAGAGAAAATACATAAGAACGAAAACATGAGATATACAGCCCTTTGACGATTGACCTGACCACGCATAATAGTCAAACAGATATAATAATATCAGACAATATAATTACACTTTAAGCAATATAAATATACTTATCAGTAGTCATCCAACTTTCCTAAAAGACAGATCAAAGGGAGATAACAAAACAGCATAGCAAAAAGCATACAGCTATTCACTTGTCATAATATGATTAGTATACAGTTAAGCAGGCAAAAATTACATTATTTACTCATTTATTTATTTACTCTACTTAATAACATTTTAACTAGTATATATTTGACATTTATAATACCTTGGATAGAAGAAAGAGATTTACACATATATTAGGACAATTTTTATACAGTTTTCTTGGTTTCCTTGTCCGCTCACTATTTGCAATTTCCAAACCCATGGAGCGATCGCCGCTTGAAGCCCGTACCTTTCTGAGTTGTGTTGTGTGCAAGAATAATGCAGGATAGTATACACAGCTTACCTGTACCAGGAGCGAACTAGGAGGTACTCACCTGATCTCATCCGTGACCTATTTTGAGGCGTGAAGTGAGGCCAAGCAGAATCCAGTCTAACCTTTGCTGATAAGAGACATCATGGCCTGCCCTGTCCCCTCTCACGACTCCTAGTTTAACACTGTTAGTGGTTCGGTCAGTCCCTATAAGGCAGTCGACTATAGAGAGGGCTCAGGCTGCCAGACACAACCCGGCTGGGATGGGGCAACCACCCGCCACTACCTTTCCTACCTTTTGTTGTAGCTTGCCTTCTACCTCCGAGAGGACAGGACACCTGTGGTGATTGTCAGTATGATTATACCATCCTAGACTGATAACATGGTGTCTACCTCACCGTAATATACCAATACTGCATTTAGTAGGCTTACCGTATTGTAAAAGAATTCTTCAACCGAAAATCGCTCCATTCGCTCAGAAAGTGCAAGTCAGAACCAAACATTCTGATTACCTCATGCGAGGATTCTACCTGCGTCCAATGTAAGAAATCATATCTCCTATACCTGAAAAACAACTCAAAAATCTATTAATGTCAAAGATCAGAAAATTCTTATTCAACATTATAATTGTAATTTTCTGCTAGTTATTTTGAATATATTTTTTTTTATTACCGGACAATAAATGGTAGAAAATACTATATGGGCGCTGTACATCAGAGCAGACATATGTAACATCACCTTTAATTCAAAATTCCTGCTATCAGCATCTTCTCCAGAAAGCTCCTTACCCCTCCCATATAGAGAAAGATAATGGACTACAAGAAATATTCTCACATAGTAAAAAACAAAGGCTGCTCTGGTAGAAGGAATTTAAGGAGGTGTGGAGGAGTGGTTCACTCCCTTCCATATTTTTAAATCCTTTGGCCTTAATATATCTACAAAATATCCATAAAGAATACACTCAGAAATATCAGTTCACCTTCCCACAGCATTAATATATATATTATTTTCTCTTGGGCGCTCAGTATATTAATTTTCCCTCTAGGTAGCTTAATTTTTGAACGGCTTGAATCATAAGAATATATTTGAGGATATCTTTGTTATTCTGACATTACGTCTTATATTTCAGCATATTACAGTTTACACAAACCTTTGTAAAATAATTTGAATACAAGAGAGTCCTAATTACAGCTTCATTTAATACTATATATACTAGTCACAGCTCCCTAAAGCAGTTAAATCTACCTGGCGTCATACACACACACGCATCAGCATTGGTCTAGGACACTGGTCAAGTTATTCCCAGACACAGGTTTAGCTATTTGAATTCCAGGGCAAACCAGGCATCCCCAGGGACTGACTCCTCAGCATGTATTCCATAGATTACCAGCCGCTCCCAGGTCTGCCATCACAGGTCCAGACCTCCAGAACAGCTACTGCACCAGAACACACCATCGCAAGTAACTTCAGGTTTAACCTGTCTTCCCCACTGGAGGGGCTACAAGAGCCTCAGTCTTCTAACCTCATATCTCTATACACACAAGCTAGGCACTACTTTTAGTATATATGCATACAAACTGAATACTTTAGGATCTCTCTTTTTTTTTTTTTTTTTTTTTTTTTTTTTAACTTAAATTAATAAAAAATCTGATTACTATTATTGTATTCAATATTAGGCATTATTATTAATACTAAACTACCATAAATATGAAAAATACGTCTTTGTCATTCAGAATTCTTGGAAAGATGGGTAACATTCCAGTACATGTCAGAAACAGCCCAGCTTCGCCCATCCCTCCCCTTCTTTCTCTCTCTCACTCTCAACAAGGTCACTGAAGAGAGCCGTATTCAGATAAGACTGAAGAATTTCATACAGCTTTCACAAAGTTAATTAACTCCTTCTTTCTCGTAACTATACATAATCGATGATTCCTACTATTCTCTGACACCCCTCAACCTAATTTCTGGGCTCTTTCAAGAACTTTCCCCTGACGGGAAGAACACAAAATATAATTATTAATGGCTAAAATATAGACTTTTCCTAGATAATTACTTGCCAAATGGGCAATAGTAATAATATTTGGTACGGGAAAATAATACATCAAATCTGTCAGGATAAAACCCAAAGAATCCCAATACATTCCCCTACATCCATCTCACCATATATGAATACAGTCCCCGGGAAAGAATACATTCTCTGAATATGGGCATTTTTGGGCTTTCTCTCTTTCCCCATAGATGTATGAATAACCAACCTTCCAGACCCGCCCCCCCCTTCAGCTCCTACAGTCGCCATTACAGGGCGGTAGCTGGGATAGTGTACTCAATCACAATAGCGTGGCGGCCATTTTACACTGTATAAAATTATTGTTAGGAAGCAACTTATAATTAAACACAGGTTCTGCATCATTTTTTTTTTCTTCTTTCTCCATCTACTCTTCTCCATTCCTCACTTTTCAGACTACCGTATTTGCAACTCGTAAATAAACTTGTGCCTGATCTAGCAGCCCTTGGTCGTTTAGCTTACTTTTTTTCTCTCTGGATAAGATCATTTTATATAGACGGCTGCAATCTCTTTGACAAAGCAATTCTACGTACTCGTATAACTTTTTCACATTGTTAACAGCCTGCTTGCCTTCCCGTGATTCTACCAATTCCTTCATTTCCACAGCATCTTTATCTAACTTATAGGGGTACGGTACGCAACATGACGGAATACTACGGCCTGCTGCAGCTCAGTCCGCTGACAGCGACAATCAACACTGTGCCCCTAAAGTGTGGAACGGCTCTTCACACTCCAAGCGTGGCACGGCTCATCACGCTTACTCCAAGCGTGGCACGGCTCATCACGCTTACTCCAAGCGTGGCACGGCTCATCACGCTTACTCCAAGCGTGGCACGGCTCATCACGCTTACTCCAAGCGTGGCACGGCTCATCACGCTTACTCCAAGCGTGGCATGGCTCTTCACGCTTACTATATTCTGCCCCTAGGCTAGACACCAGTGCTTACAGATTGTCCTGTCACGATATTCCAACCGGGAGGCAGTCTCCTCTCCCAAAATATAGGTGCCCAAACACCTTAGTCACGTGCAGATATAATAACGTCTCCCATTTTCCTATCTACACCGTCCCCAATCTACACCCTTCTCAGTATCTCACAGTGTCTCTAGATTGGAATTTTAACAATGCAGTTAAACAACAGTCACGGGCCATAAAGTTACACCTCAATTCACAAGCTAACAGCAGGCACAGAAAGGGTTAATTTGCAAGTGAGGAATGAATAATGACCGTGGAGGAGGCGTGGTGCATAAGGCAATATATCTCGCGTTGCTGGTTCGGAACATAGCTCTGGATCACGCTTAGTCTCACCACTCGACCGGTCACCCCCCTAGACCCAAAGGACACCCCAGACTTAACCAATATCGGCTGAAACACTGTAAGGGTGACACACATATGAATGCGATCTCCACTTACCGTGTTTGGAGGTCGACCAGGGGTCAGCCAATACGGGCGTCATCCAGGGGCATCCGGGCACGGGTCCGTGGGGGTCGCGGATCACTGGCTACGTCCCATCTGGGGTGCCAATTGACGGGGCAATTTAACTCTTCCACTCCTCCACTGGTCACTCCAAATCAGACTATGAACATATGGTACCAGATAAGAGTAAATCAGATGGAGAATCTGGTTCAAACTTAATATGTTCGTTGCTTTATTAAGCAATGGCAAGATATACACAGCAACTGCCCCTACATTTCCGGATACACTACATTTTATAATTCATGGAATGGGCGTACATAATCAGAGAGCAAGGTGGGATTATGTGAAAAGTCAGGTGGGTTTAAGCTAATGTCTATGAGTACCGTATATACTCGTGTATAAGCCGACCCGTGTATAAGCCGACCCCCCTACTTTGGCCCCCAAAATCTGGGAAAAACTATTGACTCGTGTATAAGCCGAGGGTGGACCCCAGCACAGGTATACAGCCCTCAGCAGTGTGGTATACAGCAGCCCCTGAGGTATATACAGCAGCCCCAGTGGTAGTATACAGCAGCAGCCCCAGTGGTATATACAGCAGCAGCCCCATGTTATACACAGCAGCAGCCCCATGTTATACACAGCAGCAGCCCCATGTTATATACAGCAGCAGCCCCAAGTTATATACAGCAGCAGCCCCATGTTATATACAGCAGCAGCCCCATTTTATATACAGCAGCAGCCCCATGTTATATACAGCAGCAGCCCCATGTTATATACAGCAGCAGCCCCATGTTATATACAGCAGCAGCCCCATGTTATATGCAGCAGCAGCCCCATGTTATATGCAGCAGCAGCCCCATGTTATATGCAGCAGCAGCCCCATGTTATATACAGCAGCAGCACCATTTTATATACAGCAGCAGCCCCATGTTATATGCAGCAGCAGCCCCATGTTATATGCAGCAGCAGCCCGAGGTATACAGGCTCCCCCCCCAGAGGTATACAGGCCCCCCCGTGCTCCTTAAACCTGTAAAGGAAGATGATTATACTTATCGCTGTCCGGCTGCCGTCCCCGCTCTCCATCGCGCTCCTCCATCTGCATCGCGCTCCTCCATCTTCCGGCTTCCGACTTCCTGTGTTCTGCGCCGACAATGACGTCATTGTCGGTGCCGACAGGAAGCCGGAAGATGGAGGAGCGCGATGGAGAGCGGGGACGGCAGCCGGACAGCGATAAGTATAATCATCTTCCTTTACAGGTTTAAGGAGCACGGGGGGGGGCTGTATACCTCTGGGGGGGGGGCGCCCGTATAGTGACTCGCGTATAAGTCGAGGGGGTAACTTTTCAGCCCAATGTTTGGGCTGAAAAACTCGGCTTATACGCGAGTATATACGGTATATTGGCTAGTTTAATGAGTCCTTTGTCTTTCGTGAGTCCATCCTCCAATCAGTCCAGGTGTCATCTGGTATGCAGCCATCTCCAGTTTTCTCATGGTACAGCCTAGTACCAACAAAGCAGGCCTCTCTACTTCAAGGACAACTTGGTACATGGCATCTTGTTCCTTCAGCAGTCTTACATACATCTGCAAAACACCTTGTTTAGAACATATTCATGGATAGGGGGAAGGGAAGCCAAAGGAGAGAGGTGAAAAAGAAGAGAAGGAAAGAATAAGAGAGAGAGATGAGAGAGATAAATAGATATATATATTTATCTTGAGTACATACCTGAACAGAAGAAAAACTTATTGTTCCATTTAATGCTATAAGCCAATATATTAGTTATAAAAGAAAAACAAATATAAAAGTATAAATGACATAGATATATATATATTATCAAATATAGGTAAAAAATATATCTTTACCATATCTTTACCTCGACACCAGCAGCACTTACAAAGCACCTGCGGAGGAACGCTAAGAGGATAAGAGGAGTTTGGAGTTGGCCAAGAAAGCGACATTCGCAAGAGGTCAGTGTGTGTGTGTGTGTGTGTGTGTGTGTGTGTGTGTGTGTGTGTGTGTGTGTGTGTGTGTGTGTGTGTGTGTGTGTGTGTGTGTGTGTGTGTGTGGCCGTATTTGAAGTTCTTGCTGCCCTAGCCACATTAAGTTTGACGCCCCCTACTGGTAAGGATATGTGCACACAACTTTTTTCAGGCTGATCTGGTCCATTACCCCACCTTAAGAGCTAAATAAACCCTAAAAATACTAAATATATGTCTGGGGAACTAGCTTTCTACCTTATGGAGAGGAATCTGCCTGCCACCATAAGGGGAGAGATAAGCTAATAGGAAGTCTTATAGCCGCAATGCTCCTCTGGGAATTATGCAAATTGTCACTTCAGTGAGAAAATGAAAAAACTCTAGTGCCACCCAATAAGGGTAGCTATCCTAAAAGTCATAATCGACTCTTTAACAAGCAGACTGCCAAGCCCACAGGGGAGTGATAAAAAAAACAAAAACAACAACAAATACTGATGTAATGCTGCACACATCAATCACTTGTTGCACTGATTTACAGGTGGTTAAATAATAATAATAATATAGAACTATTAATTCCATATAGCTTTACATATGGCGGTACATTACAGTACATGTATAGCAGCGCTATAGTATATGGCAGTACATTACAGCACATATATAACTATATAAAGGTGAGAATGTGTATGGTGCTGTACTGTATATATAAAGGTGAGAGAATGTGTATGGTACTGTATATACAGGTGAGAGGATGAGTATGGTGCTGTACTGTATATATACAGGTGAGAGAATGTGTATGGTGCTGTACTGTATATACAGGTGAGAGGATGTGTATGGTGCTGTACTGTATATACAGGTGAGAGGATGTGTATGGTGCTGTGTATACAGGTGAGAGGATGTGTATGGTGCTGTACTGTATATATAGGTGAGAGGATGTGTATGGTGCTGTACTGTATATATACAGGTGAGAGGATGTGTATGGTGCTGTACTGTATATACAGGTGAGAGGATGTGTATGGTGCTGTACTGTATATATACAGGTGAGAGGATGTGTATGGTGCTGTACTGTATATATACAGGTGAGAGGATGTGTATGGTGCTGTACTCTATATATACAGGTGAGAGGATGTGTATGGTGCTGTACTGTATATATACAGGTGAGAGGATGTGTATGTTGCTGTACTGTATATATACAGGTGAGAGGATGTGTATGGTGCTGTACTGTATATATACAGGTGAGAGGATGTGTATGGTGCTGTACTGTATATATACAGGTGAGAGGATGTGTATGGTGCTGTACTGTATATATACAGGTGAGAGGATGTGTATGGTACTGTATATACAGGTGAGAAAATGTGTGTGGTGTATGGTACTGTATATACAGGTGAGAAAATGTGTGTGGTGCTGTACTGTATATACAGGTGAGAAAATGTGTGTGGTGCTGTACTGTATATACAGGTGAGAAAATGTGTGTGGTGCTGTACTGTATATACAGGTGAGAAAATGTGTGTGGTGCTGTACTGTATATACAGGTGAGAAAATGTGTGTGGTGCTGTACTGTATATACAGGTGAGAAAATGTGTGTGGTGCTGTACTGTATATACAGGTGAGAAAATGTGTGTGGTGCTGTACTGTATATACAGGTGAGAAAATGTGTGTGGTGCTGTACTGTATATACAGGTGAGAAAATGTGTGTGGTGCTGTACTGTATATACAGGTGAGAAAATGTGTGTGGTGCTGTACTGTATATACAGGTGAGAAAATGTGTGTGGTGCTGTACTGTATATACAGGTGAGAGGATGTGTATGGTGCTGTACTGTATATACAGGTGAGAGGATGTGTGTGGTGCTGTATATACAGGTGAGAGGATGTGTATGGTGCTGTATATACAGGTGAGAGGATGTGTATGGTGCTGTATATACAGGTGAGAGGATGTGTATGGTGCTGTACTGTATATACAGGTGAGAGGATGTGTATGGTGCTGTACTGTATATACAGGTGAGAGGATGTGTATGGTGCTGTACTGTATATACAGGTGAGAGGATGTGTATGGTGCTGTATATACAGGTGAGAGGATGTGTATGGTGCTGTACTGTATATACAGGTGAGAGGATGTGTATGGTGCTGTACTGTGTGTATATACAGGTGAGAGGATGTGTATGGTGCTGTACTGTGTGTATATACAGGTGAGAGGATGTGTATGGTGCTGTACTGTGTGTATATACAGGTGAGAGGATGTGTATGGTGCTGTACTGTGTGTATATACAGGTGAGAGGATGTGTATGGTGCTGTACTGTGTATACAGGTGAGACGAATTGTATGGTGCTGTACTGTGTATACAGGTGAGAGGATGTGTATGGTGCTGTACTGTGTATACAGGTGAGAGGATGTGTATGGTGCTGTACTGTGTATACAGGTGAGAGGATGTGTATGGTGCTGTACTGTGTATACAGGTGAGAGGATGTGTATGGTGCTGTACTGTGTATACAGGTGAGAGGATGTGTATGGTGCTGTGCTGTGTATACAGGTGAGAGGATGTGTATGGTGCTGTACTGGTGGGAGGACTGTAAGGCTGGCTTCACAT
Source organism: Allobates femoralis (assembly GCA_033576535.1). Lineage (NCBI taxonomy): Eukaryota > Metazoa > Chordata > Amphibia > Anura > Aromobatidae > Allobates > Allobates femoralis. The sequence continues at coordinate 567,728,146 of JARQOC010000004.1, read as the reverse complement.
TGGCGTTCCCCTCCGCAGCGTTCTGCGGAGGGGAACTGCCATGTGAGTGCAGCCACCGCAAGCCCCTATGTTTTATAATGGGGATGCACGGTGCTGTGCTTGACTGCGCATGACCATTCATTTGCCTGTGTGATTTGTACGCATGCGCATGGTTGCGTACAAATCATACATTGTCGTCCGCACCAGGAACGCAGCATGACATTGTGCACACACAGGCTCGAACTGGCCCACTGGAAAGTGGAGAATCCACTGGTGGGCCCCCTTTGCAGTATTAAGTCACTTATCCCCCAACATAATCGGTAGTTGGCACAATACACTTGTTTCACCATGTACAAATAAAGGAAACATCTTGTCAAATTACCCAGTATAATATTATATAGAAGCACGGGTAAATTTGTGACTGTAATATTTGCATGTAGTTGATCAGTGGCCCCCAGAGTCAATGTTAAGCCCCGTCACACTAAGCGAGATTGCTAGCGAGATCGCTGCTGAGTCACAAATTTTGTGACGCATCAGCGACCTCAACGGCGATCTCGCTTTGTGTGACACGTAGCAGCGACCAGGCCCCTGCTGTGAGGTCGCTGCTCGTTACAAACCGTTCTGGACCATTTTTTTGGTTGTTGCTCTCCTGCTGTGCAGCATGCATCACTGTATTTGACAGGGACAGCAACCAACAATCTCAACACTACGCCTGAGTGTGCCAGATTCCCAACGACCGCCGTATCATTGCTGCATCACTGGCGAGATCTGACTGTTTGACATCTCACCAGCGATCACGTAGCGACGCACCAGCGATCCTGGCCAGGTCAGATCGCTGTTGGGATTGCTGATGCATCACCAAATGTGGCAGTACCCTTACTGGTGGGCCCCCACCCCAGTCTGACACTACACAGTGTTCATATCGGTGTTGGAGACTGAGATTGGCAATTTTGTGAACAATACGGAGTGGGATCCTAATCTATTTTGTCTAGTAAATAGATGAAAACCATGCAGGAATTAGATGGACCCCTTTATAGGCTATAGTCTGTCTGGCAATAACGGTGCTCTGTATACAGGGGTCCAACATAAATATGAAAAGAACACATATGGGGCCAAAGCTTTAGGTGCAAGCAAAGCCATCACCAAGACTGGTTTTACTTTGGGACACAGTTATGTACATGCTGCCACAAGGGTGGGAATGGAGCTCCAGATATCCCCTCCCTACTATTGTGTGTGAATCTGTTGGTCTCTGTAAAGGTACCGGTACATGCTTCAATGTCGTTAAGATCTCACCAACGATCTCACGGGAGCGCGGTCGTTCGGACATCTTTTTAAGATTGTTGGTGAGATGTCACACGTCTAGATATCGTGAACGACGCACCAATGATGTGGCGAGCAGCTATCATTTGCACAAGCCAGCGAACAATACTTGTTCACTGTTGTGACTAGGGGAAGTCGTTAACGACATCGTTATCGCGGTGTCACACAGAACGATGCAGCAGGTTGGCTGATCGAGGATCATCTGATTTGAGAACATGTTCTCAAATCTGCGATCAACGATCCCACGATTTATTGTAGTCTTATCTCTGTGTCACACGCAACGATGTACTAACAATGTCGTTTCGACAACTCCAAACCCGTGATGTTTCAGCGATATCGTACACTATATCGTACTGTGTAGCGGTGCCTTAAGTAAAAAGTCTATGATCAGGTCAATGACCCATTTCTTCCTTCTTCCCCTATGTTAGTGGCTCGCATGATACAAGAGGGACAACTCCTACCCTTACAACTGGATTACTCCCTGGCTCTATGAGGATGTTATCAGCTTTGAGAGGGAACTCGAGACTATCCAAAAGCTCATCAAAGCCAAGATCAACTCCAAGGCTCCCCGTCAACACGGTTGAGAATTTATGGATTAATACGTTTTCTGGCCGGTAGGCCAAAGAGCACGAGTACTTGTCATGGATGGCAATTCAGGGTGGTCTGCCCATATGAGCCTTCATTCATGCATTTGCTGGACGCAAAATAACCAAAAAAACAGTGATTCTGCAATTTTGATCTGTGTTACCATTTTGGCATTTCCCACATGGGATAAATATTATAAAACTTCTGCATTTGGACAGTCAAGTTCAGTTTTATATTTTGTTATAGATTTTGATCGCATTATGGCAAAAGTTGGTTGTGGTGATATAAACTATTGTTTAAAAAAATATATGTTTTACTTTTCTGACCTTTTATAGGTGTATTAATATGGCAGACATGGGGCCTTCAGAAGGCAACGCCATTGGAGTCCCATCACCCTCGTGTTTATGCGCGGCAATGGGCACATCCAAAATGTTCAACCTTTTTAAAGAGAACCTGTCACCAGTTATGGGGGTTCTAAGCCCTGCACACCACCTTTAACATGATGTGTAACCCCTTTATCTCCCCAAACGTCCCCCTGCATACCTCAGAAAACTATTATTCTTTCCCGTGCCATATCCTAATTTCTTTTATGGGTCATATGAGGGTCTACAGATTATGGTCAGCGCCGCCCAGCTCCATGCCAACACCGCCCCTCCTGAGTGTGTGCAAGTGAATGACACAGCGACGTCATCCACACAATTCTTAAGTCTTGCGCCTGCGCGGTGGCGCCTCACGGTGTCCTATTGAAGAGACATCTGGCACTGTGCGACTGATGAGAGACCGAAGTCTTGCACCTGCAAAGTGGAATCACTGTCTCTTCAACAGGGCACAGCGAGGCACGGCACTGCGCAGGCGCAAGGCTTTGGTCTCTCATCAGCCGCATAGTACCTAATGCCCAGGTGTTATAGGGGGAGGTTGTCATAAAAATATATAAATTAATAAATATTATTATTATTATTATCACTATTAATTCCATTACGCTTTTACACACATTGGCAACACACTGTCCCCATTGGGGCTCACAATCTAAACATTCAATCAGTATGTCTTTGGAGTGTGGGAAGAAACCGGAGAACCTGGAGGAAACCCACACATGATACAACATGTTTAATAACACATATTAAAGGGAATCTGTCCACAGTATTTTTGCTATATAATCTGAGGGTAGCAGAATGTTGTGTCAGAGAGCCTGATTCCAGTGATGTGTCAATTACTGGGTTGAGTGCTGTAGTTTTAATACAAACTGTGTTTTATGCAGTCCAGCTAATCTGTATCACCCACCCCTAAAACTGATTGGCAGTTTGTTCACAACGCACAGTGTTTACAGGAAGCCAATCAATCAGTGGTGTGAGCGGGGTTATACACAGCTCAGCATACTGAGCACTGCTATATCTACAGCAGAGTAAATAGGGATTACATCAAAACTGCACCAACCAGTCCAGTAAGTAAAACATTGCTGGAACCCTACATCATGCTGCTCTTCGATTACATAGCAACAACCTGCTTATAGATTCCTTATAGATTAGCTCCACCTATTACAGTCAAATAGTCATGGTGACATCACACTAGTCCTTTCAGCATTTTTTGTATTTTGGCTGAACTGCTAATTATTAACCAACTGGATGACTACTAGACTTACCTCTGCCCATTACAGTCACATGGTCGTGACATCACACAGGTCCTTTCAGCTTTTTCTGAATTTCCGCATTGAAACAAGTTTAGTTACTTAAATTGTCATACAGACACGTGGAGACCACACACACTACTGACCCTTATCAGAAGCATGCCCAGGAGTTTTAGGGAGGTCATAAAGGCACGTGGGGGCGACACACTACTGACCCTCATTAGGAGCATGCCCAGGCATTGTAGGGAGGTCATACAGACACATGGGGCCACACACTACTGAGCCTCATTAGGAGCATGCCCAGGCATTGTAGGAAGGTCATACAGACATATGGTACCACACACTACTGACCCTCATCAGAAGCATGCCCAGGTGTTTTAGGGAGGTCATACAGGCACATGGAGACCACACACTACTGACCCTCATCAGGAGCATGCCCAAGTGTTGTAGGGAGCTCATACAGGCACGTGGGGGCCACACACTACTGAGCCTCATCAGGGGCATGCCCAGGTGTTGTAGGGAGGTCATACAGGTACGTGGAGGCCACATACACTACTGACCCTCATCAGGAGCATGCCCAGATGTTGTAGGGAGGTCATACAGGCACGTGGAGGCCACACACTACTGAGCCTCATCAGGGGCATGCCCAGGTGTTGTAGGGAGGTGGAGGCCACACACACTACTGAGCCTCATCATTAGCATGCAAAGGTGTTGTAGGGAGGTCATACAGGCACATGGAGGCCACACACACTACTGAGCCTATTGTCCTTGTCTCGAGGCATTTCCATTGGAGTTGGATCAGCCTGTTATTTGATTTTCCACTTTGGTTTGAGTATCATTCCAGATCCAGACCCCCCATGTTCTCACTGCATTCCACTATGTAATGAATGAAGATTTTCTACTGGAATATCTCATTCATTGAGATCTAGGATGTGGGATTTTAGTGTTTCCCTTATTTTTTTGAGCAGTGTATAATAATGCATTCACTACACAAACAATACTGAATACTAACAGAATGGGACATTAAAAACACACTGCTGAAGTGGTCCTGTATAGGAATTTCCAGCCAATTGTGTGGGCCGGCCAGTCGGAGCTCCATATCATACAGGACTGAAACTGCGCTGGAAACAGCCATAGTCAGCGATGTGCAAGTATTATAATGCTCAAACATTACTGATTCCTAATGGAGGGGGCAATAAAAAAAATACTATAAAGTATTAAAGGAACTTGTGTACATAAAGGTACCGTTACACACAGAGATATATTGCTTGCAACTCACTGGTTGCAGTGAAATCATGGACACATTGTTCCATATTGTTACCATGTACAAATGTAACAATATGTCCATGATTTCACTGCAACCAGTAAATTGCCAGTGAAATTGCAAGCAATATTGCGTCGTGTAACGGTACCCTAAGGCCCCCGTCACACTGGGCCACAGCGCCGCCCATTACAGAGGTGACGTGGGGGCGTGGCCTATCGCCGGCGTCATCGCCCCTACGTCTCCTCATGTAAAGGGGCGATGTCGGCGGTGCCGGGCGGTCGCCTGGTTTCAGAGCAGTGCTCTGAAACCAGGCGACCATCATGGGGTGATGTGCACACATCGCCCGATGTAACCAGGCGCCGGCGACCTGTCAGGCGATGGGAGCCATAGGCTCCCATAGTCCTGCATCGCCGCTGGGGTTTTCAGACACCCCGGCGGTGATGCTGCCTGACAGATCGCCGGCGCAGGGCTGGAGGTGTCGCCCCGTGTAAACGGAGGACGGCGATGCTGGAGGGGCGCCAAAAACGTGCGCGCACCTGCCAGTCGCCGCCGACATCCCCAGCCCCGTCGCCTAGTGTGATGGGGGCTTAAGGGTACCTGTACACGTCGCAACATTGCATGCACTTGCAACTTACTGGTTGCAGTGAAATCATGGACACATTGTTCTATATTGTTGCTGTGTACAAATAGAACAATGTGTCCATGATTTCACTGCAACCAGTAAGTTGCAAGTGAAATTGCATGCAATGTTGCGACGTGTAAAGGTACCCTAATGGCCGCTTTACACGGCATGATATCGTTGTCCAACGATAAAAAGTCACGTGGCTCGTGCGTTGCTGCCGAAATCGTTCGTGCGTTGTGTGGTGTAAATGAGCAATGCGATGCAAGAACGATGCCAAAACGATATCGTTGGGGAATTGTGCAGGCTCTCCAACTGCCTGATATTGGCTTGACGACCTGGCAGGATCATGCTGTGTGACAGCGCAACTACGATTTGGAGCACAACTTCCCCTATTCACTCCCATGTTAAATGGTCGTTCCCTGGATCGCTCATACACAGCGCGAAGGAGGGGGCGTACACATCACAGTTGAGTAGCTTGCCGATATCTCCCTGTGTAACATCGCCTATGCGATCTTGAACTAGTGCCAAAAACATGCGCGCTTCCGTGCCGTTGTATCCAATATCGGAACGATACTGGGACGTGTAAAGCGGCCTCAAGAGTCCAAACCCAACAATAGAGACAGAAATACATGGGTAAAGGTGTCCCTTCTTTTAGGCCTATATACTTGGTGTAGAACCACTATGGATGGGGAGACTATATTTGCCCCCTGCTTTTCCTTCTCTATACACCTTGTATTCATTTTAAGTTTATTGACTGATTTTTACCCTCCAAGTAATTATACGGTTGAATAAAAAATGAACGGTTTCATAGTGAAGAAGATGACAGATGGCGGAAAAGAGAGAAGATGGAGAGGCCACAGATCTTGGAGAGAAAGGAAATGTTTGCACTTACTCTTCTCTTCAGCGTGACTCTAATTGTGGACTGATTGGTGATCAAACAGACGGGGGCGCTCATTATTTCATGCTCAGAACTCTGAATGGTATCTGCTTCTATCCGGATCATCTGCCAGTTTATCTCTATGAATGTCAGAACCTTAAAGAAAGAAGAAGTAGAAGAAATCCTTCATATATGTGTCCATCTCATGTAAAACGTGCAAATTGCCTCTTCATAGAGGAAGTAGACTTGAACTCATCTATAGGAAGTAGCAAACCTAAAAGCCAATATCAACCCTTTAACAAGCCTTACCATATGATTTAGGATTAAAAACAGACATATTTGCATTAAGTGGCACTAGAGTTCGTCTTCTTCTTTTCTGAAGAGCCAATATTGACTTTTAGCATTCCTCAGAGAGAACTGGAACTCTAGCACCACCTATTGGAAGTAGCAACTGACTCTCCCCCAGGGCCGTGGGGTACTCAGGACCTTTTATATAGCTTTTTATGGCTTATGCCAAAGCGGAAAATACAGCGTACTACCGGTTGTCTGCTATTCTTTATATATTGCCAACATAAGTTGTGTTGCTATTACACACCAGCATGCTGGTCTTTATACTGCTTTTTTATTACTTTTTCTCTTAAATAAAGCATTTACATTTTGTTTATTGATCTCATAGAATATGATCCATTATCTGCTTTTATTATGTTTTCATCCACTCGCTTATAAAAATAGTATACACTAAGTGTAGTAAGCACGACAAGGAAAATCTAAGGGTATGTGCTCAAGATCCGGAGGAGCTGCGTGTTGGACTCTCCGGGATGGCGGACTTGGGAGTTTGACAGGTTGGATCCTTCGTGGGGTTACGGCGATGCTGTCTCGGGTAGATTGATGTCCGGTGCTGAAGAGGCACCTGTTCGAGTCAAGTCTGATTGATGGGTTTGCTAGTGTGTTGTTTGATCCCAGGGCAAGGCGTGTTCAGGAAGGATTATAAGCGTTGTAAAGCCATTGTTGAGAATGGCGGATATGATTAAGGACCACTCGGGGTTAAGTTAATATTGTTTTATGGGTCGGTGCATATGCAGTGACCGGCGAGTTCCTCATCACGTCATTCTGTTGCATCTGCTTATTGTATCCAGGAATGAGGGCACTTTATGAAAAGGGTTTTAGTGTTATATGCTTGTTTGTGGGTTGTCATAGATTTTAGTAAGGCAGGGACAGTAGGGCATTGATAAACTCAGTTGGTACGGGGAAAATTTGTTCTTCTTGGTCTGGTAGTGTTGCAGGTTGTATATCATTTATTGGGTGCATGCGGGATGTCGATTTGCCAAGTGAGTTCAATGTCAGGTTTCGGTAAAATTAAATTTACTTCATTTATGTTGTGGTAATTTGGGATGTGGATGAAATTGCTTCTAGAATTGAGTGTTTGGTCAATTTTTTGTGGTGCTGTCACTTTAGAATCATCAATTATTCATGTTATGATGCACATTAAGGGGTAGTGTTGATTCGCTACACAGGGTGTGTGTAATACATAAAGTTACAGTCTTGTGTTCTGTGGCCAGGGGGTTGTGATGGCAATTGGTTTCGTTGGGTTCATGTCCAATTCCAAGTATAGTTCCTGACAAGATAGTCCATGGGTAAGATGTCCTGTTTAGACGTTGGTTGAGGGCCACATCTACTGAGGGCTTGTCCATTATAAGGTTTAGTTTATGTGGGAGTAACCAGGGTGGATCTGTCGGTATGAGTATGTCAGAGTTGTGACAACGGGTGTTTGGTTGGGATGGATTAGGGGGTTAGTGGTTTGCAGCCTGTTGTGGAGCTGCAGGATTGCTCAGTTGGGAACATGGTAAACAGTTGTCTGGGCAAAGGGCTTATTTGCAGGTTGGGAGCAAGATGACCAACCAAGGTTTGTCACAATTTTTGATTGAAAGGTCAGGCAGAGTTGGCCGGTCTGGGTTGATTAATGGAGATATTTACGGGGGGAAGTAATGACTTTGGTGTAAGGTCTTCTCTGTAAAAGGATTGGAAGATATTAACTTGGTTGGGGAAGTTTGTGGCTACATTCCCATGTGTGGTTTATAATATAGTGGGCCACTGTGGTATAGTTGCCAGGAGGAATTTCCAAGGGGAGGTAACGACATCGGTGGGAGATCTTCCATGTAAAGAAGTATAAGATATTACCTTGGTTGAGAAGTTGTGGTTCTTTTCTGTGTGGTATTATGATCTGGTTGAAAACTGTGGCCGGGTTGCCAGGAAATATTTAGGTCAGTGGTCAAATGACCTAAACAAGGATTACAGTCATAGGGCTGTGGGGCCTGCTTGTGTAGCCATGAGAATGGCTGGATATTTGTGTGTTAGGAGGAACTGGATATGAAAAACGTATCCATGTTGTATGGTTCAGCTATGGCTGTGGGCCCATGTATGTGGTTTCAGGTATCAGGAATGTATAAACAAATTTTGGTGGTGTGGCGGGTCCAGGCCATGCAAGGTTTCATGCGGACAGTCCCGTGGTGGGGGATAGGTATGCTTTAGAGGCTGGATAATTGGTCATATCCTTCAGTGAAGTCACTATTGGGGAATAGTGCCTTTTGGTACAGTGATGTAATTAGCGGGTATAGGTCCTGCGAAGGTTAGCGGTATTAACCGTATGGTGTTAATAGCCCTCCCCTTGGGTCTGTGCAGTGTGGTAAGGTAAACTTGTAAAGTTAGGGTGGACAGGCACCATGACATGACAGAGGGGTGGGGAGTGCAAAAGGTTAATGGTGCTGAAAAAAGGGGTCATATGCAGGTCATGGGAGGAGATTTGCGGCCATTCAGATTGGTGGGTTAAGAAAGTGGACAGGAGCATGGAGGAGTATAAAGAAGATGGGACAGGGTTGGTGCACCCTCCTCCAGATCAAGAACTGACAGCCCGCCCATCTGCCCTCTTTATGATTAACATATGTGTTAGTAAATTTGTATGTGGATACATATTTCCAGAATGTGAGCCCTCGTGGGCAAGGTCAGCTTTCATCACAGCATAACCTTTGTCACAGCAGTGGGTGATAGGTCTGGTTCGGAGGCTTAATAATTGGTCAGGTCCTTTGGTGATGCCACTATTGGGAAACAGTGGCTTTTGGTACAGTGGTGTAATCAGCGGGTGTAGGTCTTGCTAGGGTTATAGAGTATTAACTGTGTGGTGTTAATATCCCTCCCCCTGGGCCTGTGCAGTGCAGTCGGGGAAACTTGTAAATTGGTGGGGGTTTAACTCTGGACCGGATCTATTAACTGTTTAATATTTACATAATTTATGTGGTGGTGGGGTCTCCAGTTTGGTGGGCGCCACAAGGTTAAGTGTAAATATTTAATAAAAAGATGTTTGGTCATTTTTACCCAAGTCTTGGCAGTCATGTGTTTATTTGGTTACAACAAACAAAATGGAGATTAAGTTGGGCACAAAACAGAGAATGACCTAATAATCCCCTCTTGAATTGTCATGGCAATAACGTCCTGATCAGGGGGCGTCCCACACTGGACAGCAGATTGGGGAGGTTTTATCATGGATGGGGCACTTTAATCCTGTTACACGATAGAGTAAACAGTCAGACGACCGACCGCCGCTCCATTCATCCTCTATGAGGCTGACGGAAAAAAACGAGCATAGTGCCGATCAGTCCTGGCGGTCAGACACCTTTGGATAGGAGATAACTTGATTTCACTGGACAACCCCTTATAATGTACTTTGACACATTAATCAAATACTGTGATCCCCTTATTAAACTATTTTATAGACACATTCACCATCTTGGAGCGAGTACAGTATCAGGCAGTTATGATGACATCATAGACTCTGAATGACATCACAGATGGTATAGAATGTGCAGAGATCTGCTCTGGAGCCAGCTTGTGCCACTTGGACCTGACAGCCGGATGGAGACGAGTCCAGGTAAGGAGGGCTCTACTATTAGGGGGGTTATGACAGCTAAAACCTCCTGCAATCAGCAGTTGGAGGTAGCTACCCCTACAGATGCGGTATTACGGCCCCTATAATGGTTATTTACATAAGAGGTTGTATGTGTCTGGGTCCCTATCACTCTTAAGGTTAACCTAGTATACATAGGTTGTTGTAGGGCAAGGCGACGAGGAGCGGGGGCACCACTTTGTCCTATGTTTTTAGGCTGCATAAAATCTCCACTGCTAGGCAGTTTGTTATAGGAAGAGCCCAGGGCTATTGGTTTAGACCGCGCTCCAAACGGTGTATGTATATTATTTTTGTATATGGACTACATTGTCCTTTTTTTAATTATATTTATGAAAAGTTAAATTTAAAGGTATTCCCATTGGTGACACTTTATTTTTTTGATCTATTATACTTATATTTTAAAGAAGTTAATAATCAGATGTAGCAGGTGTAATGACAATCAATCACCAATAGATGGAGCTAAAATACCTCAAGCAAAGTACAGTATAGTGTGATTGATGGTATCCTGCATATAAACTATAATGGACCCACTCTAATATCTAGATATTATATTACATAACATATAAGGTGCAAAGATTCCTACTAGCATTAAAGGAGAGACAGGATAATAAATGCAAAATATGAAAGATAAAAGTCTTATTGTGTAGTTACCTAGTATGTATAATGGCCCAATTGCACCCTACGCGCGTTTAGGCAAGCGCGCCTACTTACAGGTTAATGGCATGATATGGTATGGACAGGGTTTAAATTTGAAGTATGGGCCAATGCGGGTCATCACGTTCATGTGTAATGCTCCAGTCTATTGGCGCAGAGTGACCCAGCTGGTGCACAGCCTGGAAGGTGTCACAGTGAGGGACCGCAGAAAGCAGCTTACATATAAGTACTGTATATACACAGACCCCATTCTATATACATATATCCTTGTCTCCACTTTTCTTGGGTCTGGTTTAAAGATCCTATGGGAGTTTGTTAGGGATCATATCCAATTATGAGGAACAAACCAATAATCTTGATACACCTTTGTACTGTTTTATGTATTACGGTGCTCCCTTGGGGTTCTTAACAACATTTTTATGATTTTATATATATGTACTTTACATAATCTTGATGGCAAAGAAAATTTGTCCAATATACACTACACATTTTTCACGTACTATTTTTATTTTTTCTATAGTTATTATTGTTATCTATTATTACATCATCATTTATTCCTTGACGCTTTACATGTGAAAGGGCATGCATAGACAAGTACAATAATCATGAACAATACAAGGTACAGAAAGATACAAGAGGAGAGAGGACCCTGCCCATGAGGTCTCAGTCTACAAGCGATAAGTGAGGATACAGTAGGTGAGGAAAGAGGACTCTGCCCATGAGGGCTCAGTCTACAAGGGATGGGTGAGGATACAGTAGGTAAGGAGAGAGGACCCTGCCCATAAGGTCTCACAGTCCACTAGGGATGGGTGAGGATACAGTAGGTGAGTAGAGAGGAACCTGCCCCCCTGCCCACGAGGGCTCACAGTCTACAAAAGAAGAAGAGAAGGACAAAGGATATAATTAAACATAATTTATATATATATTTATTTATTCATTTTTAAATTTATTTTATTTTTATGTACATCTATATAATTTATATATATTTGAGCATTATATATATACTAGATGGCGGCCAGATTCTAAAGAATCGGGTAGTCTAGAATTTATATATAGTTTTATTTACTAATAGATGGTGGCCCGATTCTAACACATGGGGTATTCTAGAATATGTATGTAGTTTATTTATGAAGATTTAAGAATAATGCAATGAGTACACAGGTTTTTCGGGATAAAATATATACATTATCATTTACATCCTGCGGCAATATCACTGATTGGTCGCAGCCGGCCATGACCAGTCAGCGAAGACGGTTTAAATCCCACGCCAATATCGCTGATTGTTTGCTTCTGCCCATTTGAGATGTGGTTGGGGACCACCCCTTTAAGATGTGGTTGAGGACTGCTCCTTTAAGATTGGTTGGGGACAGCCCCTTTAAGAAGTGGTTGTGGTCCGCTCCTTTTAGAAGTGGTTGGGGATGGCCCCTTTAAGACGTGGTTGTGGACCACCCCTTTAAGACCTGGTTGGGGACCGGCCCTTTAAGACATGGTTGGGGACTGCCCCTTTAAGACGTGGTTGGGGACCGCCCCTTTAAGATGTGGTTGGGGACAGCCCCTTTAAGAAGTGGTTGGGTCCGCTCCTTTAAGAACTGGTTGGGGATGGCCCCTTTAAGACGTGGTTGTGGACCGCCCCTTTAAGACATGGTTGGGGACCGCCCCTTTAAGATGTGGTTGGGGACTGCCCCTTTAAGATGTGGTTGGGGACTGCCCCTCTAAAAAGTGGTTGGGGTTTGGCCCTTTAAGAACTGGTTGGGGATGGCCCCTTTAAGAAGTGGTTGTGGACCGCCCCTTTAAGACATGGTTGGGGACCGGCCTTTTAAGACATGGTTGGGGACTGCCCCTTTAAGACGTGGTTGGGGACCGCCCCTTTAAAATGTGGTTGGGGACTGCCCCTTTAAAAAGTGGTTGGGGACAGCCCCTTTAAGAAGTGGTTGGGGTCCGCTCCTTTAAGAACTGGTTGGAGATGGCCCCTTTAAGACGTGGTTGTGGACCGCCCCTTTAAGACATGGTTGGGGACCGCCCCTTTAAGACGTGGTTGGGGACCGCCCCTTTAAGATGTGGTTGGGGACTGCCCCTTTAAAAAGTGGTTGGGGTCCGGCCCTTTAAGAACTGGTTGTGGATGGCCCCTTTAAGAAGTGGTTGTGGACCGCCCCTTTAAGACATGGTTGGGGACCGGCCTTTTAAGGCATGGTTGCGGACTGCCCCTTTAAGACGTGGTTGGGGACTGCCCCTTTAAGATGTGGTTGGGGACTGCCCCTTTAAAAAGTGGTGGGGCTCGGCCCTTTAAGAACTGGTTGGGGATGGCCCCTTTAAGAAGTGGTTGTGGACCGCCCCTTTAAGACATGGTTAGGGACGGCCTTTTAAGACATGGTTGTGCACTGCCCCTTTAAGACGTGGTTGGGGACCGCCCCTTTAAAATGTGGTTGGGGACTGCCCCTTTAAAAAGTGGTTGGGGACAGCCCCTTTAAGAAGTGGTTGGGGTCCGCTCCTTTAAGAACTGGTTGGGGATGGCCCCTTTAAGAAGTGGTTGTGGACCGCCCCTTTAAGACATGGTTGGGGACCGCCCCTTTAAGACGTGGTTGGGGACCGCCCCTTTAAGATGTGGTTGGGGACTGCCCCTTTAAAAAGTGGTTGGAGTCCGGCCCTTTAAGAACTGGTTGGGGATGGCCCCTTTAAGAAGTGGTTGTGGACCACCCCTTTAAGATATGGTTGGGGACCGGCCTTTTAAGGCATGGTTGGGGACTGCCCCTTTAAGACGTGGTTGGGGACCGCCCCTTTAAGATGTGGTTGGGGACTGCCCCTTTAAGAAGTGGTTGGGGACCGCCCCTTTAAAATGTGGTTGGGGACCGCCCCTTTAAAATGTGGTTGGGGACTGCCCCTTTAAAAAGTGGTTGGGGACAGCCCCTTTAAGAAGTGGTTGGGGTCCGCTCCTTTAAGAAGTGGTTGGGGTCCGGCCCTTTAAGAACTGGTTGGGGACAGCCCCTTTAAGAAGTGGTTGTTGGCCGCCCCTTTAAGACATGGTTGGGGACCGGCCTTTTAAGACATGGTTGGGGACTGCCCCTTTAAGACGTGGTTGGGGACCGCCCCTTTAAGATGTGGTTGGGGACTGCCCCTTTAAGATGTGGTTGGGGACTGCCCCTTTAAGACGTGGTTGGGGACCGCCCCTTTAAAATGTGGTTGGGGACTGCCCCTTTAAAAAGTGGTTGGGGACAGCCCTTTTAAGAAGTGGTTGGGGTCCGCTCCTTTAAGAAGTGGTTGGGGATGGCCCCTTTAAGAAGTGGTTGTGTTGTGGACCGCCCCTTTAAGACATGGTTGGGGACCGCCCCTTTAAGACCTGGTTGGGGACCGGCCCTTTAAGTCATGGTTGGGGACTGCCCCTTTAAGATGTGGTTGGGGACCGCCCGTTTTTAAAAGTAGTTGGGGTCCGCCCCTTTAAGAACTGGTTGGGGATGGCCCCTTTAATACACTGAGCACAGTGTATTTGAATTATGGCGCCATGGCGCGCAGCGCTATTCCGAGGTCGGCTCCCGGCTAGCTCGTGCCCGCTCCGTCCGCCGGAGCTCGGCCCTAAGCGCAGCGGACCTTCCTGAGGTCCGCTCCGCTTAGGGCCGCCATCTTGGTCCACCCTGAGCGGGCGTAGATGATGCTGGTGACGTCACTTATCTCCGGACATTTATCTCCGGACATTTATCTCCGGACAAAGCCACGGAAGTTGGCTTTTGACAGGAAGTAGAATTCTAGGCAATTATATAGTAGATATATATATATATATATATATATATATATCTATCTCTCTCTCTCTCTCTCTCTCTCTCTCTCTCTATATATGAAAAAAATGGAACAGCACCAGATATTATCAGACTTGTGCAGCGCTTTTTCAACACCAGTCAAGTGTCCATGTAAACAATCCAAAAAAGGAAAAGGCAGCACCAAATAGATATCAAGTGAACCTTTATTGCCAATGGCGTGACGACGTTTCGGACTGGAGGTCCTTTCTCAATTCTTTCTCATACCACAGAATTTGTGATTGCAATAATTTTCAGGAAGAAACTGAGTATTATCTGACAGAATTGCAGGGGTGTCAATACTTTTGGCCACAACTGTGTGTACACAGCAATTCTTATATAAGACTTTCACATATTACACTTGGTGTTTCTAGTCATATTTAGGTATTATTTTTTATTTTCAATTTATTTTTTAGTTATGCTTATTATGTATATAGACTGGGGTCTGTGTATATAAAGTACTTATATGTAATCGCACCTGTATATAATTATAGTAATATTTGTTTCACATAAACACATCATATATTTTAATGCATATGCAATCATATCTATTTATAATTGTATCTGTTAATCTCAATGGATTAATAATAGTGTATTTATAAGACTGCGCTATCTATATGCTAAGTACGAAGTTTATATTGTTCTATGTACATGTGGTATTTATTGTATGTGTGAGTTATGTATAATTGGTCCATACACAAGAGCCATGCCTAATTATAGGCATCTATATCTATAAGTACTATGTTCCCTAGGAGCTTATTATGTATTCCAATTGCCAATATAAATACATTTATTTACATATAATGAGAAAGGTGTAGATAATATGGATAAAATAGAGAGGGCGTATTAAATCTGTCTCATGGTTATAAAATGAAGCAGGAGTTTTTGCCTATTTATTAAACTAACTCTCCCTTGATCCATATAACAGCAGTAACTGTTCTTATGACATCACAGGGCACATGACATCACTATTAGAATAGAAAGCACAAAGTTCTGAACCTGAATCATTTTGTTTTTAGGTCCTGACAGCACGAAGGTGAGAAGTCCAGGTGGGTATTTCTCCTCTCCAGGACCCATGCGGTACCACAGAACCATAGAAAGGATGGCACAGCATCTACAGAGGTGTTTGATAGCCCAGCTCGACTGACCATTTCTACATAATATATTTGTGTGTATGCTTTATTAATGATGGAGTGAATGCTTAGTCTAAGGATACGTTTACATGTGGCATTGAACCATAGGATGATCACACTAAAGGTGACCGCCTGATAGCCTAGCTCGACTACCCATCTCTCCTGAAGACCCAACAACTTTCTGAGAGTTGGGTGGAGGACATCATCTTTGAAAATAGGGTCCCACAGTTGCACCACAACAGTTTCAGCATCACTCAATAATGCCCCTAGGCCACGGGGGGGGGAGTGTGTTATGTGGTCTTTTGTCACTGGTTATGATGTCATTTCCAGGGAGTACTTTGGAGTGCTTCTTGTGGTGGGATGCAGGTCTGGACAGCTGTCGGATGACCCTGCTGCTATAGAGGTGACTGATAGCCTAGCTCGACTACCCATCTCTCCTGAAGATCCTTTCAGCTTTTTGAGAGTTGAGTGGAGGACATTAGCTCTGAAAATAGGGTCCCACAGCTGCACCCCGACACTTTGAGCAGTACTCAATACCCTTAAACCACAGGGGAGAGTACGTGGCCCTTCACTTTGTAACTGGTTATGATGTCATTTACAGGGAGTACTTCGGAGTTGTTCTTGTGGTGAGATGCAGGTGTGGACAGCTGTCATCATCCTATTAGATACGAATTAATGAATGTATTTGTATGCTTTATTAATGATAGAGCGAATGCTTAGTCTAAGGATATGTTTACATGTTGCATAGAACCATAGGATGATCACACCAAACGAGACCGTCTGATAGCCTAGCTTGACTACCCATCTCTCCTGAAGACCCAACAGCTTTTTGAGAGTTGGGTGGAGGACATCATCTTTGAAAATAGGGTCCCACAGCTGCACCACAACAGTTTGAGCATCACTCAATAATGCCCCTAGGCTACGGGGGGAGTGTGTTAAGTGGTCTTTTGTCACTGGTTATGATATCATTTCCAGGGAGTACTTCGGAGTGCATCTTGTGGTGGGATGCAGGTCTGGACAGCTGTCGGATGACCCTGCAGCTACAGAGGTGACTGTCTGTTAGCCTAGCTCGTCTACCCATCTCTATTGAAGATCCTTTCAACTTTTTGAGAGTTGGGTGGAGGACATCAGCTCTGAAAATAGGGTCCCACAGCTGCATCCCAACAATTTGAGCAACACTCAATACCCTTAAACCACAGGGGAGAGTACGTGGCCCTTCACTTTGTCACTAGTTATGATGTCATTTCCAGGGAGTACTTCAGAGTGCTTCTTGTGGTGGGATGCAGGTCTGGACAGCTGTTGGATGACCCTGCAGCTACAGAGGTGACTGTCTGATAGCCCAGCTCGACTACCCATCTCTACTGAAGACCCTTTCAGCTTTTTGAGAGTTGGGTGGAGGACATCATCTCTGAAAATAGGGTCCCACAGCTGCACCCCAACAGTTTGAGCGGCACTCAATACCCCTAGGCCATAAAGGGGGGGGGGGAGTGTAGCTCCTGTCACTGAGGATGTAATTCTCCAGGGAGTACTGCAGAGTGGTTCTTGTGGTGAAATGCAAGTCTGGACAGCTGTTGTCATCTTATTAGATAAAAATTAATGTATGTGTGTGTATGCTTTATTAATGATGGAGTGAATGGTTATTGTATATTAGTAAGAGTATCCATTGTCCTAGATTGTGAGCTCCTAGGAGCAGGTTGCATGTCTTTTCCTTTCCAGGTCAGCTCTCCTAAGCTTATAATCACTTACATATATACAGTAATAAGCAGCAGGTCACACGTGATCCAGGGAGATAGCCGATCGCCAGAAATGGGGTCAGGAAGGAATTTTTTTCTCCCCCTGAGGTAGAACTCTCCGGGGTTTTCTTCACCTTCCTCTGGATCTTTGGGTCCGCTGCAACGTCTGCAACAAGTTCTGTGGTCTCCATCGGACCTGAGAGTCACCGTGACCCTTAATTTATTGAAGGACCGGTAATATTTTCATTACAATGTTGCTTATTGCTGTTCCAAAAAATAAATAAAAAAATAATTAGAGATTATATATTGTTTTGTGTTTTATTTATCAGCACTTCACCCTACACAGCGACAATCACTCAATACTCCAGAACTAGAACAGACTCATCTGCTGATCCAGCATCTAATAAAGTGTCTCATCTACTATATACATGGCAGCCGCTACTGCAGGAGCAGGACTATAGGGGGCGCCGTACACACAACGGGTCACATGACTCCAGCCATGATAACGTCACATTTTGCAAAATTAAAGGGTTACTCTATATGGGAGCGGAGATACACTGTTAGGAGAGGGGTGATTTAACATTAAAAGGTATCTGTATTACCACAACGTGTTTCCACAACGGAACGTTGTCTTCCTCAGGTGGATTTAGGTTAACAATGATAGTGGACACATTATAAAGTTATGCTCACCAATCAGATTTCATCAATGATGTCATTATGTTAACTCTATCATGAATCCCTTATTATTCCGATATGTGAGGCGTTTAAGTGGGAACAATACAATAGATAATATGTATAAAAAACACCATTAAAAATCTATAAATCCTAAACTGATCCATTTTAGATTTTTGATGAGAAAATCCCCCATCCTATAGCAAACATATTTACTCTATTTCAATGAAATTATTAAAAATATTAAAAACTGTTAAAAAAATCACACCAATTATATATTAATAAAATTAATCATTACATAAACAAAAAATTAAATAAAATAATAAAAGTAAAAATAATAAAATTAAAATAAATATAAAATAAAAAAAATAATGAATATTAATGAAAAATATAAAATAAATATATATAAAAAAAATAAAAATAAAAAATAAAGAATATAAAAAAAATAAAAATAATCCATGATAACGTCACATGTCTCAAGTCACATCACTATGGGGGTCGATCTCTGTGATGGGGGAATTTACATCATATAGGTTTGGCCATGATAACGTTACATGTCCCAAGTCACATCACTATGGGGGTCGATCTCTGTGATGGGGGTATTTACATCGTATAGGTTCGACCATGATTATGTCACCTGTCCTAAGTCACATCACTATGGGGGCCGGTCTCTGTGATGGGGGTACTCACATCTAATAGATCCTATATAAGAACTACCTGAAAGAAGACTGAAGAGTGGAGACGCAGAACACAGGAGACTCAGGAAAAGGAGGAAAGAGGCTAAAGAGGAGTCACGGGGTCAGAAATTATCACAATGGCGCATAGACCGGCTATATCAACAAGAGGAGAAACTTGGGGGCATTTGTGTCCCACCTATTTATCCGGATAGGACAGATACATGATTTATGTTAATCTACATGTCCTGGCCGGTATCTCCCAGAGCAAAACCATCACCACCATTGTAGTGCTTATCATTAGGGAGTTAGACCTCGGACCCCACAGATCTGATATTGATGAGTAGGGGCCGACTGGGCCAGGGGCAATGACAATGGATCCTAGGTTTAGATCAATATAAGATACAAAAGAGCAACTGAAAAATGTAGCATGGATTTACGGAAAAATCTATAGCAGAAATCCGAGACTGTCCCTCACATTTCTGTTACTGTTGTTCAGCTTGATGTGCTGCGGTGACGCATACAGATTATCCCAAATCAGAGGGGCTAATCCAAGAGTCCACATGAAATCCTAACACTAAATAATCTACTAAATGTTGTGTGTGAATATATCATTTTGGGACATCTACTTCTCTTAGCCTGGGTTCACACTTGGCCATCAGTGGTGGGTGGTCGTGCTGAAGTTTAGCAGCGCTCGCTGCTACACTTCAGCCACCGGCGTCCGGTTCCCAGATCCAACGTTTTTGTCGGACAGGGCCATCCAGCGCCATAAGACTCCCATATTAGGGAGCGCTGGATCACCCTGAATCCAGGAGGATCCGGGAGGATCCGATTTGGGCAGATTTTACCCCCCGGACACAAAAACGTTGCAAGCAACAATTTTTGTGTCCGTAAGGAAAATCCGAATAGTCCCGGATCCTCTCGGACAGATGAAAACCGGATGGCACATAGCTGCCATCTGGTTCCATCCGGCCCCATAGGGCTACATTACCACAAAATCGGGTCCGGGGCTGTCAGGTTTACACCAGACAGCCCCGGACCTGATCACACAACGGTGTGAAGCCGGCCCTAAAATTAATTAAAAGTGCGACCAGGAATAATCAGACATACATGTCGTTCCATAGACAAAAAACCCAAAACACATGAGAATGTCTGAACAAGGCCAACGTAACACTGCTACCTCCTTCAGGATCCTACCTTCCCATGCAAGCAGATTTTAGTCATATATAGAGGCATTTTAGGTTAGGATCCTGATACAAGAGATGCACCTTTTCATGATTATCGGGCTCATCTGCATTGTCAAATACATTTCCTAAGCATCTCCTTTATTTTTAGTGTTCTAGTGTGCAGCAGAATCATTTTTTATAGTTATGTATTTTCTTTCTGCTAGCACCTTGTTCACACACATTAAGGTACTGTCACACGCGGTAATATTGCTAGCAATTTCACTGGCAATTTGCTGGTTGCAGTGAAATCATGGACACATTGTTCTATTTTGTTGCAGTGTACAAATGGAACAATGTGTCCATGATTTCACTGCAACCAGCAAATTGCCAGTGAAATTGCTAGCAATATTGCTGCGTGTGACGGTACCTTTAGATATGCCGGTCAGTCTTTTTGTAATTTGAAGCATGAGCAGTAGACATATTGCCAACTGACCCGGATTTCCTAGGACTCGTCTACCAAAATGTGTAAACCCCAAGTGGCGGGGACGTTCCTTGGATGTGTACAGGACTAGAGATGAGCCACCACCCTAATATTCTAATTCGATTCGATGAATTTGAGATTTGTTCGTCGAATGTTCGTCGAATGTTCGACGAACAACGCAAACCCCATTGAAATCAATGGCAGGCTACAGAAAACACATAGAAAACACCTTCAAAGGGCTCCCAAAGCTGCCAAACTATTCAGAATGGACAACAAACACCACAAAAAGTGACAATTCAAACACAGTACAAATAGTCACAGGCTAAGTGGCTTAAGTTTTCTACATTAAGTAAAAAGAGGTGGAAGAGTAAAAGGAGAATGAGACACAGGTATGGACATGTCACACCATTCTTAAATCATGTAAAACATAGCAAGGGGACTCTAACAAGAATCCTTACTCCTTTCAAAGGGTCACACCTACAGCAAAATGGCATAAATTCTCCCAGACTCAAAATTGCTCAATGGCCCAGCCTGCATGCATGGCTCAGGGTCTGGAGCAGGACCTGGCCTAGCATTTCATGGTTAAAGCTTGCTCAGCAACTAAACGTTTTGTGTAGTATTACAGTAAAAACTACAGAGGTAGGTCAGTGACCCGAATAGGCCTAGTGGGCCGGATCCCCTCGAAGCTCATGCAAGCACTCCAGTCAATGTTATGCCCCCCACACACAGGTGGGACCACCATTACTTTTGTGGAGTACTATAGAAAAAAACAGAGAGGTAGGTCAGAGACCTGTTTAGGCCTAGAAGGCCACATGAAGTCAAAGCTTGTGCAAGCGTTCCCATAAAAAGTCATGCCCCACCACACACAGGTGGGACCACCATTACTTTTGTGGAGTACTATAGAAAAAACAGAGAGATACATCAGAGACCTGTTTGTGCCTAGTAGGCCGGATAAAGTCAAAGGGAACCTGTCACTAAATATTAGAGATGATCCACCAGCCAAGTGTTTGAATTCGATTCGGTTTGTCGAATTGGGGGTTTCTTTGTCGAATGTTCGTCAAACACCGTCGAATATCATTGAAAACAATGGCAGGAAAAAACTAACACATACTAACACATATAAAACACATAGAAAACAACTTCTAAGGTGTCCAAAAGGTGACAAACGTCTCAGAAGATACAACAAACACATGGAAAAGTGACAAGTACATATAAAAACGCGAAAAGAAAAGAGATGGACGAGTAAAACGAGGAGGAGACACAGATATAGGCATGTCATGCCCTTCGAAAATCCGATTTTACTGCAGTATTTTTGTAAGGCATCATGCAGACTATGAGTATTGCTTGATTTTTACATCTGTGTCTGTAAGGACACGTTCAGACGATGAGTATTTTGTGATATTTTTCCTCACTATCTGTAAGGCCTTGTGCAGACGATGAGTATTGTGTCACATTTAGGGGACTACAAAAATAGTCTTCCTTTTTTAAAAAAATTTGGGCACAGACACCACTTAAG
Organism: Allobates femoralis; assembly: GCA_033576535.1. Taxonomy (NCBI): domain Eukaryota; kingdom Metazoa; phylum Chordata; class Amphibia; order Anura; family Aromobatidae; genus Allobates; species Allobates femoralis. The sequence goes on along the minus strand of JARQOC010000004.1, from coordinate 567,706,103 downwards.
TGGTATATACTAGATTCTTTGATAGGGCGTCGATCCAGGGAATTAGTCTGATTGCCATATCTGGAGTCAGGAAGGAATTTCTTCCCCCAATGTGGAGCTAGTGGTTTTTTTTTTTTGCCTTCCTCTGGATCAACATGTTAGGCTATGGGTTGAACTAGATGGACTTAAAGGGATCCTGTCACCCCCAAAACACCTCAAAACCTATTAAAAGCTGTCCCTACAGCATAGTAACACTTACCCTAAACACTTTACTCCTAAAAGCACAGTGAAACGGGAAAAAAGTATTATAGTACAGTACATTAGGATGTAAAAGATGATAGGCTATTCATAGTCACTCATCCAGACTTTCCACTGCATATGATATCACGCCTCCATAGCGTGATCTTTGAATCTGATTAAGATGCGCGCTTCACCGCCACTCCTGTGATCTCGGGCCGCCTGTATGGCTGTGACGGATCCGCGTCATTTCCGGCGCGGTGACGTATCACCGCGTCGACTCTTTAGCTTCAAAAACGCGCATTTTAATCAATTCCAAGATCACCTATGAGGCGTGATACAGCAGTGGAGAGCCTTTGATGAGTGACTAGAATAGCATAGTCACTCATTATCATCCATACTGGAGTACATAATAACATTTTTCTCCATTTCATTGGTGCTTTAGGTGTTAAAGTGTGTAGGTAGTGTTATATGCTGTTGGACAGCTTGTTAGGTTTTGAGGTTTTGGGTGACAGGATCCTTTTAAAGTCTTCCTTCAACCTTAAAAACTATGTTGCTATGTTACTATGTATCAATTGCACCACAGTTGCAAACTTTAAATGGTTACTTTTAGGCAAAAATCCACAAGGCTTTAATCTCCCCAGGATGACACAGGGGTAGAAAAGTCCTTGCGGATCCATGCCTTGTTCATCTTTATGAATGTTAGCCCTGTCCACATTCTGGGTGGACAGACGCGTGCGCCTTTCTGTCAGCACACCACCAGCAGCGCTGAAGACATGTCTGAGAGAACGATGGCTGAGGGGCACGACAAGATCTCCAAGGCGTGAGTGGCAGCTCAGGCCATTTTTCCAGTTTGGAAGCCCAAAATGAGCAAGGCTCCAGTTCCCCAGTCATTGCATGATGTTAAGTTGGAGATACTCGTGTACCATCCAGCTCCAGGCGTTGACTATGTGTCAGACTTCTCGTGTCTTCAGGCCTTGAAAATGATGGTCTGAAAAAATCTTGAAAAGCCAATGCTGTAACCACTGCAGACAGGTTACTGGTACATTGATGTGACCAACATTTTAAAAAAACAACACTAATGTGCTTGCAAACCAAAATACTGTGTCTCAGCACACACAGGGACACCTTTGGGAGGTCAAATTGTTAAACACTAATATATAAAAAAGTCGAGAATGCGCAATAGGGTCTTATCTTTTTTAGCACAAGATAAAAGGTTCAAAATCAGAATTGCTCACCTGATAAGGTTGTGTCACACACAACCAGCTTGATCTCTAGAAATGCAGCTGCTGCTGGGACCGTACCTCCACAGGTTACTGCGTTATCGATCAATCTTCTGGACAAAGTACCTCAGGGAATGTTCCCTGAGGAAGGAGCTCGTATGTGGCTCTGAAACGCATCGGATAATAAATCAAGTCATCACTTTGATCCAGACATCCCGTTGTCTTTGGTGTCCTCTGTATTCATTTGGCAGCTGCGCGGACCTTGAGGTACTTTGTCCAGACGATTAAATTGTTAAACACAACACATGGCTAATGACTTTGCGTAGATGTGCAGTGTGACATGATAAAGATCTGACCATACTGTACCATTTCAACACGATGAAGCCCTATTTTACATCAATGTCTCCAATATGACACCCACATAAAAACACACACACACCAAACATACTCGCCTAATGTCGGCCAGAGAAGACTCATAATCTCTCAAAACTCACACATGTCACCTAGGGATAGGCTCCTGTCTGCTACAATGACACCACTATGTTATTGGGACATGAGGCCTCTTCCTTCTGCCACACAAACATCACCATTACACCCACAACACACTACACACACAACCATACTGCTGAACCTGACACATATGTGGACGTAGGTATTGGAAATCAAACTATGGTTTATTCCACAAAATCAAAAACAAAAAGCACTTGGTTTGAGTGATGAAAAAGGAAAATAAAGTCCATCACGCAATATAGTGCATTGCCTAGTAGCGTCTTGGTTCTTCATCCTCTGCTGGATCAGACAATGGCTCCTCCCCCTCATCCCTGTAATCCCAGAGATTGGGGGCCCTTCTGTGCTGGAATCTTCTGGGGGACGTGGGGATCCTGATTTTGCCGACCTCTAGCATGGGTTGTTGGGGGCAGGGGGGACTGGGGGTGTCTTCTTGGGGATGGAAATATAACTACCCATCTCAGTGCCCCATCAACACCCGCTTCCAGGAACAAATGATGGCCCTCTCGGCGATGGCACATTGTTCCGGCTCCATGCACACACCCACTCACTGGCCATGTGCCCGATTGAAGTGGCGGGGTCCTCTCTCGGTCCAATAGGACACGTTTTGCCCAGGTACCCAGCTCAGTGTTGGGTGGGGTCGGTGTCCGTGGCCTTTGTATTCCTGAGCTGGGCCCTGGGCACAGCCCCCCACCACTGGGATCAGGCACCTGCTCCACTAAATATGTTGAGGGTGGAGCCTGGCCAGTGGGTGGGTCCTCTGCACTGTAGCCAGACTCCCAAGGGCCTGTAAATCAAACATAGGAAAAACAAAAATTAACAAGAGTAGCAATGTACTGACATCTATTACCACAACCAACCACCCAGCACCAGATGAGGCAATCTGAGCATGCCAAACACCAAAATCAAGCATTGCAGGGGAAACAGAGATGAAGAAAGAGGTAGACCAGTGCTCTGTATTCACCTGAAGGGTCCAAATTGATATGCCAAGTGCCCCAACATAACACAGCACAATCTGTGCCAACAGCCCCGAGCCAACACACAGCAGAAGACACAGAATGGTGAAAGTACAACACGATTGTGCCTTCTACATGTCACTAACCCACACACAGTGCAACCAACAAGGTGTGGACATAGGTAGCAAAACAACAATCACTTAAGGCTTAGGGACCTCCTCAGCTCCAGGCCCCGGACCGAGCGTCCATCCACTTTTTATGTTCCTTGTGAACACGGCGCAGGCGCTTGATTTTTTCCACAACCACGGCACCGTCCAGGTCTTACTTTGGTCGAGCCGGTTTGCCAGCTTGACAAGGTGCCTGTAGGCCACAGCCCTCGCGGCCTTGTTCTTGTAGTCAGGCAACGCCACCCGCCACAGGCATTCATGGTCCTGGTATATGGATAGGAGGTCACCACAAAATCAGGTCACTCAGCCATCTGCCAACAAAAAAACATAGTGTGTTACCCAAACACATACATGTACATATCAGCTCAGACCCTACTCTGTGTGGCCAATCCATGTCCAGCACTAGCAATGACAGGTGGTCTGGTAGTTAGCTTGTGTATGCAGAACCATTAATAGGCTTTATATGTGTACACAGAACTGACATGCTGCACATGACACGGGGCATATGTGGTTTGGCTCTGGCCAGGCAAAGTTACAAAGCAGTATCATTTTGCAATGACACACATGGCGTACCACACAAAATGTACACACAGGAATGACCTCAACACATATTTATGGAACGATGTAGTGCTGTAGGACACATTGTTATGTCATTGCTGGCAAGGATCATTATGTGTGAAACAGGACACGGAGGGGGTTAATGATGCGTAGCCGTCGCAAACCACACATCTACATGACGCTACATGAAGCTCGACATAACCCGCCCATACATCTCACAAAATTTGGGTCGGAAGCCGACAATAATAGACCATACATGAGAAGCACAATAGCATATCCACCGACTTACTGTCTGTCCAACAGAGTTCTGGTGATGAGACGCTACTAGAACAATGCACATTGAAGTAGGAGCATGGGTGGCGCACCAGCTGGCCACAATTTTATACACAGCATGACCAATCACAAAGCAGCACAAGCGCCTAATCAGTAGTCGCAGGTGGCAACGCCCAGGCGGCTACGTCAATTAGATGATGCAGATGCTCTATGATTGGATGGTTACCACATAAAAAACATTAACGACAGAGCTACGGCACGCATGCTGCCCAGAGTCATTAAGTAAGTACTGATGTTCAGACCTGATTTGTGATATGGCTGTGTATAGCGTTTGATACATCTTTGCATTATGGATCGTTCTTGTGTAGTGTAGCAGACGCCCAAGTCCTGGTGTATGTAGTTTGTAATGATGATGTGTTTGATGGATCTATTGTGTGCCGCAAAATGGATGGATGGCTTTCCTTGCCAAAAAAAACCCCTCCACATTGACAATCCATTTTGCCTTCGCCATACAGCAGGGGTGGGGAACCTTTTCTCTGCAAAGGGCCATTTGGAAATTTAGAATAATCATTCGCGGGCCGTATAAATTCGCGCACCGGTACATGGGGGCCAGAGGCGCACGACACTCGTGTACACGGGGGGCCAGCCTCCCTGTCTCCCCCACAGCCTCCCTGTCTCCCCCACAGCCTCCCCCACAGCCTCCCTGTCTCCCCCACAGCCTCCCCCACAGCTTCCCCCACAGCCTCCCTCATAGCACCCCATAGCCTCCTTCACACCTCCTCCTAGTCTCCCACGCCTCCCCACAGCCTCCTTCACAGCCTCCCCACATGCCTCCCCCACAGCCTCCCTGTCTCCCACAGCCTCCCCACAGCCTCCCTCATAGCCTCTTCACAGCCTCCCTCACAGCTCCTTCACAGCCCCCCACAGCCTCCTTCACAGCCTCCCCACAGCTCCTTATAGCCTCCCTCACAGCCTTCTTTCACAGCCCTCCGCTCCCCCTCCCCACAGCCTCCCTCACAGCCTCCTTCACAGCCTCCCTCCTCGCCTCCCTCACAGCCTCCACCAACAGCCCTCCTTCACAGCCTCCTCATAGCCTCCCTCACAGCCTCCAGCCTCCCCACAGCCCTCCCTCACAGCCTCCCTCACAGCCTCCTTCACAAGCCTCCTTCACAGCCTCCCTGTCTCACCCACAGCCTCCTCATAGCCTCCTTCCAGCCTCCCTCACAGCCTCCCCCACAGCCTCCTTCATAGCCTCCTCACAGCCTCCTTCGCAGCCTCCTTCACAGCTCCCCCACAGCCTCCTGTCTCCCCACAGCTCCTTCATAGCCTCCTCACACAGCTCCTCAAAGCCTCCTTCACAGCCTCCCCACAGCTCCTCACAGCCTCCCTACAGTCCCAGCCTCCCTCACAGCCTCCCCACAGCCTCCTCACAGCCTCCTTAAACAGCCTCGTTCACAGCTTCCCCCACAGCTCCCCCACAGCCTCCAGCAAAACCTTACCATGAACTGTGGAGTGGACAGCGGTCCGGGCCGGAGGCACATCTGCAGGACCTGCCTGCGGAGTAGCTGCGGGCCGCTCGCAGCTAGCGGTGGGCGCCGCATGTTCTTTGGGCCGGCGCCCACTGAACAGGTACAGCCGTCGGCTTGAAGCTGAGACTTCAACAAAAAGGCGACGGCTAATTGGAGACCGCGGCCATTGTGTAGAGGTCTCAACCTCTATTGACGGCTGTACTGTTAGTGGGCGCCAGCCACAAAAACATGGCGGCGCCCACCGTAGCTAGCTGCCGCGCTTCTCGCCAGGGTCCGGGCGGTCGATCGATTTGCCTAGCTGTCGTCCCGACCCTCGTGGACGGTTGAGATAACGTGGCGGGCCGGATCCGGCCCGGGGCCGGACGTTCCCACCACTGCCATACAGGATCATGTGTACCAAGGAGGCCTCTTGGTGAGTTTCAGTGGAACATATGAAATTTTGGCCACATAGTACTGGCCTTACCAAGGACCTATCAATTATTTGGTGATTATGAGATGTGGAGTGGCCCATGTGGCTTGGGAATGTCTGCCTGATAAGATGCGTGCCTTATCAACACCACAGGAATGTCTGTTGGACATGATGCAATATGGCGATTGTCAGCTGCGTGGGATGTATTTGTCAGTAGCACATGGCTGTGGTACGTTTAGCATGTTCTTGTATATGAATTGTTAACAAGCATCTGTTCTGTTGTGTGTTGACCATTTTATTTTCCTAGCCATGTGATATACATATACATTATGGGCAGCAATATGGGGGTATGGTAATGATGTCTTAATTTTGGACAATGGAGATATAGTTGTGGAGGAGGCCCATGGGTGTAGTGATAACAGGTGTTGTGGTGAGGCATGGTAATGTTGTTAGTGCCCATTCAATGTTGCCAAATATCTATGTGGGTGGCCATATGTGCAGAGTCTGCTAGGATGTGGGTAACTGGCTAGGAGATGTGTAGGGAAGGAGGTAGTGGTTATTTTTTATGCCTGATAACGTGTTCTTTTGATGCTAGTCTTTTTTTGTTCCTTTTGCAGGGGTTGGTAGGTGAGATCATCATGAACCCTGATGGAGATGTTATTGTGGCTCTTACCTTGGTGGAAGAGGACTTGTGGCTGGAGGAGAGAGCTGAGAGGTAGCGGGCTCACAGACCACGGCATGTGTGTGGGTTCGGAATTGGCTTCGGCAATGGGACAACCTTAGTCACATGCGCCTTCTGCATCAGCTGGAGGATACTAGTCCGCATGATTTCAAGAACTATCTTTGTATGTCCGAGGACTCTTTCACATTCCTCTTGGAACGCATAAAGCCATTGATAGCCCGACAGGACACTTTGATGCGTCGAGCTGTGCCACCTTAGGATTGTTTGGCTGTAACTTTGAGGTTCCTGGCAACAGGTCTTCGAGGACAGACCTGCAATGTTCTGCAGCAGTCTCACGGCCACTGCTGAGCAGCCTGATCCCCGAGACGTGTGAGGCCATCGTGAGTTGTCTGCTGCCATCTTATATGCAGTTTCCAACAACCCCCGCTGGATGGATGGATGTTGCCAGAGGTTTTGTCGATCGATGGCAATTTCCAAATTGCGGCGGTGCATTGCATGGTAAGCACGTGAGGATCACGCAACCCCCCAACAAGGGGTACTTGTATTATAATTACAAAGGATATTTTAGTGTGGTCCTCATGGCCCTGGTGGACGCTCACTATGAGTTCCTGTACGTGGACGTTGGCATGAACGGCCGTGTCTCAGATGGGGGTGTGTTTGCACACAGCTCCTTGACCCAAGACCTAAGGAGAGGTGCTCTGAACTTGCCCTCAAATGATGTGACAACCGGTCATCTCAACTTTGCGTTTGTGGGGGATGAAGCCTTCCCACTTCAGGCTTACCTACTACAGCCATATCCCCAGAGGACGGTTAATTCTGAGCAGCGTATTTTCAATTACCGGCTATCCCAGGCTCGCCGTATGGTTGAAAATGCATTCGGGATCATGGCCAATAGATTCCGCATGTTTCATACGCCTTTGCATATGAAACTGGAATCCATCGATGTGGTAGTGCTGGCCTGCTGTGTGCTGCATAACTCCCTGCTTCGTAGGGATTGGTCATCATAGACTCCGGCAAGTTATGTGGATTGTGGACCCCACAACAGGGGAGGTCTGTCCCGGGGATTGTGTGCTGCCGACCATGGTGTGGCGCCACTCCAGCCACTGAGCCAAGGTCTGTGTCAGAAGGATGCCAGAGCAGCAGAGACACATACTGCTCCTTCTTTAATGGCCCTGGGGCAGTGGCCTGGCAGCAATAAGAGGGGTAGGGTGCCTGGTGTTGTCAGGCAGCAACATCAGGAGGAGGGTGGAGTCACCAGGGTGGCTGCACCAGGACGATTATGTTTTTTTTTTTGGGTGTTTAAACATTAGTTAGTTAGTTATTTTTTTTTTGTTCTGTACTCTGAAATGTTTGGGTATGACCATTATTTATCATCATTTTGTAATTATTTGTGTGATGTTGACACTTCTTTTTTAAATGCTTTGTGTGAGTTGTTAGAATTCCTTTTTTTGTGCACAAAAAGTCAAACTAAAAACAAAAACAAAAAAACTACTTGTGTCTGTCATTACTTTTGAATACAGGGTAGTTGCACATAGCTTTATGCTGTGCTATGAGGTATGTGAGCCATTAAATGGTATAGATGGGTCCGTGCAGCATTGTCTGCTAATGTCCAGTACACAGGTCCAGCCCTTTGGCCCACACTGTATGCCGTGACTGTGTGACATGTCCATTATGATGTGTTTGGCCACATGGGAACGTGCCCACACACATGGAGAATGCAATGGGGTTTGTGGGGGATGTAGGTACACTTCAGTACACACACGCAAACATGTGTGCACACACATAGTTCAGCCATGGCAGCTCTGGCATAGCTTGGACCAATGCAGGCACACATGTCCATAGTGTTATTTGTATCTTACGGCCATCACCTACAAACGCACACCTAGCCATTGTTAATGTAATCCACTGTACTGCACAAGACCGATCCTGTGTGACACTTTGGCGCCTCAAAAGTGTGCTGCAGGAGCCACAATTGATGATACTCCAATAGACAATTGCGTCATGTATTAGCCAGCCTTCCAGAACAGGCCGACCAATCGTAATGCTGTTGCGTTGTCCAATGAGCGTCTATGGGGCGCATTGTAAACCACTGTGGCACGCCTATCTCCTCGCCACGCTGAACATGTACGCCCACATTGCCTTTGAGATTGCGGTGTGTGAAGCGGCGATGGAATGAGGCAAGATTGGTTCCGCTGTGAGGCGATTTCCGGAGCGACACATCGCCTTAGCTTCAGGGCGCAATTGCGGCGTGTGATGCCACCATTGGCGATCTGAGGCGACCACGTAAAACGTGAGCGCGCACGTTAGATCGCCTCATATGGCCAGCCGAGATTGCGGCGTGTGACGGTACCTTTAATGTATATATTCCTGTTTGCATTTCTTATTGGTCCGGGAGGGGAGGCTCCCTGGTAGAGGGTTATCTCCCTAACAGGGAATTCCGAGAGCATGTGTGCATCCGTAATTTTTTTTTCTCGAAATAATTTGACCTGTTAGCACAGGTATTGGCACTGAATTTGTGATCTATATTTTCTCTCCTTCCTTTTTATTCTACAGCCCTCCCCCTTTTTCTTCTGTCCTCAGCTATCTTCCATTCACCCTCACCCTCTACCCTCCCCTACCTAATCCTTCTTTACCCCAGAGGTCTCACCTCTATGTTCTCACCTTAGGGGTGCTGATAAGTGTATATATCTCATACACTGGTGATCCTCTATTTCTTCTCCTGGTAAGGAATATTTTCTATTCAAGGTTTCCGTGAATAATATTTTGTTTTTGATACCTGCATTTAACTCAGATTGTCATTTGATATGTCTGTGCTCAAGTTGGAATCCTTGAATGTGAAAGGATTTAATACTCCCCATAAGCGATCACAGATATTATCTGATATGCATACCCAAAAAGTATCTGTATTGCTTCTGCAGGAAACCCATTTTAAAGTGAATCATATCCCTGACATCAGAAACCAGTATTATACCTCTGGGTTTCATAGTCCGAACCCGGAGACAAGAGCTGGGGGAGTGTCAGTGGCTATTCATAAATCTCTAACCCATTCAGTACTGGACACTAAAATCGACACGGGTGGCAGATGCACTTTCCTTAAACTTAGAGTGAATTCCACTGTCTTTACGGTGGTTAATTGGTACCTGCTTAACAGGAATCCAACTTCAATGTGAAAGTCCTTTGTCCCTTCCCTGGCGGATTTCGCCGAGGGTGTGCTATTGGTGGGCGGGGACTTCAATTTTAAACTAGATCCTAAATTGGACAGTTCCCTCGGGAGGCGAGTATCTTCTGTGGAAAAATTACAGCAGTTAGAAGGGCCTTTCAGAATCTCCGACTAGTAGATCTGTGGAGGGCTCTGCACCCAACGAGATTACACGTTTTTCTCTCAGGTCCATTCCTCCTATAGCAGCATTGATATGCTTTTTTGTGAGTCAGACTGCTCTGACATGACAGGCTCAGGACTCAGGATGAATCTGCTGGTGTTCTGCCAGGTGACATTGCCGGAGGGACGCCCAAGACAGTGGACTTGGCAGTTGAATGATAACCTGTTAAATGACTGTTTGAATAGCTCAGAGATAAAGACCACCATTTCTGAATTTATGATTGTCCACACCTCTGACCCTACTTTCCTCCCATTCCAATGGGAGGCTTTTAAGTGTGTGATACAGGGGGTTTTGGTGAAACATGGGGCTCGACTGAAGAGGGAAAAAGCGGAACAGATTACGCTATTGACATCGCAAATCGTTGACCTGGAGCGCTCCCACGAACAGACACATATGTCTCAGACTCCAGCCGAACTTAGGAAAGCTAGAGAAGAATTGAGGGCGCTATTAGACCAGAGATTCTTGAGACATAAGGTACGTCTTCATAGATTCTTTTACGAATATGGGGACAAATGTGGAAAACCATTGGCCCGGACTCTACATCCTAGGGGTAGTCCTAGGCATATATCCCAGATTAGATGATCCTCAGGTAGGTCAGGTAGACTAACTCAACACCTGGACGAGATAGTGGAGGCATTTCAATTATTTTACGAGAAGCTCTATAATATCAAAGGACACTACGATGACGCAAACCCGGAGAGGGCCCAAGCTAAAATGATAGAGTACGAACATAATACTGCTTTACCGACTTTAAATCACTTAGATGTCGAACGTTTGGAGGGGGAATTTTCCAAAATGGAGGTACTGGAGGCTATTAAGAACTCCCCGGCAGGGAAATGCCCCGATCCAGATGGATTCACACCAAAGTTTTTTAAGCAATATGGTACCCAAATCACCCCTCTGCGGACAAGGGTGTTCAATGCGATATCTCCAGAATCTACGTGGGCACCCCAATCATTGGAGGCACATATTAGCGTTGTCCCTAAATTGGGCAAGGATCTCACTGAGGTGGGTAACTATAGACCCATCTCATTAATCAATATTGATATAAAGTTTTTTTCTAAAATTTTAGCCAACAGATTGGCACCTCTCATGCTCGGCATTATACATATTGATCAAGTGGGATTTGTCCAGGGAAGGGAGGCTAGGGACAACACTAATAAACTGATGCTGCTAATGACACGGTTGAGGGCCTTGTCCATTCCCATGTGTCTGCTGGTGGTGGATGCGGAGAAAGCTTTCGACCGTGTGGGGTGGAAATTTCTGTACGCCTCGCTTGCTCAGATTGGTCTGGGTGCCAAGTTCTTAAATAGAGTGGCGTCCCTGTATAGTTGTCCCACAGCAAAAGTTAGAGCTAACGGAAACTTGTCATCTTCATTCTCTATACACAACGGCATGCGTCAGGGATGTCCCCTATCCCCATTGCTCTATGTTATTCTCATGGAACACTTGGCAGTTGCTATTTGCCAGAACCCAGATATTTGGGGAGTGGAGGTGGAGGACATTATAAATTGGCATTGTTTGCCGATGATTTACTACGTCTCCCAGCCTCGGATCACCTTTCCCTCTCTGATTAAGGAGTTTGGGAAATGCAGCAATTTCAGAGTTAATTTCACAAAATCCGGGCTCTAAATATATCCCTCCTGGCAGGGAAACAGACCCACATCCGGGAAGCCTTCCCCTTCAAGTGGCAGAGAGCCTTAAAATATCTTGGAGTATGGGTGCCAAGAGACCCTTCTCAGTGGTTTGAGCTTAATTTTCTCCCACTACTACATAAAACTATAACAGACCTTAAAACTTACGATAAAAACCAATTGTCCTGGTTTGGACGTATTAATGCCATAAAAATTGATATTTTACCCAGATTCCTGGTCCTTTTTTAGTCGATCCCCATAGACATACCTCCCTTCTTCTTTGCAAGGTTCTTCTGGGGATCTCGTAAGCCTCGCATTGGAGTCAAAATTCTCTGTCGACACAAGCAATTGGGGGGGTTACCAAATTTTAGAAAATATCATAGGGCGGCCATCTTGACAAGATTGCTTGACTGGCAATACCATAGACTCTTAAAGCAATGGGTTGCCTTGGAGCATGTGTTCTTGGGGACCCCCTTGTGGTCAAATTTGGTCCCGAGATGGAGCTGCTGACTGTAGCACTCCGCCTTTGGGACAGAGAGGTTAGAACAGGGATTCTCGCTAAAGTAAAAGGGCCTCTTACTCCACTGTTCTCTAATCCAGGGTTCCCTCCGGCAATGCTGTCCTTGAAGTTTCTGAAATGGCACAGGCATGATGAACCACGCATGTTTCATATTTTAGGGGGGTGGAGGCTGGACCCTTTATCTACAATGACTAACACAGATCCAAATTTGTCGTGGTTGGAATACGCTCAAATACAATCCTTCTTGTCCTCTGAGGGTAAACTGAGTAATTATTCATGCCGTCCGACGCAGTTTGAAGAATTGTTCTTGTTGGAGTCCCCACCTACACATTGTATATCCTGCATTAATACCATATTAAATACGGGAGAGATCTCAACAGGCCCCAGATTCTTTAGAAGATGGGAAGATGAGCTTGAAGTGGAGATTCCTGAGGCAGACTGGAGGAAAGCATGTACCATGGCACATAAATTGTCCATGGCCTGTGTTGCCCAGGAGAGAAACTAAGACTCTACATGCTGTTTCCCCCTCTGTCTCATACAGGTGCTGCAGATGCAGTGAAGACAGGGGAACTATGCTGCACATATGGGGGAATTGTGCCCGGATCCGGCCTCTCTGGGAGGGTGTCTTTGATACTGACTGTAGACTCTCAGGTCAAAGGGTTGATATGTCGCTCCTAATTTCTCTATTGTCCATTCTGCCGGGATCCATTAAGTTGCATAAGACTGACCTTATGCACTTTGTCTTACAGCGGCAAGAGGGATAATACCTAAATACTGGAGGACTACCTACTGCCCCCTGATGTCGGAATGGGTGGAAGAAATGGGTAGATTGTGTAGAATGGAGGAGGTTACTGCTGAGGTTTCTGGTATTAGGGATCCCTTCCTACTTACTTAGAGCCCTTAAATCATTTGTATGGATTCCCCACATTTGGAACACATATTAGGTGACTTTCGTGAGAGTACGGCCTTGGGCGATTTTGTATAGGCTCGTACTTTATTAGAGAGACTTGGGAATTGAGCTACAAGGAATGGAACTCCTCTGAGCTCATATACACACGGATACCCGGTGCGGCGTTCATGGGAATAGACCCCGACACTTTTCCCTTTCCCCCACTCCTATACATACCCTATCTACCTCCTCCCCTACTTAGACCGCTTCTTTTCTTTCATACTATTTTGCCCTAGACCCTTCTTCGATCCTATTCCTTAAGCCTTCTATATTGCTTGGTGCCATAGTGGTTTTTCTTCTTTTTTTGCCGAAACATAAAAAGAAAATCTTCATTGCTTTGAAGAAGACTTGTAAAGTGTTAATAAGAAAAATTGTTTACGCCAAGGAAGCGATGAAAACAATAACTGTTAAGGTTATGTAAAGTTGAAATGATTGCTTTATGATGATAGTCAGGCTAGTTAATAATTAACAGCTAAGGCTACTTTCACATAACGATTTTTAGGGAGCCGATGTTGTCCGATATAAATCTGACAGCATCGGCTCCCTTCTGATGCCTGGAATCGGATGCCAAATAGGCATCCGATTCCGGCATAAAATCGTAGCCTCCGCCTCCAGTCTGCAAAAAAAAAAAAAAAAAAAAAAAAAAGAACATGCTCACCTATGCCCGAGCCCCCGCTGTCTCCTGCAGGCTCCCTGTGTCCTTGCGCTGTCTCCAGAGGTCTTCTACTGCTGTACAGGACCTGCCGTGATGTCACAGTCACGTGACCACAGGTTACACAACATCACGGCAGGTCCTGTACAGCAGTAGAAGGCCTCTGGAGACAGCGTGAGGACACCGGGAGCCTGCGGGAGCCGGCGGGGGCTCGGGCATAGGTGAGCATATTCTTTTTTTTTTTTTAACCCCTGCTCTCCCAGTTTGGAGCAGTTTTGCTGTACTGAGCATGCTCAGTACAGTAAAATCGGGTCCTAGGACACATCCGATGTCTCCTCGGACCCTGCTCCATAGGGCCCCATGATAAATTGATCGGACCAAATCGGATGTGCACTAAATGGCATCCGATTTGGTCCGATCTGATTTTGTCCGATTTTATTTTCGGTGCAAAAATCGGAGCATGCTCCGATTTTTGCACCGAAAATAAAATCGGACAGAATCGGATCGGACCAAATCGGATGGCATTTAGTGCACATCCGATTCGGTCCGATGCCCATAGGGCTGCATGGGGCCCAAAATCGGTCTGATGCTGTCCGATTTTTATCGGACAGCATCGGATTTATAAAATCCGTAGTGTGAAACCAGCCTAATATGGAAACTGAGAACGAGGAAGAATAGATAAAAATATACAGAGTAATCAGGGTAGCTGTTTCAAAAGTGCTGAAATGTATACTGCATACAGGATTACCAGCCTACCTAGATAGGAACATGTTTTACATCATATTATTCATCCTATGTTTGGATATATGACTGTCATTATCAAACGTTTTGCATTTGCTTATTAATTTAATAAAATCAGATTGAACGAAAAAAGTAAAAAAAAAATGCTCACCTCTCCGCCGAGTGACCCGCGATGCGAGTCGTCCACCTCCAATGGCTTCAGGACCTTAATCAGATGACTGGCCGGGGCCACTCGATCAGCTGATGTGTCACATGACCGCATCAGCTGATCGGTTTAAATCTCTCGCCCACCGATCGGTTTTGGCGGGCGATTTAAACTGCTCAGCTGATGCTGTCATGTGACACATCAGCTGATTGGGTTGCCTTGCCTGGTCAGCTGATTAAGGTCCTGCAGCCATTGGAGGTGGATGCCTCGCATTGTGGGACACTCGGTGGAGAGGTGAGCATTTTTTTTTTATTTTTAACACATTGCTGACTTTAATTTCACTTTAGCAGTGTATGTAGATACACTGCTAAAGTTAAATTACACGGGAACAGAGTAGTTTTAGTGAGCATGCTCAGTACACTAAAACCGGATCCGGGAAACGATCCTGTTTTTTCCCGGATCAGTGCTCCATAGACCCCATGTTATTTGCCGCGGACCGCGCCGGATCCAATTCTGTCCGATTTGGTCTGATACGCCCAAAATATGAGCAGTCTCTGATTCTGGCTACATCAAAAAATCGGCCACAATCAGATCCGTGACATTTTGGATACAATTGGATGGCCATATAGTACCAATCCATGGCCATAGGGATACATAAGGGTCAAATCGGATCCATGGCTATCAGTTTTACAATGGATAGCTATGGATCCCCAAAAAACATGATGTGAAGGGGCCTTAGAAAAGCAACAGACTCAACATTCTTGATCTGCATACTTTGATTAAAAAGTTGATTGGAGAAAGTAAAACATAAAGAAGTGCACACCATGCACTCAGCTAAAATGATCTCCAATGCTTTAAAATGTGTTAAGGCAATCTGCCTAGGTACTTCAGCGTGATCTAGTGGAGGCCTTAATCAAGCATGAGAGGAAATGACAGACAGCACACTGATTTCTATGTCAGCATTATCCTAAAGGGCTGGAGCCCCCCCAAGAGGTTTTATTTATAGGAAAATGTTAGTACACAGTCAATACAACAAAAAAATTGGTTACCGTATCTTTTAATCTTTACAATGATTATAATTCCTAAAATTATTTATTATACGCTGATTGGCCCTATATATATTTTTCTAAGAATTGGTGGAGCAAGGCAAGGGGGTACGGTACATCGTTTTCTGAGAAATGGCAGGGCGTATGGTTCGAGTTCTTATCTTATCTTGACATGTTTCAATTTACTTCTTAATTTGATGTGTTTTGGTGTAATTTATGCATAGTTATGTTATTGAATTTAGATGTAATCTATCTCGTTACATTTTATAACTGAAAAATATGTTTAGAATTCTATCGGACATAATTTTCATATCTCAATATCATAAAATGGTGTAGTCAGTATAAAATATCAGTATTATAACAAATTTAAACATTAACAATTGTCCTGTTCATACGTCAGATTATTTGCTTGACAAAGGCTACCTTCACATTACGATTTTTGAGGGAGCTGATGCTGTCCGATAAAATAGGACAGCATCGGCTCCCTCTGATGCCTGGAATCGGATGCCAAATAGGCATCCGATTCCGATATAAAATCGCCCCCTCTAGGCTGATAAAAAAAAACCAAAACTGTATGCTCACCTGTGCCCGAGGCCCCCACCATCTCCCGCAGTCCCGCAAGCTCCCGGTGTCCTCGCGGTGTCTGCAGAGGTAGTCTTTCTTCATAACAGGACCTGCCGTGATGTCACAATCACGTGACCGCCTGAACATGGTGTAACAGGCGGTCACGTGATTGTGACATCACGGCATCCTTTTCAGAAGAAGACGACCTCTGC
Source organism: Allobates femoralis (assembly GCA_033576535.1). NCBI lineage: Eukaryota > Metazoa > Chordata > Amphibia > Anura > Aromobatidae > Allobates > Allobates femoralis. The sequence continues at coordinate 567,689,740 of JARQOC010000004.1, read as the reverse complement.
AGACACCGGGAGCCTGCGGGACTGTGCGGGAGATGGCATGGGCCTCGGGGACAGGTGAGCATACAGTTTTTTTTTTTAAACCCCTGCTGCTGTTAGGAGCAGTTTTACTGTACTGAGCATACTCAGTACAGTAAAATCGGGTCCAAGGACACATCAGATGTTTCCTCGACCCTGCTCCATAGGGCCCCATGTTAAAAATATCGGACAGAATTGGATGTGCACAAAATGCAATCCGATTTGGTCCAATCCGATTTTGTCCGATTTTATTTTCGGTGCAAAAATCGGAGCATGCTCCAATTTTTGCATCGATAAAAAATCGGACAGAATCGGATCGGACCAAATCGGATGACATTTAGTGCACACCCGATTCGGTCCGATGCCCATAGGGCTGCATGAGGGCCAAAATCGGTCCAATGCTGTCCGATTTTTATCGGACAGCATCGGAAAAAAAATTCCGTAGTGTGAAACCAGCCAAATGGAAAGCAAAACTAGAGACGTGGAAGAAAACAGACTATCATTCGAATGGATGAAAGAATAGCCAGAATGCCAAAGGTTCAGCCAATGACCAGCTACAGGATGATAGAAGACAGTGTCAAGTTACCTGTGAGAACTGTGACAGTTAGAAGACCCCTGTGTGAAGCTAATCTGTCAGCAAGCAGTTCCTACAAGGTCCCACTGTTGAAAACAAAGACATGTACTGAACTGGATATAATTTGCCAAAGAACACATCAACTGGCCTAAAGAGAAATGGAGAAATATTATGTGGACTAATGAAAGTAAAATTGTTTTTTTATTTGGGTTCAAGGGCCACAGACAGTTCGTCAGACGACCCCCAAACACTGAATTCAATCCATAGTACAGTCTAAAGACAGCATAGTGGTGCAAGCATCATGATGTGGGCATGTTTCTCTTACTATGGTGTCGGGCCTATTTACCGCATGCCAAGGATCATGGACCAGTTGCATATATCAAAATACTTGAAGAGGCCATGTTGCCTCATGTTGAAGAGGAAATGCCCTTGAAATGGGTGTTTCAACAAGACAATGAGCCTAAACACACCAGTAAATGAGCAAAATCTTGCTTCCAGTCCAACAAAACTGAAGTTATGGAGTGGCCAGCCCAATCCCCGGACCTTAATCTGATAGAAGACTTGTGGGGTGACATAAAAAAGGCCGTTTCTGAGGCAAAGCCAAAAAATGCAAATAAATTGTGGGATGTAGTCAAAACATCCTGGGCTGGAATAACAGTTGATAGGTGCCAGAAGTTGGTTGACTGTATCCAACATAGATGTGAAACAGTTCTGAAAAACTATGGTTATACAACTAAAAATGTAATTAGTGATTCACAGGAATGCTAAATAGAAAAAAAAAGCAAGAGTACATATTTTGAGTTTGTAAAGACAAATTCAGACACTGCTATTTTTTGAACAGCCCAATGTTCATTTTTTGTTATTTTCTGTAAAGTCATTAAAAATCATATACATTTCTCATCATGCTTTGATTTAGAAAACAGTATACAATGTCCCCAATACATGGAAAGAAAAACTATTATAAAGATTTGGGGTTTAACTCATGTTTTTAAACACACTATTATTTTGAACACAATTGTACTACACTATATTGTAAGTAAAGGATGGGGGCTAGGGGTAAAAAATAAAAAAATAAGGGGGGGGGAATGTTATTTTAAGCATAAGGAACTTTTGCACATGTGTTTGAAGACATCTTAAATTATTCAAAGCTAGGTAGTGGATTACTGATCATATATTATATGAAAAGTCTTACATCTTACAGGGCCACGTCACACACAGATAATTGTGCAGATATTGTTTGCAGATCTCTGGTTGCTGTGAAATCATGGACACATTGTTACATTTGTACACAGCCACAAAATGGGACAATCTGTCCATGATTTCACTGCAACCAGAGATCTTTCCAACAATATCTGCACAAATATCTGTGTGTGTGACTTGGCCCAAACACAGATCAGTCCTGCACATCATCACATTTTGATCATGGACAGAAATGTAAAGTCTATCCACGGTGTCCATATGTCAAAAAAGGAATCTAGGTTATCTTAGGCCGGCTTCACACCACGGTTTTTAGCTTTCAGGTTCTGTCTGGTTTGAACCGGACAGAACCGGATCAGGTTTTGCCCCCATGTGTCCCTATGGTGCCGGATTGTTCCTATTTGGCCATCCGGTTTTGTGCTTTTTCTCCCTGATCCAATTTTGTCCGGTTTTGCACCGGACACAGAATTGGAGTCAGCATCATTTTTTGGCTTCGGTGTAAAAATCGGACAAAATCAGATCCTCCCAGATCCGGAGCAATCCGGCGCCCATAACATGGGAGTCTATGGGCATCGGATCTCCCCTGATCCGGGGGAAAATCGGATAGTTTCCGGATGCCATGTGCAGAACAGCTAAGGCTCTGAAATGCTGCCGCGCTCATTCAGCACCATGGACAGCAGCATTTCAGAGCCTCGGCTGAACGTTCAGCACCATGGAGAGCAGCACTGCACAGACAGCTGAGATTTCAGCATCATGGACAGCTGCAGAAACGATCAGAAACGAATCCTGCAAAAATCTGGATCGGAGGGCATATTTGCCCACACTTTATGGTCATCCTGTGCTGTCAGATTCTGTCCGGCGGATTCTGCGAAACACCGGACAGAACCTGACAGCTAAAAGCCGTGGTGTGAAGCCGGCCTTATCTTGTTGCATCGATTCGTTCATATAGCATGATTCCATTAAAGCTATCTTTGACCATTTGGATTGATAGGGAGGGAGGATTTCCATTTTGAAGCGTTGTGGATTCTACCCCCATAGTGATAGAACAAAGGAGGTGAAATGTGTTATTGGGTAATCTTGGTGCTTTGTCTCCCAGGAACATAATTGAGGAGGGGCTAAATTGAATAGAGCCTCTCAAAATGAGAAACTCAACCTTTTTCCAGAAAGCCTGGACATAGGGGCAGGAATACCAGATGTTTCATATCACCAGACATATTGCATCCTCTAAAAGATTTATCAGATACATTTGGGTACAACATTTTTATGTAGGATGGCCCTATTGTATGCCCTGCTTAAAACCTTGATTAGCATTTCTGTTACAGTGGTTTTATTGCTTCCTTTTGTTAGAGTATTACAACAGTGTTGCCATCTTTCTAAAGACATTGGGTGATTTCAATCTCTCTCACATTGTTCCATGAAAAATGTTACTTTCTTGAAACGTAATGAAGGTGGAATAAAGTCTTGAGATCAATCCTCCTGCAAATGGGTTGTTTAAGAATATGCTTTCGAAGTATGAGAATGGTACTCTGCAATTATTAGGGGAGGTTATAACTCGTTAAATGTAGTACTTGATTTAAATGCATAGCCTCGCTGAGAGGTGGGTTAGATTTCTGTATGAATTCTTGCCCTAATTACACCTTATTTTCAGTTGACCATGTTTCAACATAATGATTCCACCTCCACCATTTACACACCAAGGGCTCTAGGCCCAGAGGGAAAATAGATGTTTGAATATGGACAATAAGGGGAAGGTGATATTGCAGGTCATAGCAGAATATGAGCCTTCTCCAGAGATGTAGAGAATAGAACATAGAGGGGCCTTTTGAGAGTTCCGAGGATTGGATTTGTTGACGACAATAACCCCACTATTGAGTAAGATGCTATAAGATAAGATTCCAGCCCTTGAGATGCAGTTTTTAAAATAGTGTCACATTTTGATATTTTCTGTTATATAGGTCTCTCAAATGGTCCCTAAAAAATTATTTTGTAAAATTTGTTGGAAAAATTATAAAATACAATCATTGTTTAATGTAAAGAAGATGTGGTAAATATTATTTACTAGTAAAAAGGCCCGATGCAATTGTATCGGGAGCGCGGTGAAATGAATGTGTGTATACAGGCGGGTCAGGGTAGCAGAGTATACAGGCGGCTGTGTGGTAGCAGAGTATACAGGGCTCTGTGGGTAGCAGAGTATACAGGGGGCTCTGTGGGTAGCAGAGTATACAGGCGGCTCTGTGGTAGCAGAGTATACAGGGGTTCTGTGGGTAGCAGAGTATACAGGGGCTCTGTGGGTAGCAGAGTATACAGGCGGCTGTGTGGGTAGCAGAGTATACAGGGGCTCTGTGGGTAGCAGAGTATACAGGGGCTCTGTGGGTAGCAGAGTATACAGGCGGCTCTGTGGGTAGCAGAGTATACAGGGGTTCTGTGGGTAGCAGAGTATACAGCAGCTCTGTGGGTAGCAGAGTATACAGGCGGCTGTGTGGGTAGCAGAGTATACAGGGGGCTGTGTGGTAGCAGAGTATACAGGGGGCTCTGTGGGTAGCAGAGTATAGAGGCGGCTGTGCGGGGAGCAGAGTATACAGGGGCAGTGCGGGGAGCAGAGAATACAGGGGGCAGTGCGGGGAGCAGAGTATACAGGGCCCGATGCTATGGCATCGGGAGTGCGGTGACATCAAGATGGGGGCGGGGTCTTTGCATTGGGGGCAGCAGCTGCTACTTCACCCTGTGCTGTCTGTCCCCTGTGTGCTGATTTTTGCCCCTCGGTCTCTGCCCCCCTCCCTCTGTGCTTAGTGTAATGTGGCGGGAGAGGATGGGGGCATGAGGAACTGGCGCAGTTCCTTGTTGAGCCTGCGGCAGGATGAGTGAGGTGAGCGAGGTGAGTGCGTTGAACGGGCTGCAGGCTGAGTGGAGTGAGTGCAGGCTGAGCAGGCAGGGTAAGTGAGTAGAGGGTGTGTGCGGGAAGAGTGAGTGCAGGTTGAGTGAGTGTGGAGTAACCGTGGTGTAGGCTGAATGAGTGAGGCGTGGGTGAGTGCAGGGTAACCATGGTGTAGGCTGAGTGAGCGTGGGGATGGATGAGTGCGGAGGTGAATGAGTGCTGGGGCAGAATGCAGGAAGAGTGAGTGGTGGGCAGAGTGTAGGTATAGTGAGGATGGGGCACAGTGAGTGCAGGGTGAGTGAGTGTGGGGGCAGAGTGAGTGGTGGGGCAGAGTGAATGTGGGTTTAGTGAGTGCAGGGCAGAGTGAGTGTGGGCTTAGTGAGTGCAGGCTGAGTGAGTGCAGGCAGAGTGTGTGCAGGCTGAGTGAGTGGAGGGTGAGTGAGTGTGGGCTAAATGAGTGAAGGGTGAGTGTGGGCTGAGTGAGATGTAGAGAGTGCAGGGCAGAGTGAGTGTGGGCTCAGTGAGTTCAGGGCGAGTGAGTGCAGGGCAGAGTGAATGTGGGTTTAGTGAGTGCAGGGCAGAGTGAGTGCAGGGCAGAGTGAGTGCAGGCTTAGTGAGTGCAGGCTGAGTGAGTGTGGGCTTAGTGAGAAGAGGGTGAGTGTGGCCTGAGTGTGTTCCGGGATGAGTGTGGGCTGAATGAGATGTAGGGAGTGCAGGGCAGAGTGAGTGTGGGCTGAGTGAGTGCAGGGCAGAGTGAGTGTGGGCTTAGTGAGTGGAGGTGAGAGTGAGTGTGGGCTTAGTGAGAAGAGGGTGAGTGTGGCCTGAGTGTGTGGCAGGGTGAGTGTGGGCTGAGTGAGATGTAGAGAGTGCAGGGCAGAGTGAGTGTGGGCTCAGTGAGTGGAGGTGAGTGTGGGCTTAGTGAGAAGAGGGTGAGTGTGGCCTGAGTGTGTGCAGGGTGAGTGTGGGCTGAGTGAGATGTAGAGTGCAGGGCAGAGTGAGTGTGGGCTCAGTGAGTGGAGGTCAGAGTGAGTGTGGGCTTAGTGATCGCAGGGTGAGTGTGGGCTGAGTGAGATGTAGAGAGTGCAGGGCAGAGTGAGTGTGGGCTCAGTGAGTGGAGGTCAGAGTGAGTGTGGGCTCAGTGAGTGGAGGGTGAGTGCGGGCTGAGTGAGGGGTAGAGTGAGTGTAGGGCACAGTGAGTGTGGGCTGAGTCAGTGAAGGTTCAGTGAGTGGAGGGTGAGTGAGTGTGTGGCAGAGTGCGGGGCGAATGCAGGGCTGAGGGTGGTGTGGGATGCAGCAGAATTACCTAGGTGCTTCTGCATCCATTCTGCGTGCGGGGCTTAAGGACCTGTGGTGACGTCATGGTCATGTGACCTTGCTGCGCCCATGACAGTGATGTCACCACAGGTCTCGTAAGTAGCGGGTTATTGGCGGCGGGGAGGATGGCTGGTGGGGGCCAAAGTGTGGGGTTAGCGATGAGGAGTGCGGGGATCGGGCAGGGGTTCACCAGGTGGAGTGCTAGGAGTGGGCAGGGAGAGGATGCAGTAGGCATGGAGTGTTTGATTTGCGGCCACTGTGCCACTATGGTGCCATCCAGCAAGGCAAGCGGCGGCTCACGCGCCGCAAAGGATTGTGGAATAGCGGCACAGTGGCCGGAAAGGAAAAACTGGAGATTATGTAAGTAGATACATTGTATCCAGTGTTTATATTATATACATTGTATTCAGTGTTTATATTATATACATTGTATCCAGTGTTTATATTATATACATTGTATCCAGTGTTTATATTATACACATTGTATCCAGTGTTTATATTATTTACATTGTATCCATCCAGTGTTTATATTATATACATTGTATCCAGTGTTTATATTATATACATTGTATTCAGTGTTTATATTATATACATTGTATCCAGTGTTTATATTATATACATTGTATCCATCCAGTGTTTATATTATATACATTGTATCCAGTGTTTATATTATATACATTGTATCCAGTGTTTATATTATACACATTGTATCCAGTGTTTATATTATATACATTGTATTCAGTGTTTATATTATATACATTGTATCCAGTGTTTATATTATATACATTGTATCCAGTGTTTATATTATATACATTGTATCCAGTGTTTATATTATATACATTGTATCCAGTGTTTATATTAATATTATATACATTGTATCCAGTGTTTATATTATATACATTGTATCCAGTGTTTATATTATACACATTGTATCCAGTGTTTATATTATATACATTGTATCCATCCAGTGTTTATATTATATACATTGTATCCATCCAGTGTTTATATTATATACATTGTATCCAGTGTTTATATTATACACATTGTATCCAGTGTTTATATTATACACATTGTATGCAGCTCTCATAGTACATCAGCAGGTGGTAATGTGTTAGTGGTGACAGCCAGCCTGTATACATCTGAGGTGTGAGCCCCGCCCCCTGGTGATGACATCACTCCGCCCCCTGGTGATGACACACTGATAAATGGAATGGTGGTTATAGCTCGTACCTGCATGTGAGCCAGGCCAATGCAGATGTGAGCGGTCCCGGTGCAGACATGAGCGGTGGCAGTGCGGATGTAAGCGGTGTCGGTGCAGATGTAAGCAGTCGCTGTGCAGAGCATTGTGTGTGGCCTGCTGATAATGGGACTGCGAGAGACCGCGAGAGTGAGGGTAGATCTCGCGGTGTTTGGTGCACAGACTGAGGGGATCTGGGGATAGGGGCGGGACGGGCCGTGACGTAATGGATGCAGTGCGCGCGGCTGTGGGCGGGTGGGAATCGGAGTGTGTGCTCAGTTTTGGGAGCTGGGTGGTGATTGCGGGTGAGCAGGAGGATGTGTTGGGGGAGCGGCGGCCAGTGGTTTGGTTGTGGTGTGTGCGGCGGACGGATTTTTACGCTTCTGGCTACTGTTGGCGGCTCGCGATGGCGCATGCGCGCCATCGCTCACGATAGCGGCACAGTGACCGGAAGCGCAAAACTGGTGATTATATATATAGATACTACACACAATATGTAATACATATCTGGTTGAAGAGCATAAAAATTCAAAGTTTGTAAATCTTCTAATTGTCAATTTTCTTATATTTTCATAAATAAATGCAAATCATAACATACTAAATTTTTTAAAATTAAGATGTTACTTTGTATTTTTGGGGGGATCTTACATTATTTTTTATGGGGAAAAACATTTCTTAAATTCAGAACATGAATATGGCGTCGCCCCTTTATGTGTAACAAGTCTAAATTTCCAATAAGCAGAATTTAATTTTCAAATCAAACATTTTCTACATTCTGAGAAGGAAAATATCTTTTCATCTATATGAGCTCTTTAATGTTTAACAAGAGTTATTTTGAAAGAAAAGCATTTCCCACAATCTCAACATAGATATGTATTCTTTTCTATGTGATGTTTTTGATGTTTAACCAAATATGATTTACTCACAAAACTTTTACCACAGTCTGAACATGAATATGGCTTCTCGCCTTTGTGAGATTTCTGATGTATAACAAGATTTGATTTCTGGTTAAAATCTTTCCCACACTCTGAACACGAAAATGGCTTCTCCCCTGTGTGAATTCTCTGATGTGTAAAAAGAGTTGATTTAGCTGTAAAACATTTCCCACATTCTGAACATGAAAATCCCTTCTCCCCTGTGTGAGTTCTCTGATGTGTAAAAAGAGTTGATTTATCTGAAAAACATTTCCCACATTCTGAACATGAAAATGGCTTCTCCCTGTGTGAATTTTCTGATGTTTAATAAAATTTGATTTCTGAGTAAAATTTTTCCCACACACTGAACATGAAAATGGCTTCTCGCCTGTGTGAATTCTCTGATGTTTAACAAGAGCTGATTTTTCTGCAAAACATTTTCCACATTCTGTACATGAAAATGGCTTCTCCCCTGTGTGAACTTTCTGATGTGTAATAAAATTCGATCTCTGATTAAAATCTTTCCCACATTCTGAACATGAAAATAGCTTCTCTCCTGTGTGAATTTTCTGATGTTGAATAAAATATGATTGCTGATTAAAATCTTTCCCACATTCTGAACATGAAAATGGCTTCTCACCTGTGTGAATTCTCTGATGTTTAACAAAAGCTGATTTTAATGCAAAACATTTCCCACATTCTGTACATGAAAATGGCTTCTTCCCTGTATGAATTTTCTGATGTGTAATAAAATTTGATTTCTGATTAAAATCTTTCCCACATTCTGAACATGAAAATGGCTTCTCGCCTGTGTGAATTCTCTGATGTTTAACAAGAGTTGATTTTTCTGCAAAACATTTCCCACATTCTGTACATGAAAATGGTTTCTCTCCTGTGTGACGTTTCCAATGTAAAATGAGATCAGATTTATGGCTAAAACACTTTCCACAGTCTAAACATGTAAATGGCTTTTCTACTGCATGAATTCTCTGATGTCTAACAAGTATTGATTTTATTGCAAAACATTTCCCACATTCTTTACATGAAAATGGCTTCTCCCCAGTGTGAAATTTCTGATGTGTAATAAAATTTGATTTCCGATTAAAATTTTTCCCACACTCTGGACATGTAAATAGCTTTTCTACTGTATGAATTCTCTGATGTCTAACAACTTGTGATTTTTCTGTAAAACATTTTCCACATTCTGAACATGAAAATGGCTTCTCCCTGTGTGATGTTTCCGATGTATAATAAGATCAGATTTATGGTTAAAACCCTTTCCACGGTCAAAACATGCAAATGGATTTTCAAATACATGAATTCTCTGATGTCTAACAATCTGTGATTTTGCTGAAAAACATTTCCCACATTCTGAACATGAAAATGGCTTCTCCCCTGTGTGAGTTCTCTTATGTGCACTAAGGTCTGATCGACAATTAAAATATTTCCCACACTCTGAACATGAAAATGTTTTCTTTCCTTTGGTAGTTCTAACATCCCTTCTATGAATTTTATTTGTCTTAAATGTCTGTGATGAATCAGAAGATAAAACCTGTTTATAAGGGCAAAATGGTAGATCTCTGCTGTGAAGCACTGAGGATTCAGCTGGGAGAAGGAAATGTTCTTCATATGTGTCTTGAGGCACACCAAGGTCATATGATTGAAAATCTGAAGATGGTAGAAGTCCCTGTAATCTCCTAATACAGTCACCTGCCAAGAATAATATATTACTTTTTCAATAATATAACCTTTAAAATAGTTTCTTTTAATTAGATACAATGTTCATTAAAATTGCAATTCATATTGCAACATTTTATTATTCACTAAGGTATTGGTGACAAAACAGTACACATTCTAATCGAAGACCACAGAGCAAGGACCACTGGATAATGATATCAAGCAGGATAGGCTCTAGCAGTTTTCCAATTCAGTGTTGAAGTCAGCATCTTCCTAGGTTCTTGATTCAGACTATCAGTCAGCACTATTTTGTAAAACATTCAGTGGGGAATCATAAATGAGCTTGTCAGTCAGTACTATTGGAGGGTGTCTGTCTGGCACAATCCTTGTCAGCCACATGCTTTTTACTGTAAAATGGTGGAGCTGTACAATTATCTATGAAGAAGCTCAAACTTGGTAAAAAGTGTAAAATCTTAATTGCAAATTAGTTTGTAAAGTGGTTTTCTTGAGTTGACAAAAAAAGTGGGTTAACCTTCGTCAGGCTGCATAATTTTACAACATTAACAGGCTGCAGAGGTACAATTGTACCTTCATATATACCTCCACTGTGGGAAGACTTTCTATTCTGGACCAAAACTGCAGAGATGTCACGAAATTGCAGCCCTCTACGGCTATTCGAAAAAAAGTTATTGCAATTTTAAAAACGGAATAGTTACAATTGTACCTACCCAGCCGGATGAAGGTTAAGGAAGAATATGATAATAAATTAAAATTAGCATTAATCACTTGTTGAATCTATTGTTATTTGAAGGCTACAACTTAAGTGCTCCCCTTCGATCTTGGTCTACTTGGCTGATGTGATGAGGAGCCCAATATCACACACGACCATTGCATCACTTATACTGTGAGGCCATTGATGACTGCAGCCATAATGTGCCATATAAAACATGTAAGAGCTGCAGCCCAAGTACAAAAAGGCTGCGGATAAGCACCAAAGAAGTAGGAGCTGTGGCTGGGGAATAATGCTTCTGCAATTTTTTTAGTTTTTAAATCACATACTTGCGCCTGTCTAAGGATGCAGAGAACCTAAATTATGCACGCAACCTATAAAAAGTATAACTATTCTCAGGGCCGGTTCCAGGCTTTGGTGGGCCCTGGAAAAAAGAGTCTCAGTGGGCCCCTTAACCCCTTAAGGACCGAGTCACTTTGCAGCTTAATGACCGGACCATTTTTTGTAATTCTGACCACTCTCCCTTTATGAGGTAATATCTCTGGAACGCTTCAACGGATCCTAGCGATTATGAGATTGTTTTTTCGTGGCATATTGGGCTTCATGTTAGTATTAAATTTAGGTCGATAATTTTTGCGTTTATTTGTGAAAAAATAAAAAATTTGGCAAAAATTTTGAAAATTTAGCAATTTTCAAATTTTTAATTTTTATTCTGCTAAACCAGAGCGTTATGTGACACAAAATAGTTAATAAATCACATTTCCCACATGTCTACTTCACATCAGCACAATTTTGGAAGAAAAAAAAAAATTTGGTAGGACGTTATAAGGGTTCAAAGTTCATGAGCAATTATTCATTTTTCCAGCAAAATTTACAAAACCATTTTTTTTAGTGACCACATCACATTTGAAGTCCCTCTGAGGGGTGTACATGACAGAAAACGCCCAAAAGTGACACCATTCCAAAAACTGCACCCCTCAAGCTACTCAAAACTATATTCAAGAAGATTATTAACCCTTCAGGTGCTTCACAGGAACTAAAATAAAGTTGAAGGAAAAAATGGACATTTTAATTTTTGTAACAAAAATGTTCTTTTAGCCTCAATTTTTTCATTTTCACATGAGCAACAGGATAAAATGCATCCTAAAATGTGTTGGGCAATTTCTCCTGAGTACACCGATACCTCATATGTGGTCATAAACCACTGTTTGGGTGCACGGCAGGGCTCGGAAGGGAAGGAGCGCAATTTGAATTTTAGAGCCAATTTTCCGTTCAAAAAGTGAAATGGCGCTCCTTCACTTCTGAGCCCTGCCATGCGCCCAAACAGTGGTTTATGACCACATATGAGGTATCGGTGTACTCAGGAGAAATTGCCCAACAAATTTTGGGATGTATTTTATCCCTTTGCCCATGTGAAACTAAAAAAATGTAGGCAAAAAGAGATTTTTTGTGAAAAAAAAAGTGTTTTTTTTAATTTTTATGGATGAATTTGTGAAGCATCTGGGGGTTCAAAGTGCTCACTATGCATCTAGATACCTTCCTTAGGGGGTCTAGTTTCCAAAATGGGGTCACTTGTGGGGGAGCTCCAATGTGGAGACACACGGGGACCCTCCATACGCGACATGGTGTCCGCTAACAATTTGAATGGAAAATGAGCTCAAGTTGTTAGCGGACATCATGTCGTGTTTGGAGGGTCCCTGTGTATCTCCACATTGGAGCTCCCCACAAGTGACCCCATTTTGGAAACTAGACCCCCCAAGGAACGTATCTAGATGCATAGTGAGCACTTTGAACCCCCATATGCTTCAGTAATTCATCCGTAAAAATGAAAAAGCACTTTTTTTTCCACTAAAAAATTATTTTTTCATTATTACGGATCAATTTGTGAAGCATCTGGGGGTTCAAAGTGCTCATTATGTACCTAGATATGTTCCTTTGGGGGTCTAGTTTCCAAAATGGGGTCACTTGTGGGGGAGCTCCAATGTGGAGACACACAGGGACCCTCCAAACGCGACATGGTGTCTGCTAACAATTTGAGCTCATTTTCCATTCAAATTGTTAGCGGACACCATGTCGCATTTGGATGGTCCCCGTGTGTCTCCACATTGCAGCTCCCCCACAAGTGACCCCATTTTGGAAACTAGACCCCCCAAGGAACGTATCTAGATGCATAGTGAGCACTTTGTACCCCCATATGCTTCAGAAATTCATCCGTAAAAATGAAAAAGCGCTTTTTTTTCCACTAAAAAATTATTTTTTCATTATTACGGATCAATTTGTGAAGCATCTAAGGGTTCAAAGTGCTCACTATGTACCTAGATATGTTCCTTTGGGGGTCTAGTTTCCAAAATGGGGTCACTTGTGGGGGAGCTCCAATGTGGAGACACACAGGGACCCTCCAAACGCGACATGGTGTCCGCTAACAATTTGAGCTCATTTTCCATTCAAATTGTTAGCGGACACCATGTCGCGTTTGGATGGTCCCCGTGTGTCTCCACATTGCAGCTCCCCCACAAGTGACCCCATTTTGGAAACTAGACCCCCAAGGAACGTATCTAGATGCATAGTGAGCACTTTGAACCCCCAGGTGCTTTACAAATTGATCCGTAAAAATGAAAAAAGAAACTTTTTGTGGAAAAAAAGTGCTTTTTCATTTTTATGGATGAATTTGTGAAGCATCTGGGGGTTCAAAGTGCTCACTATGCATCTAGATACCTTCCTTAGGGGGTCGTTTCCAAAATGGGGTCACTTGTGGGGGAGCTCCAATGTGGAGACACACTGGGACCCTCCAAACGCGACATGGTGTCCGCTAACAAATTGAGCTAATTTTCCATTCAAATTGTTAGCGAACACCATGTCGCGTTTGGAGGGTCCCGGTGTGTCTCCACATTGGAGCTCCCCCACAAGTGACCCCATTTTGGAAACTAGACCCCCTAAGGAACGTATCTAGATGCATAGTGAGCACTTTGAACCCCCAGATGCTTCACAAATTCATCCATAAAAATGAAAAAGCACTTTTTTTTCCACAAAAAGTTTCTTTTTTCATTTTTACGGATCAATTTGTGAAGCCCCTGGGGGTTCAAAGTGCTCACTATGCATCTAGATACGTTCCTTTGGGGGTCTAGTTTCCAAAATGGGGTGACTTGTGGGGGAGGTCCAATGTGGAGACACACAGGGGCTCTCCATACGCAACATGGTGTCCACTAACAATTGGAATTGTTAGCGGACACCTTGTAGGATATAAAGAGCCCCTGTGTGCCTAAACATTGGAGCTCCCCCACAAGTGACCCCATTTTGGAAACTAGACCCCCCCAAGGATTATATCTAGATGACTTTGAACCCCTAGGTGCTTCACAAATTGATCCGTAAAAATGAAAAAAACTTTTTTGTGGAAAAAAAAGTGCTTTTTCATTTTTATGGATGAATTTGTGAAGCATCTGGGGGTTCAAAGTGCTCACTATGCATCTAGATACCTTCCTTAGGGGGTCTAGTTTCCAAAATGGGGTCACTTGTGGGGGAGCTCCAATGTGGAGACACACTGGGACCCTCCAAACGCGACATGGTGTCCGCTAACAAATTGAGCTAATTTTCCATTCAAATTGTTAGCGAACACCATGTCGCGTTTTGAGGGTCCCAGTGTGTCTCCACATTGGAGCTCCCCCACAAGTGACCCCATTTTGGAAACTAGACCCCCTAAGGAACGTATCTAGATGCATAGTGAGCACTTTGAACCCCCAGATGCTTCACAAATTCATCCATAACAATGAAAAAGCACTTTTTTTTCCACAAAAAGTTTCTTTTTTCATTTTTACGGATCAATTTGTGAAGCCCCTGGGGGTTCAAAGTGCTCACTATGCATCTAGATACGTTTCTTTGGGGGTCTAGTTTCCAAAATGGGGTGACTTGTGGGGGAGGTCCAATGTGGAGACACACAGGGGCTCTCCATACGCAACATGGTGTCCACTAACAATTGGAATTGTTAGCGGACACCTTGTAGGATATAAAGAGCCCCTGTGTGCCTAAACATTGGAGCTCCCCCACAAGTGACCCCATTTTGGAAACTAGACCCCCCCAAGGATTATATCTAGATGACTTTGAACCCCCAGGTGCTTCACAAATTGATCCGTAAAAATGAAAAAAACATTTTTGTGGAAAAAAAAGTGCTTTTTCATTTTTATGGATGAATTTGTGAAGCATCTGGGGGTTGAAAGTGCTCACTATGCATCTAGATACGTTCCTTCGGGGGTCTAGTTTCCAAAATGGGGTCACTTGTGGGGGAGCTCCAATGTTCAGGCACACAGTTAGGGTCTCTCCATACCCGACATGGTTTCCGCTAACAATTGGAGCTAATTTTCTATTGAAATTGTTAGCGGACACCATGTCGCATATGGAGAACCCGTGTGCCACCAGCACAAGGGCAACTGGTAGAGTTGGGGTACAGCACCAGAAAATGCCGCCTCTAATGAATGCGCTATTTTCTTGGGTGGCTGTGGGTTGAAATTTGCAGCGCGGGGGACCCACAACATTTGGTTCTCCACGCTGAGGATTCCAGTCAGCCAGCTACCAAGTTGTACATGGCTGGCTACAAAAAATACAGCGAAGCCCATTTTTTTTTATTTCTAGAACTAATTCCAGAAAAAAAAAAAATGACGTAGGGCTCCGCCATATTTTTGGTCCAGCCAGGTACAACTTGGCAGCTACAGACTGCCAGCAACCCCCAGCTGCCTCGTTGTACCTGGCTGCAACCAAAAATACAGCAAAGCACATTTTTTTTTATTTCTAGAACTAATTCTAGAAAAAAAAAAATGGCGTAGGGCTCCGCCATATTTTTGGTCCAGCCAGGTACAACTTGGCAGCTACAGACTGCCAGCAACCCCCAGCTGCCTTGTTGTACCTGGCTGCAACCAAAAATACAGCGAAGCCCATTTTTTTTTATTTCTAGAACTAATTCTAGAAAAAAAAAATGACGTAGGGCTCCGCCATATTTTTGGTCCAGCCAGGTACAACTTGGCAGCTACAGACTGCCAGCAACCCCCAGCTGCCTTGTTGTACCTGGCTGCAACCAAAAATACAGCGAAGCCCATTTTTTTTTATTTCTAGAACTAATTCTAGAAGAAAAAAAATGACGTAGGGCTCCGCCATATTTTTGGCCCAGCCAGGTACAACTAGGCAGCTGGGGGCTGGAATCCTCAGCATAGAGAGGCCCAAGCGTTCTGGGCCCCCTATGCTGCGAATTGCAGCCCGCAGCCGCCCCAGAAAATGGCGCATTCGTTGAAGCGCCATTTTCTGGCGCTGTACCCATGCTCTTCCAGTTGCCCTGGTGCCGGTGGCAAACTGGGTAATAAAGGGGTTAATGCCAGCTTTTTATTGGCAGCTGGCACTAAGCCCGAGATTCATAATATTGGGCCAATGTTAGACCCGCCATTAGGAATCTCTGATAATTAGTCAATAAATACACACAGAGAAAAATCTTTTTATTAGAAAAAAAACACAAACAAATTTCGGACTCCATCTTTATTATAAAAAGATCCGACGTAGTCCACAACGAAGGTCCCACGACGCTCGATCGTTTCCGATGGGATCCCCATGCAGGGGGATGGGGGATCAGGGATCCCCATGCAGGGGGATCAGGGATCCCCATGCAGGTGGATGGGGGATCAGGGATCCCCATGCAGGGGGATGGGGGATCACGGATCCCCATGCAGGGGGATCAGGGATCCCCATGCAGGGGGATGGGGGATCAGGGATCCCCATGCAGGTGGATGGGGGATCAGGGATCCCCATGCAGGTGGATGGGGGATCAGGGATCCCCATGCAGGGTATCAGGGATCCCCATGCAGGGGGATGGGGGATCAGGGATCCCCATGCAGGGGGATCAGGGATTCCCCTGCAGGGGGATGGGGGATCAGGGATCCCCATGCAGGGGGATCAGGGATCCCCATGCAGGGGGATGGGGGATCAGGGATCCCCATGCAGGGGGATGGGGGATCAGGGATCCCCATGCAGGGGGATCAGGGATTCCCCTGCAGGGGGATGAGGGATCCCCATACAGGGGGATGGGGGATCAGGGATCCCCATGCAGGGGGATGAGGGATCCCCATGCAGGGGGATGAGGGATCCCCATGCAGGGGGATGGGGGATCAGGGATCCCCATGCAGGGGGATCAGGGATTCCCCTGCAGGGGGATGAGGGATCCCCATACAGGGGGATGGGGGATCAGGGATCCCCATGCAGGGGGATGAGGGATCCCCATGCAGGGGGATGGGGGATCAGGGATCCCCATGCAGGGGGATGGGGGATCAGGGATCCCCATGCAGGGGGATCAGGGATTCCCCTGCAGGGGGATGGGGGATCAGGGATCCCCATGCAGGGGGATCAGGGATCCCCATGCAGGGGGATGGGGGATCAGGGATCCCCATGCAGGGGGATGGGGGATCAGGGATCCCCATGCAGGGGGATGGGGGATCAGGGATCCCCATGCAGGGGGATGGGGGATCAGGGATCCCCATGCAGGAGGATGGAAGATCAGGGATGGGGGAGGTCTTACTCTGCAGACGTCGGGCGGCGGTGAGAGGAAGCCGGAGGACGCAGGCAGGAGGACGCAAGCGGGAGGCGGCGGCGGCAGGAGGAGGTGAGTACCGGTCACCTGCGGTGGCGGGGGGCCGGGGACAGCGGGGGGCGGCCCAGAAACAGCAGGGGACGGGGGATAGCGGGGGGGGCCCAGAAAAAGCAGGGGACGGGAGATAGCGGGGGGGGGGGGGACCAGAAAAAGCAGGGGACGGGGGATAGCGGGGGCCAGAAACAGCGGGGGACAGGGGGATGAGCCGGGGGGGGAACAGACACAGCGGGGGACAGGGGTATGAGCGGGGGGGGGCAGACACAGTTGGCTGGACAGGGGATGAGCGGGGGGCAGACACAGCAGGGGACAGAGGAATGAGCGGGGGGCAGGCACAGCGGGGGACAGGGGGATGAGCAGGGGGGGCAGACACAGTGGGGGTCAGGGGGATGAGGGGGGGGGTGATGCCCATCAGTGGACACAAGCAGGGGATGTGTGCAGGAGCCGGGCACAGCTGACAGCCCGGCTCCTGCAGCGATCGCACAGGGAAACACTGATATTCAGCATTTCCCTGTGCGATCTTGATGTGATCGGTCGGTCAGATTGACTGACCGATCACATCGCTCTGAGTGTGGGGACCCCTAAAAAGGGTCCCCACACCTCTGCCCCTAACCCTTGGCTGTCACTGACAGCTGTTAGAATTGAACTGTCACTGTTCGTTTAGAAGCAGTGACAGTTCAAAGCCATGACGAGTATACTCGTCATGATGCGGGAACTGACAGCTTTTCATGACGAGTATACTCGTCATTAGTCGTAAAGGGGTTAAACACTCTACTCCTCCCTCCCCCCACGGCTGCACGTCTGCACCTTAAGCCACACATCAGATTTAAACAGTAGAAAATAGGAAAAACGTTCTCCCTATTGATTAAAGCGTAGAAGGAGGGCTCATTAACACTAATTTTAATGTACTAGAGTAGAATATGGAGGCAATAAATCTATTGTTAGTGTTGTAATAGAGCCACTCACGGGCTGCCAATTCCAGGTAGACACAGGAAGCCTTGCCGGGTAAATGTCAGGTTTATTTCTGTCATAAACCATATGAAAAACAACCAAACTGGGGATCAGCTTCTTAGGCTCAGAGCTGCACACTGCTCTCCTCCACTCTAAACTCACACACAAGAAAAAAAAACAGAGGTGATCATTTAACTTCTCTGACCACACCTCAGGGAGGGAGGAACATGCTGAATCAGCTCCAGCTCACATAACAGAGTTCATCAACCTGGCTGAAACATATCTCCCATCACGTACGGTACCAGTAATCATATTACAGTGTCTTTCTGCAAATTATATATCAGACATACGCAGCTCTGCTATATGCTGATAGACATACATGGCTCTGCTACATGCACATGTACACACATACAGCTCTGCTACATGAACACTACATGCACATATAGACACACACAGCTCTATTACATGAACAAAGATTCACACAGCTCTCCTGCATGTACATATAGCTATGCTACACTACATGCACTTACACACAGCTCTGCTACATGGACACTACAAGGCCATACAAATACACACAGCTCTGCTACATGCACATTACACACACAGCTCTGCTACATGCCCTCAGTGGTTAGCTCTGCAACCTTGCAGCACTGAGGTCCTGGGTTCAAATCCCACCAAGGACAACATCTGCAAGGAGCTTGTATGTTCTCCCCGTGTTTGCATGGGTTTCCTCTGGGTACTCCGGTTTCCTCACACACAACAAAGACATACTGATAGGATGTTTAAATTGTGAACCCCAATGGGGCAGTCTTGCAAATGTATGTAAAGCACTATAGAATTAATAGTGTTATATAAATGAATAAATATTATCATACAGATACACACAGCTAAATGGACACTATATGCACATACAAATACACAGCTCTGCAACAGACACAATTACACCCATGAACACACATACATATTACCATATTTTGCAGTTCTTGATTGGTGCAGAGCATGAAAGAGGAGCCACTGGGAGCTACATGGAGGTTGCAGAAGATGAGTAGATGCAGGATTCTCCAGGGCCTTCATTTTAGTCATGTAATCAGTCACATAACTGGAAGGTCCTTCAACTGCATTGCTCCTGAAGCCTCCGTTCAGCTCCCGGTATGCTTATTCTTCAGCTCTGTACCAATCACATAGATCTGTGCAGAGCAGGAGAGAGAGGGCAGCTCTCTGCGAGCTGGTTCCTCTCTTTGCTTCCGCTCACAGACAGCGAGTTGGCCCCCTCACTTGTCCAGGGCCCCAGCACTTGCCCGGGAGCTGACGCCGGCCCTGAGTATTCTAATGGCCTATTAAGTGAAAGCTGGATGCATAGTAAGACATTAATGGCCCCTGTAAAAGACTGCAAGCCCATTTGTAAAAAGGTCAGATGTAAATCCACTAAGTACTGTACATCTATAAGTAAGTCAGCCTTCTGATCAATGCTGTGGGGCGTAATGTAGTAGAACAATCGTGTTATTTAGTCATTTGGTAAATGTATCTGTAAATTGTAATTTTCCTATAATTTTTATGTTACATTCCCATGGAACAGATTTGCTATGGTAACCGAGTTCCTGAATGATACCCGGAGTGTTAAATAGAGCTGCAGGAATCATTGTAAAACCATGCGGGAAAGCTTATATCACTTATATCAGCACCATAAATTGACAGACTGTATATTACAAACCCGCAGCTCCTGTCAGTGTCACTGCAGATGTATTTAGCAGCAACTGCATGAGATTCCTGAAAATATGTAAAACTAGAATTGTTTTAGCAAAAGTTTTACATTCGACATTTCATAAACAGAACAAATTAAACTAAAGAAATCAGGACCAGCAATCTGTGTACATTTCACTGTAACCTGCAGATATTCCATCTTCAATCCCCCCCTAATAAGTACAGGGATCATTACAGTAGATATAGAAAGTCTACATTCCTCCGTTAAAGAAAATCCTATCAAGAAAATAATTTCAGGACTTTTTCCACCTTTAAAGGATATTTCTATAAAAAAAAAATGTGCCTAAGCACTAATAGGCAGGTAGTTGCAACATGCCTGCCTGTTGTGCAGGGGGTTCCATTCACCACCAGCAGAGAGCGGTCACAGACCGCTCCAGCTGGCGATACAATAGCATCATCACATAAAGAAGGCTTCTTTTCCGATCTGCAGAAGGGGAGGGACAGGCAACACCATGCTGATTGACAGCTGGCTCCACACTACCTTCCTGGGGGAGCCAGCTGTCAATAAACATGATAGCAGCTGTGACACCTGTCAGCACAGAAGAGAAACCGCCTCTCCGACATCAGCGGAAGCTGCAGAATCCCTGGCAGCAGCGGTCTTGGACCTCTCCATGCCTTCGATGAATGGCACCGAGCACAATAGCCAGGTAGGTGGCAGCTACCTGTTTATTAGTTCTTAGGCAAGTTTTTTTGTGTCCCTTTAGTGTCGCCCATGAGCTGAACAATTCAATAAAAAATAAACGGAAATCATTTTAAGAGAAAAACTAAAATAATGTGGTTGCAGAAGTGTGAACAGCCTCTTAATATTGGGGATGTAGTTGTGTTCAGAATTAGTTAATAACATTTAGCCTCATGATAAATAGTTGTCAGTACACGACAGACATAATTTAATAATAATAATTTACAGCGATTGTGATCAACCCCATATAAAGCTTTTCTCTGCGGAGTTATGTCGCTTGCACCTTGCACAGTGATGCAGTAGGGCAGAGTAGATTACGCGGGCCTGTAAGGCAACTGCGCAGGCTCAAGATCGGTTTGCTATGTGGATGGCACAGAATGCAACATCAACATCAATCAAAGCAGAAGGATGCCATGAGAAGCATTAGGAGGGACAGACGCCGCAGTGAGGATGCCCATCAGACTAAATTACTTGGTACATACAGTATGGGAGCATATCAGATGGTCTTTTAGGGATATACAGGAGAGTCAGGAGCTGATAGACATCTGTGGAATGTAACACAGGCACAGTTAATAATGGTGGCATTTGTTCATTGGCTCAGGAACCGGTGGCAGGTTCCCTTTAACTATTTTGCGTGATATGACTTTTTGGATTAAGGGGACAGTCATTCAAAGTTTGAAAATTGCTCATTTTTGGATTATTTTGTCAAATTTGTTTTTTTTTTATAAATAGATGCAAAAAATATTGACCTAAGTTTTCTATTATCAGAAAATATAATGTGCCACAAAAAAACAGAATTTCAAAATCACTGGATATGTGGAAACATTGAAAAGTTATTGGCACTGAAAATGACATTGGTTAGGCTTGAAAACTTACCCTGGCCACTAAGGGGTAAAGAAAATGTGTCACTAGAAAAATACAGTCCAATGTGCAGTGATCATATTATATAGCTGGGGGGGCTGAGTAGATTGATATAAAGCTTTGTACATAGAGATTCAGTATAACCTGTGTTTTAGGGCCCTTTCACATCTGCGTTTATTTGAAATCCGGCAGATGCGGATGAAAAAAACGCATCTGCGCGATTGCCGCATAACCGCTGCACTTGCGGAGCGGTATGCGGTAATTCCCATGAAATATAGGGGGCTTGCGGCAGGTCGGCAAGTGCGGTTTTGCACTTGCGGCACGGTTAGCGGACCGCAAAAAAACCGCGGTCAGTCTGCGTTTTTTTTCTCGGCGCACCTGCATCGCAATTGTGCACAAAGACACATTGCCAAACCTGGCAAGTGCACCTATACTTTCAATGGGAATTACCGGCAACCGCCGCCGCAAGTGCAGCGGTTATGCGGCAATCGCCAGGCAGATGCGTATTTTTCACCGCTCTGCGCGATTTCAAATAAACTGTAATGGAAAGGCCCTTAATCAGTTAAACTTCATATCTTTTTGGCATTTTCGGTCCACTGAGCAGTCCCATTAGTGATTGATAGCTATCTCTGAATATTTGTAGCCTGAGTTATGAGGAGAAATTTGCACTGTTTCCAAGCTTTGAATATCAATTTAAAATAAAAAAAATTTTTTAGAATTTTTTTATCTTCACATTTTGCATTGTCTGAAATGCTATTATCAAATAACAAACTCTCAAAAGAATTAAAAATATAGAGGTAAAAATCATTGGTTCACTTGACATGGAATGACCGGTCATTTACAGAAATACACAGTTCAAATGGATCACTCTGTCGGTAATGACTCTATATAATATATGCGTTTCACTTTATGTGCTAAATTACTGAAATAAATTGAAATGATCTTTTTGATGATACTCTCATTTATTGAGATGCACATGTACATTTATACAATTTAGACAATGTGATTTTCTGGATTTTATTTTTGATATTCTATCACTGTTAAAATTAACCTAACGTTCAAATGATAGACTGTTCATGTCTTTGTCAGTGGGCAAACCTACAAAATCAGGAAGGGATCAAATAATTGATTTCCTTCACTGTATCCTCCTTCTCCTCTCCCTTCTTTAGGCCACGTGCACACGTTCAGTATTTGATGAGTTTTTTACCTCAGGATTTGTAGACAAAACCAGAAGTGGATACAGAAGTGGTGACGTGTTTCTATTAGACTTTTCCTCTGATTGATCCACTCCTGGTTTTGTCTACAAATCCTGAGGTAAAAAACTCATCAAATACTGAACATGTGCACACGGTCTTAAAGTGTCTCGAGTGGGGATAAGGCCACGTGCACACGTTGAGTATTTGATGAGATTTTTACCTCAGGATTTGTAGCCAAAACCAGGAGTGGATAATTAAATACAGAAGTGGTGACGTGTCTCTATTAGACTTTTCCTCTAATTTGTTCCACTCCGTGGTTTTGTCTACAAATCCTGAGGTAAAAAACTCATCAAATACTCACGTGTGCACAGTGGTCTAAAGCTCAATGTGGACAAATCTGTACTCATTATCTTTCCTCCATCGTAAGTATCTTTCCTACCTGACCTAATCTATCACGGTAAATAGCATCACACCCTCGCCTGTACCAGAAATCTGATGCCTTTGTAATAATCGTTGACTCTGCCCTGTCCTTCACACTGCACATCCAAACTGTCCCCAGCTCCAGTCACCTCTGTGAGAGAATGGATTAGCCATGATGTTGTTCCAAACAGCCATATTGTATCTAGTTGATATTGTAAAAAAATAGGGGGGGGAACAAGAGGCGCAATAGTGCCCTATCACTAGTGACACTAATGTATGCGGTGGGTATGAATTCACTCACCTAGCACAGTTGTGAGACCCACAACTGGTGTAAAAGCATTTGGCATTAAATGCAGCTGCTGCAGGACTTCCACCTTCCACATGCACGTGGGAATCATCCAGAAGTTACCTCAGGGAAATGGTGTACACCTCGCTCTGTACCAGAAAATCTGATGCCTTTGTAATAATCGATTACTCCTTCCTGCCTTCACACTGCACATCCAACTGTCTCCCAGTCCAGAGCCTCTGTGACGAGGAATGGATTAAACCATGGGTGTTGTTCCAACTACCATATGGTATCTAGTTGATATTGTAACGCACAGGGGTATTGCAGTTAAAGATGCAGAGGCTGATAGTCCTTCCAGAAAAGAACAATAAATGATCTCAGAGTAATTAGCCAGCATTGAGAAGCTAATTGGAACTGCCTTGGGCATACACAGTAGCTCATAATAAGAATAGGTTGCATTTTTCGTGGTGAAATGTAGGGACATCGCAAAACAGTTATTCTGGTAATTTGAAACAGACCCTATTATACAGTCATATGAAAAAGTTGGGCACCCCTCTTAATCTTACTCATTTTTTTTTTTTTTAATTGGGTTTTTGCAACAGCTATTTCAGTGTGATATATGTAATAACTGATGCAATATTTCAGGATTGAAATGAGGTTTATTGTACTAACCAAAAATGTGAAATATGCATTATTTCAAAATTTGACAGGTGCAAAAATTATGGGTACCCTTCTGATTTTCATGATTTAAATACTCCAAACTACTTTTTACTGACTTACTGAAGCACTAAATTGGTTTGGTAACCTCATTGAGCTTTGTGCTTCATAGCCCGGTGTATCCAATCATGAGAAAAGCTATTTCAGGTGTCCACTTGCAAGTTGTTCTCCTGGTTGCATCTTCTCTGAGGAGTGGCATCATGGGCTCCTCAAAACAGCTCTCAAATGATCGAAAAAAAGATTGTTCAACATGGTTGTTCAGGGGAAGGATACAAAACGTTGTCTCAGAGATTTAACCTGTCAGTTTCCACTGTGAGGAAATAGTAAGGAAATGGAAGACCACAGGGACAGTTCTTGTAAAGGCCAGAAGTGGCAGGCCAACAAAAATATCAGAAAGGCAGAGAAGAAGAATGGTCAGAACAGTAAGAACAATCCACAGACCACCTCCAAAGACCTGCAGGATCATCTTGCTGCAGATGGTGTCACTGTGCATACGTCAACAATACAGCGCACACTGCACAAGGAGAAGCTGTATGGGAGAGTGATGTGAAAAAGCCGTTTCTGCATGCACGCCACAAACAGAGTCGCCTGAAGTATACAAAAGCACATTTGGATAAGCCAGTTTCATTTTGGAAGAAGGTCCTGTGGACTGATGAAACAAAGATTGAGTTGTTTGGTCATACAACAAGGCGTTATGCATGGCACCACAAAAACACAGCATTCCAAGAAAAACACTTGCTACCCACTGTCAAATTTGGGGGAGGGTCCATCATGCTTTGGGGCTGTGTGGCCAATGACGCACCGGGAATCATGTTAAAGTTGAGGGTTGCATGGATTCCACTCAGTATCAGCAGATTCTTAAGAATAATGTTCAAGAATCAGTGTCAAAGTTGAAGTTACGCCGAGGATGGATCTTTCAGCAAGACAATGATCCATACACCGCTCCAAATCTACTCAGGCATTCATGCAGAGGAACGATTACAATGTTTTGGAATGGCCATCCCAGTCCCCAGACCTGAATATCACTGAACATCTGTGGGTTGTTTTGAAGCGGGCTGCCCATGCTCGGCGAACTTAACTGAACTGGAATGGTTTTGTAAAGAGGAATGGTCAAAAATACCTTCATCCAGGATCCAGGAACTCATTAACAGCTACAGGAAGCGACTAGAGGCTGTTATTTTTGCAAAAGGTGGATCTACTAAATATTAATGTCACTTTTCTGTTGAGGTGCCCATACTTTTTCACCTGTCAAAATTTGAAATAATGCATATTTCACATTTTCGGTTAGTACAATAAACCTCATTTCAATCCTGAAATATTACTGTGTCCATCAGTTATTACATATATCACACTGAAATAGCTGTTGCAAAAGCCAATTTTAAACAAAAAAAAAAAAAAAAAAAGAGTAAAATTAAGAGGGGTGCCCAAACTTTTTCATATGACTGTATGTCAATATTTTAAGAATTATATGTATCTGCGAAGAGCCATGAGGAGATTAATAATTATAGATAAGTTTAATGCGATTTGTAGTTTGTAATGTAATTAGTAGTGATGTTCTCATACTGAACTTTTGCCTTTCCTTTCTTCTTGCACGCACACACCTTCATGAAGTCACCTTAACGCCTATTTTTCAAAATATAACCTCCTTGTTTGAATTACGTATAAAAAGGCTCTCACGCTAGAGCTCATGGCCAGAATCTCGAGACCATCTTGTGTCTGGACACCTCCACGTGTCACCGTGCTTTGTATCCTGTATCCTATCTGCTCCATTGTATTCTCTAATAAACCTAAGTCCCTGCTTCAGAATTGTCTACAGCGTTTTGTCAGACTGTTGATTTTCTCACAGCCTTCAGCTCAAAAATATTTTCGGAATCTGTCCTTCACTCAACCCTCAATCTACCAAAATATTTGTACTTGCTCTTATCATATCCCGCCTCGACCACTGCAACATCCTTCTCTGCTGCCTACCTTCTAACACTCTGCCACCTCTTCAGTCTCTCCTTAACTCAGCTGTCCGACTAATCCACCTCTCTCTTTGCTACTCCTCTGTTTTTCCCCTCTGTAATTCCCTCCATTGGTTCCCAATTCCCCAGCAAATCCACTTCAAATTACTAACACTGACCCACAAAGCCATCCATTACATGTCCACTCCCTATATCTCTAAACTAATGTCCCAATATTTCTCTCACATAATGTCCGGTCCCCCCAAGACCTCCTGCTCTCTGTCACACTTATTCGTTCCTCGCCCAATTGCCTTCAAGACTTCTCCTAAATATCCCCCATCATCTGGAATTATAGACCCCAACACGTCTGATTATCTACCATGTTCGAATCCTTCAATGCAAACTTGAAAACCCATCTATTCAAGAAAGTTTACAGCCTGCAATAACCACGCTACCGCAACAACACTGCCGGAGCTCTGCAAACCACTGAATTACGATCTCCTTCCCTATTATCCTGTAGACCATGAGGGCAGGTTCCTCTCCCCTCTGTACTAGTCTGCCATTGTTAATTTGTATACTGTAACCTATATCTGTATTTTGTATGTACAGTTGTGGCCAAAAGTATTGACACCCCTGCAATTCTGTCAGATAATACTCAGTTTCTTCCTGAAAATGATTGCAATCACAAATTCTTTGGTATTATTATCTTCATTTAATTTGTCTTCAATGAAAAAACACAAAAAGAATTGTCCTAAAGCCAAATTGGATATAATTCCACACCAAACATAAAAAAGGGGTGGACAAAAGTATTGTCACTGTTAGAAAAATCATGTGATGCTTCTCTAATTTGTGTAATTAACAGCACCTGTAACTTACCTGTGTCACTTAACACGTGTTGGCAATAACTAAATCACACTTGCAGCCAGTTGACGTGGATTAAAGTTGACTCAACCTCTGTCCTGTGTCCTTGTGTGTATGACATTGAGCATGGAGAAAAGAAAGAAGACCAAAGAACTGTCTGAGGACTTGAGAAACCAAATTGTGAGGAAGCATGAGCAATCTCAAGGCTACAAGTCCATCTCCAAAGACCTGAATGTTCCTGTGTCTACCGTGCGCAGTGTCATCAAGAAGTTTAAAGCCCATGGCACTGTGGCTAACCTCCCTAGATGTGGACGGAAAAGAAAAATTGACGAGAGATTTCAACACAACATTGTGCGGATGGTGGATAAAGAACTTCGACTAACATCCACACAAGTTCAAGCTGCCCTGCAGTCCGAGGGTACAACAGTGTCAACCCTACTATCCGTCGGCGTCTGAATGAAAAGGGACTGTATGGTAGGAGACCCAGGAAGACCCCACTTCTTACCCCGAGACATAAAAAAGCCAGGCTGGAGTTTGCCAAAACTTACCTGAGAAAGCCTAAAACGTTCTGGAAGAATGTTCTCAGGTCATATGAGACAAAAGTAGAGGTTTTTGGGCAAAGGCATCAACATAGAGTTTACAGGAGAAAAAAAGAGGCATTCAAAGAAAAGAACACGGTCCCTATAGTCAAACATGGCGGAGGTTCCCTGATGTTTTGGGGTTGCTTTGCTCCCTCTGGCACTGGACTGCTTGACCGTGTGCATGGCATTATGAAGTCTGAAGACTACCAACAAATTTTGCAGCATAATGTAGGGCTCAGTGTGATAAAGCTGGGTCTCCCTCAGAGGTCATGGGTCTTCCAGCAGGACAATGACCTATAATCCCACTTACTTCAAAAAGCACTAGAAAATGGTTTGAGAGAAAGCACTGGAGACTTCTAAGGTGGCCAGCAATGAGTCCAGACCTGAATCCCATAGAACACCTGTGGAGAGATCTAAAAATGGCAGTTTGGAGAAAGCACCCTTCAAATATCAGGGACCTGGAGCAGTTTGCCAAAGAAGAATGGTCTAAAATTCCAGCAGAGCATTGTAAGAAACTCATTGATGGTTACTGGAAGCGGTTGATCGCAGTTATTTTGGCTAAAGGTTGTGCAACCAAGTATTAGGCTGAGGGCGCCAATACTTTTGTCTGGCCCATTTTTGGAGTTTTGTGTGAAATGATCAATGTTTTGCTTTTTGCTTCATTCTCTTTTGTGTTTTTTCATTGAAGACAAATTAAATGAAGATAATAATACCAAAGAATTTGTGATTGCAATCATTTTCAGGAAGAAACTGAGTATTATCTGACAGAATTGCAGGGGTGTCAATACTTTTGGCCACAACTGTAAACTTTTCTCATGTACAATGCCATGGGATAAAAGGTGCTATATAAATATATAATAATATATGTAATTGTATTTAGAACCTCAAAAGATTTAGGTTTGATTCATATGTTTTATTTTTCAAGACAAAACCTGGAATTTTATCAGAGGCGTGTTGGCTTTTTAAATCCACTTTATATACATCTATTTATATGGAATATGTGTTCCTTTTGCAATACATTGTACTTTTTCCATGTTCATTCCATATCTAAGTAACAAAGGAAATTTATTCCTCTATAAACTGCAGTTTCCATGTCTAGGATTTACAGGAAACCTCTCATAACTTATTATCCTAAAAATAAATTTTGTTCATTCTTTTTAGTCCCACATTGAATGAGAAGAATCTGTGACTCACCTGTATTGTTATCTGTAGGAATCTCCTCTTTACACCACTCATCACCCCTCACATATATCTCTGTAGTTTTAATATGGGTCAGATCTTCACCCTGAAACAAATATTGTATAAGTCACAGACAGATGGAGACGTCACATCTGTGATCAGCTCTAATCCAGTCACCATTACACAAAGTATAAAACATATAATACTGGTGGATAAAACAAGACTGAGCACAAGACCTTCACAGCTGTCTACACATCACAGGGAGATTTCATCACACCTTCTCTCCATCTACCTGATGATCCAGAGGAACATCGGGATCTTCTTGTTTACAGTCCTGTGGAAGAAGAGGACGGAGACATCTCTCTGGTGTTTTCTTCTTACTGGATAGAACTGGAGGAGAGACATATAGGGACTGAATTACTTCTTTACATACAGATCATTATAGGCCGTGTGTATTTAGTCCTGTCTATTACCTGGTGATGTGAGGGGCCGGGGATGCTCCATCATGACGTCCTTGTACAGATCTTTGTGTCCGTCAAAATACTCCCACTCCTCCTTGGAGAAATAGACGGAGATGTCCTGACATCTTAGAGGAACCTGACACATACAATGAGACCGTTATCCCCTGATCCCTCCATAGCGTTACTGTATAATGTCCCAGCATTCCCAGCAGTGTCACCTCTCCAG
Source organism: Allobates femoralis (assembly GCA_033576535.1). NCBI lineage: Eukaryota > Metazoa > Chordata > Amphibia > Anura > Aromobatidae > Allobates > Allobates femoralis. The sequence goes on along the minus strand of JARQOC010000004.1, from coordinate 567,660,469 downwards.
TCAGCAGCTCAATCATCTTGTAGGTGAGTTCTAGGATCTTCAGGTCATTGATGTCCTCATGTATCAGGGGGTGAGGTGGAGGCCCCGTGATTGGGCTCAGGGGTCTTCCCCATCCCTCAGACACAGGGTCCTGATAGATCTCACTAGTGTCTTCTTCACTACTGTGTAATCCTGGTTATGGGGAGAGACATTAATAAATCTCACTACAGACATTTCCAGAGTCCTCACCTCTCCAGTTCTATCTGTTATTCCCATAGATAAGAATGATGTCATGTGACGTCATCAGGATCTCTCACCTCTCCAGTAAGCCGATAGAGGATCTCTAGGGTGAGGGCAATATCCTCTCCGCCATCTTGTCGCTGTCCATATCCATTCTTCACCGGTCAATCAGGAGAATTCTCTTATATACAAGATCTCCACTACGACGATCCGATATTGTAGGGATCTGAATGGGAAGATGACGATGTAACATCATAAAGATCCTGTGTAATAATACAATTACTGGAGATAATAAGGGGAAACATATGAGGAGATAGAACATGTAGATTGTTGGTGGAGTGAAATATAAGGGTAATATCCGGTCAGGACGGATCCTCGGTGATTGAGGTCACAGTGATGTCACCATCATGAGTAGCATCAGAGAAAGCTTTGGCCCACAGCCCCCTATGCCTCTCCTCATAACTGCTCAGCACTGTCCTTCCAAAGCCAGCTTCTCCACCATGACAGAAGATGAGCTCTCCTTCCTTCTGTCAATATCACATCTCACCCCTTGCACGCTCAACCCGCTCCCACCCCACCTCATTCCCAATCTCTCCACAGTTTTCATCCCAGCCCTAACACATCTCTTCAAACTTTCACTTACAAGTGGTGTCTTCCCCTCATTCTTCAAACATGCCTCAATCACACCCCATCCTCTAAACGTCCTCCCTCGAGCCATCCTCTGTGTCTGTGGCTAACTATCGCCCGATATCACTGTTCCCTTATGCCTCAAAACTGCTTAACAGCATGTCCATATTGAGCTGTCCTCCCACCTCTCCTCCTGCTCCCTCTTTGACAGGATACAACCTGGCTTCCGACTTTGTCACTCTACTGAAACTGCCCTAACTAAAGTGACCAGTGACCTACTAACCGCCAAGAGAAAGCGACACTACTCTGTCCTCCTTCTCCTCGACCTGTCCACCGGCTTTGACACTGTAGACCATTCCTTCATCTCTTGGCATCACAGACTTAGCCCTGCCCTGGATCTCATTGTATCTATCATATCGGGCTTACAGCGTCTCCCTCTCCCACACCACCTCCTCACCTCGCCCCCTGTCTCTCGGTGTTCCGAAAGGATCAGTTCTAGGACCCCTACTCTTCTCCATCTACACCTTCGGCCTGGGTCAGCTCATAGAATCACACAGTTTGCTGATCATCTTTACACTGATGATATGCAGATCTACCTCTCTGAACCTGACATCACCTCCTTACTGACCAAAATCCCACAATGTCTGTCCGCTAAATTCATCTTTCTTTTCTACTCGCTTTCTAAAACTGAACATGGACAAAACAGAATGCATCATCTTTCCCCCATCTCACTCTACCCCTCCACCAGACCTATCCATCAAAGTCAATGGCTGCTCTCTCGCCCCAGTCCCACATGCTCAGTACCTCGGGTGATCCTCGACTCTGCCCTCTTTTTCAAACCACATATCCAAGCCCTTGCCAACTCCAACTCAAAAATATTTCCAGCATCCTTACATTCCTTTACCAAGAAACCGCAAAAACACTTGTTCATGCCCTCTTCATCTCCCGCCTCGACTATTGCAACCTCCTACTCTCTGGCCTCCCCTCTAGCAGTCTTGCACCACTACAATCTATCCTAAACTCTGCTGCCCGACTAATCCACCTGTATCCCCATTATTCTCCAGCCTCTCCTCTCTTGTCAATCCCTTCACTGGTTTCCGATTGTCCAGAGGCTTCAGTTCAAATCCCTAACTATGACATTATTATTATATTATATACAAAGGCATCAACAACCTGTCTCCTCCATACATCTGTGACATGGTCTCTCATTACATACCTACACGCAACCTCCAATCCTCTCAAGTTCCCCTTCTCTACTCCCCTCTTATCTCTTCTTCCCACAACCGCATACAAGAATTCTCCCGTGCTTCCCCTATACTATGGAACTCTCTACCCCACCACATCAGACTCTCGCCCACCATGGAAACCTTCAAAAGGAACCTGAAGACCCAACTCTTCTGACAAGCTACAATTTACAGTGAGCCTCAGTCTACTGAACTACTGCACAACCATCCCTACCCTCTCCTACTGTATCCTCGCCCGTCCCTTGTAAACTGTAAGCCCTTGTGGGCAGAGTCCGCTCTCCTTCTGTACTTGTTTGTGCCTTGTATTGCTCATGTTTATTGTACTTGTCTGTGTATGCCCCTTTTCACATGTAAAGCGCCATGGAATAATGAATAATAATATTAGCCAATCGGGTACCACTTTGATCATGTGTCATACATAGTGACATCACCGCTGTGACCAATGACGTAGCTGCAGTGATGTCATCACAGACTGAAGACAACACAGGAGCATCAGCCCCAGAACAACACAAGTGACTATAATCCGGCCTGCGGTGCCACCTGTTTACTCCACAGCAGATGATGTCGGGGGAGAAGGTTCCAGTCTGGGGGATTTTCACTTTCCAGCAGATAAACAGCGGCCGGATGGTTGTCAGCAGCTAATAGAGAACACAGGAGCCGACAGCCGAGCGTCCCTGTATAGGGGAGAAAGCGATGGACGGAGCGATTGTTCTCCAGCATCTAATGTGTACAGAGCCCGAGCCCAGTAATGGGGGATCTGCACTGACCCCCACCTGCAGAGCCGCCACTACATATACAGCTGCTCTGTGCTTACAGGACCTGTGATGATGTCACATGGAGGGGAGGAGTCAGGGGTCACATGATCAGCTCTTCAGCGTACGCAGGACTCTGCTGTGCTGGTTGTCATGGTGCTGGATGAGGGGAAGTTTATGTGTGGGATTCACAATATGGATGTAGTAGAATGTGTGTACGAGGTGTACGGAGCAGAGCCACGTGTGTATGAGGTGTACGGAGAGGAGCCGTGTGTGTACAAGGTGTACGGAGAAGAGCTGCGTGTGTACGGAGCGGAGCCACGTGTTTACAAGGGTACAGAGTGGAGTCGTATGTGTACGAGGTGTACAGAGCGGAGACGAGTGCGTATGAGGTGTACAGAGCAGAGCCGCATGTGTACGGAGCAGAACCATGTATTTACAAGGTGTACGGAGCGGAGCCATGTATGTACGAGGTGTACGGAGCGGAGCCATGTATGTACGAGGTGTACGGAGCAGAGCTGCGTGTGTGCAAGGTGTATGGAGCAGAGCCGCGTGTGTATGAGGTGTACGGAGCAGAGCTGTGTGTGTACGAGGTGTACGGAGCGGAGCCGAGTGTGTATGAGGTGTACGGAGCGGAGCCGAGTGTGTATGAGGTGTACGGAGCAGAGCTGTGTGTGTACGAGGTGTACGGAGCGGAGCCGAGTGTGTATGAGGTGTACGGAGCGGAGCCGAGTGTGTATGAGGTGTACGGAGCGGAGCCGAGTGTGTATGAGGTGTACGGAGCAGAGCTGTGTGTGTACGAGGTGTACGGAGCGGAGCCGAGTGTGTATGAGGTGTACGGAGCGGAGCCGAGTGTGTATGAGGTGTACGGAGCAGAGCCACGTGTGTACGAGGTGTACGGAGCAGAGCTGTGTGTGTACGAGGTGTACGGAGCGGAGCCGAGTGTGTATGAGGTGTACGGAGCGGAGCCGAGTGTGTATGAGGTGTACGGAGCGGAGCCGAGTGTGTATGAGGTGTACGGAGCGGAGCCGAGTGTGTATGAGGTGTACGGAGCAGAGCCACGTGTTTACGAGGTGTATGGATCGGAGCAGAGTGTGTACAATGTGTACAGAGTGGAGCCATGTGTGTACGAGGTGTACGGAGCGGAGCCGAGTGTGTATGAGGTGTACGGAGCGGAGCCGAGTGTGTATGAGGTGTACGGAGCAGAGCCACGTGTTTACGAGGTGTATGGATCGGAGCAGAGTGTGTACAATGTGTACAGAGTGGAGCCATGTGTGTACGAGGTGTATGGAGCGGAGCTGCATGTTTACAACGTGCACGATGCGGAGGGCAGAGAGGGAAAAAAGTGTCCTATTTTTAGGGACTGTCCTGGAATTTCTAGATAGTTAGTCACTCTGTAGCGGTGTTATGTAGGAGGTGTACAAAGCATGGCCATCTGTGTATGATGAGGGACATGACAATGGTGTGACGTGGGAGTGTCCGGGGGTGGCCTCTAGACCACTTCATCTGTCTAAAATTAATACAAACCCCCAATGTACATCTTCCGCTTATGATTAATCACCCTAGACTGCTCCCACTAAGGTTTGGCTCAAGAGCTTGCACCCTAAGGGGTCATGTACACAAAAGCATATTACACTCTGACCCATGGTATTCAATGGTGCTGTGCAGATGAATGATTTTTTTTCACTGATCAAATCTGTGTGTGAAAATAATCGCAGCATGCACGATATTCCTCTGCAAACAGTTGGAGAGTCATCCTTTTAAGTCTATGGGTGCATGAAAAAAATTGGATGCCATAATGAGCCACATATTTTTTAGAATACATTGCAATTCTGAAAGAAACAAAAGACACACATAGGATTTCTCTGTGACAGTTTTAAATGAATGATAGGTCAGACGTTCTCATCTTTCAGGGTTGTGTCAAGCAACAACCACTAAAACAGGCTTGTAACATAAATCCACAGTAATAAGATCCTACAGGATAGAGACATAAAGGGCAAACACAGACTTTGGCTAGGGTCACACTAGTGCTATCGCCTGCGTTCATGGGGGTTCCGTTAAAAAGATAGAATTTGTCAGCATTAACGCAGTGTTACTGGAAAGATAAGCCGGCGATAACGCTGCCAATTAATTCCTATGGCTGACGAAACCCTTAGCGCAGTTCAAACGCCGGAATCTAAGTGCCAGATTGTGGAAGAATGGCCAGGACCATTTTTTTATTGTTGGTCTCCCGCTGGGCGGCCAGCATCGGCGTGTGTGACAGCCAACGATCACTGACCTCCCAGCGCCGCACAGCACACACAACACTGCGCTTAGTTACCCGATGTTTACCCTGGATAGCAGCATTCTCGCTGGTCACTGATCGCTGGTGTGTTTGCCTGTTTGACAGTTCACTAGCGATCAGCTATCGATGTTCCAGCGACCTCCATCGTTGGTCGGATCGCTGGTACATTGTACTGTGTAACGGGGCCTTAAGAGTATATAATTCTGTCTCAAGGCCTCCAACAGTGGTCTCAGGGTCCTCCTGCTTTGTAATTTATGATGTGAAAGTTCGGGCATAAACTGAATCGAGTGATCTTTATAAAGGATTGAGTCCATTCTGAGGGCTTGGTTAAGATACTCTACTTCACTTTATATCTGTGGACTGTACATATGACGTCCAGTGGATTAGTAACATCAGTGGATCTAGGACCAAAGAATTTGTGCGCGGTTTAATTCCAGGAACTTTTAAAATAGGGTTGAAAAAATGTTGTCTCTCCCAATTTATGTTACCCCACCGTTTCCCTATTTTGCAGTTATTCAAGATTATGTGATTAATCACATGACCTGAAAGGTTCTGGAGCTAGTTCAGTGGAATTTTCTTCAGCTGCTCATTTAGGATGTGCAGCCTCTGTGCCAGTCTTGGTAGCTTCCTACCTTTTTCTGCACCGATCACATAGATCAGTGTGAGGTAGGAGTAAAAAGAGAAGTTCTCTTATGGGGCCGTCACGTGTCAATATCGCGTGCATGATCACTGCTGCACGTGACGTTGCAGCGATATTGACGCGTGTGACATGCTCAATCAACCAGCGATAAATTGCTGGTTGATGGTCGCCAGGTTTTAGAATCTGTTCTAAAACCTGACGACAGTCGCGATGCTGCCTGTGACACCGGGAGATGCGATCAGCCAGCTCCCAGCGCCTCTCAGGAAGTGCTGGGAGCTGGTATCCAGGGTAAAGTGCGAGTAACTAGGCAGCGCGCGCTGCCTAGATACCCGATGTGTACCTTAGTTACCAGCCTTCTCCACTCACTGGCTGGTAACTAAGGTACACATCAGGTATCTACGCTGCCTAGTTACCCGCAGTTTACCTTGGATACCAGCCTGCAGACATCGTGGAAACGATATAGAAATCATTTCCACGATGTCGCTGGTAAAATGATTGCAGGTGAGTCTGCCTGTGTGACAGCTCATCAGCGATCATCCGTCAATGTCGTCAGCGATCAGATCTCTGACAACATTGACGTGTGTGACGGCCCCATTGGTGATCAGGAAGGACACTGGCTCCGCATTCTCCTCCATGGTTACAGGAAGTTGGATCCAGACGTATTAGAGACACTCAGTATTAGAAATATTTTTTTCATTAAAAGTTTGCCTTATTGTCCAAAAAGACTAGATTACTTGCCGTGGTAATCATGTTTCATGGAGTCCACGACATCACCCACTTGAGAGAGGGGATCCGCCCATAGGGACAGGAAACCTACAGTTAAAAAGGGGCAGTCCCCCTCACCTCCTCAATTTGTTTTACAGAGCATGAAAGGAACCGCATAGTTAAGAGAATCGTCATAAACATTATTAGTATATCATTATGTGGCACCCCATGGGTTAATGTGCCACAATAACATCACATGGGTTCTCTCCCCCACTACACACTGACAAACACTAGCACCTCTGGGCCAAGAGGGGGAGCACAACCTGCTTCCTTATATACTCTTGCTTATGAGGGAGAGCTCAGTTCAGCTCGGAGCAGGGCTGTGAAGAGCACACAGAGAGCAGAGTTAGCTCAGTGCAGACCTAGTGAGGGTCAGAGGAACAGGAGAACTACAGACAGAGAAACACGTCTGGGAGCTGGAGTGATACCTTCACTTGCCCCAGAAGAACGCACAGAAACGGACACCGGATCCGGTACTGTGTCTGGCACCCACAGCACAGTGAATCCAGGAACAGTGGGATCTCTAGATGCCCCTAGTACCAGAGCAAAGCAACACGGAGGGGTCAGCACAGCACAGAAGACTCAAGTTGCCTAGCCAAGTGGTACCAGCAGAATACAGAGAGAGAGACATGAGGAATCCCAGCAGCTCAGCTAATAGCAGCAGCCAGGACACACACACAGTGCAGCATAAGGACGCTGACGACCCCGGACAGGGTGGGAAGAGAGAGCTCAGCCCCATTACAGACTCCGTGGACTATAATCTGCAGTAACATCAGTAGTAAAGCTTTGGAAAACAGCAAAACTGTGAGTCTGTGTATTGATTGCGACCTTTGCTCCAGATTCAGCACAGAGAGCTTCCCCCTGCTACAAGCCTGTCAGCTCTGCAGCCTCAGGAGAGAAGGAGAAGTGCACCAGTGTCTACCAAACGTGAGTGTGTGTCCTTTAAGCCCGTCTCCACCATCTATAACCCCAATAGACTTTAACCCTTACTGCCCCGGGGGATACAGTTCTTCCCACTAGAACTACGCCATCTCCGCTGCCATCACATCACCCCCGGAGGTTCTGCGGCAGCGGCGGCCCTATCACTGGCCACACCAAGTGGGTGGCGTCACCCGTGACAAATCCCCTTGTAAATATTCCCCATCTTATTGTGCGGGCCCAGGGACACGATCCGGACCAAGCCACCCGTGACTTCCCCGGCACCGACCGGTCCGGTACCGAGTACACCCGTCCCGTGGGGGCTCCACAACCATACAACCACCACTAAGCGTGAACATAAGCAAGCACACCAGATTACGTGCAAAGAGAGGGAGGGAAGTGAGTGGGTGCTGTAGTGTACTCCATAAAACATGATTACCAGTAAGTAATCTAATCTTTTCTTCTCGCCACGACAGCACCCACTTGAGAGATTTTCAGAGAATTAACACCTGGGAGGGACCACCGTATTGAGGACAGATCTCCCGAAAACCAAGTCAGAGTCAGAAGACAAGTTTAGTCTATAGTGGTTGTAAAAGGTAGATGGTGAAGACCATGTTGCTGCCTTACATATCAAGACGATTGAGATGTCTGCTTTCTCGGCCCAGGAGGAAGCTATGGCCTATGCTGAATGGGCCCTCCACGCCTTCTGGGGGACTTTATCCTGTCGCCGAGTATTAATGTTAACGCTATTTCTGATGATTTTTATTCTGCTATGCATATACCATCACTGTGTCACTTGGTTACTTAATAAAGAAATATCACCTTTATAGCTGAGAGGAGTATGATCGTTTTTCTTCTTGTTTTCTTCCCTAAATGCGATTTTCCTTATAAATTAACCATACGATATCTCACTGCAAGCGATATAATTGTTCATAGTAGTGTATTGATTTAACTATCTATGATGCGGTTAAATAAGTTGTGGTAGACCCAACCTACTGTCTCCCTCCCCATTGCCCTGCAGAATGTAAGCCCGCAAGGGTAGGGTCCTCTCTCCCTCTGTATCAGTCTGTCACTTTGTTCATTATATTTGTAACTTGTCTGCATGTAACCTTTTCTCATGTACAGCACCATGGAATGAATGGTGCTCTATAAATAAATAATAATAATACTTGTTTGCCTGTCACCGAGTAGGCCAGACATGGCATCCCTGATCCATTGAGACAAGGTGCTCTTTGTAACTGCAGACCCCTTCGTGTGACTCTGAAAGGACACAAACAGAGCCCTACTCTGCCTCCAAGACTGGGTTCTATCAATGTAGTGTAAGACTAATCTAATGTCAAAAGTGTGGAATTTTTGTTCTTCAGGAGTGGAAGGGTCGGAAAAAAAGGAAGGAAAGAAGATTTCCTGACTTCTATGTAACCTGGTAGCAACTTTAGAGAGGTAGGACCGATCAGGTTTCAGGACTATTCTATCTGGAAAAATTGATAGAAAAGTAGGATTGATAGACAAAGCCTGAATATCACTAACTCTCCTGGCAGAAGTCAGTGCTACTAGCACAGCTGTTTAGAGGGATTAACACTTGAGAGAGGCTGACTCTAAAGGCTCAAATGGAGGACCTGTTGAACAAGATTTAGGTCCCAAGGGGGTAACCGAGCAATGTGGACAGGGTTGCTACGCTCTCATTGTCATGTCACCGTTGGACTCGGTGGCAGATGTCCCTGCCCCGGTCGCTGGGAGGTTCCGGGGTCCTTCGGCTGGTGGTGCCGATGATAGGAGGGTGATGTCCTCAGATGGAGACAGGGGGGAGGAGGTAGGACAGCAATGGGGGGAGTTTAGAGTATGGTTCTGCACAATGCCACTGAAACTGATTACACATGGCGGGAATGCTTAGAGTCCTGAATTGGAATGTTAGAGGCCTGGTGGATGGGGGAAGAAGGGCGGCTATTCTACAAAATGCTATTACACATAAACCATCAATACTGTGTCTCATGGAAACACATTTGATAAAAGACAAAATGGGGATCCTAGCGAGAAATTGGGTTCAAAAGTCGTACCATACTACTTATTCTACATATGTGAGGGGGGTGTCGATTCTGATACATGAAACTGAAAACAAAATGGACGCAGTGCCCAAAGATCCGGAATGACGATAAGGATAAATGCAGTCTGGTTAAATGATACTTTAAGTACCATTTAACCAGACCTCATTGATCCTGGTCGTCATTTCAGCAGTGCGGATCTTTGGCACTTCGTCCATTTAGTTTTCAGTTTCTTGTGCCACATGTACCGTGGGAGTGTGGATCCTGCAGCAAGCTGGACAAGTGCATATACTGGTTGTGAGTGTCACAACCCAGGTGAGCGGACCATATTGCGACATTAACCCCTTTGCCAATCATTTATTTAGATTTTGATACATGTAACACTACCATTTAAAGAAGTGGAGGTTAAAGTGGATAGAGATGGGCAGTATGTTTTCCTGGTGTGCAAAGTTTATGGTAAATTGATATGTGTACTAGCAGTATATTTCCCGCCACCATACACTGGGAGGAAAATGCAGGAAATTATGGAACTAACCAGACACTGGACAGGAATTCCTCTAATGTTAATCGGAGATGTTAATAATGTTATGCACATGGAGTGGGACAGGAGTGGCAGACAGCCTAGAGGGAATGAGGGGGACGCGGTGACACCCTTTGCTAAAAATGTGACAGAAATGGGATTAGTGGATTTGTGGAGAGTGAGGAATGCTGGGGTGAAATGTTATTCTTGTTATTCCTCCTCCCATAACTCTATGTCCCGAATTGACCTGGCTTTGGGGAATAGACTATTAGATCAATGGATTAGGAAAATAGAGTACCTACCTAGGTTGTTTTCGGACCAAAATCCCCTGGACGTAGAGCTACAGCTCGGTATGAGTGGAGAGGGTAGGAGGAAAGAATGGAAGGTACACCCTATGAGGTTAGGAATCGTAGAAATGCAGAAAATTGCGGGGTTGGTGGATATATGCAAATTTGCACTTCACTAAGGAAGTTGAGAAACTCCCATGTCACATTTAAGCAGCTTCCTCAAAGTCATAATCGCTTTCCTACAAGCTTTTAATATAACTAAGGGATTTATGCCAGATCAGAACCCCAAACTACAGACGCTGTGTTTCGGGGTACCTGCCCCTCATCAGTGTAGTGTGTGGGATATTCTGATCTGGCATGAGTGAGTGGGCTAAGACAAGGTCTGGGAGCTTGCTATCAACCTTATGGAGACAGCGAAGTAGGTGAGGAGATTGTAAGCCAATTCCCTCCTCTCAGATATATGCATATATGCAGAATATCCCACACACTACACTGATGAGGGGCAGGTACCCCGAAACGCAGCGTCTGTAGTTTGGGGTTCTGATCTGGCATAAATCCCTTAGTTATATTAAAAGCTTGTAGGAAAGCGATTATGACTCTGAGGAAGCTGCTTAAATGTGGCACTGGAGTTTCTCAACTTCCTTAGTGAAGTGCAAATTTGCATATATGCATATATCTGAGAAGAGGGAAGTGGCTTACAATCTCCTCACCTACTTCGCTGTCTCCATAAGGTTGATAGCAAGCTCCCAGACCTTGTCTTAGCCCACTCACTCATGCCAGATCAGAATATCCCACACACTACACTGATGAGGGGCAGGTACCCCGAAACGCAGCGTCTGTAGTTTGGGGTTCTGATCTGGCATAAATCCCTTAGTTATATTAAAAGCTTGTAGGAAAGCGATTATGACTTTGAGGAAGCTGCTTAAATGTGGCACTGGAGTTTCTCAACTTCCTTAGTGAAGTGCAAATTTGCATATATGCATATATCTGAGAGGAGGGAAGTGGCTTACAATCTACTCACCTACTTCACTGTCTCCATAAGGTTGATAGCAAGCTCCCAGGGGTTGGTGGAGGAATTCTTTCAGACCAATACGGGGAGTGTAGGAATAATATAGGACACGATGAAATTATATGTTAGGGGATTATTGATTAGAGATATTTCCAGATGTAAGAATCAAAATATAAAGGTGGAAACTGAGGCACTGAATGCACTAAGGAGGGCGGAGGAAGTGCTGGTGAATAGACCCACAATAGAGGCACAGCAGCAAATGAAAAGAGCTCAAGAAGATGTAGATAAAATACACCTGAGCAATGCCAATAAGAGGGAATTTCAGAGGGTTTCCTTTTATGAGGAGAGAGAAGGTGGGGGACTTATTGTCTACTATAGCAGCTGCCCAAAGGGAATCAGCATATGTATATGGTCTGTATGACTCAAATGACACATTGGTTACATGGACGAAGGAGATACTAAAGGTGTTTAAAAGATTTTATGGGGACCTTTATACATCTAAATTGTGGGCTTCATGGGAGGAAATTGAAAAATTCCTAGAGGGGGCACAATTACCTAGACTTTGCGAGGAAGATCGGGAAGTGTAGGAATTGGAAGATGCCCTGGCATCTATGGCAAATGATAAAGCCCCGAGGGCAGACAACCAACCAATAGAAGTGTATAAACACCTTAAAGACATACCGTTGCCAAAAATGAGAGAAGTATTCATGTCAGCCTTGAGGGGGGGAGGCTACCGGAGTCCATGCAGGAGGCAATGGTGGTGGCTCTGCCTAATGAGGATAATGATGTGAAACAGCCAGAATCGTATAGGCCTCTCTCTTTACTGTCGGCTTATGTGAAAATATTAGCTAAAGCTATGTCGACTCGGCTGGCCTGGGTGGTCTCTGATGTGATACAGCCGGACCAGACAGGATTCATGCCAAACATGTCGACAGTCATTAATTTAAGGAGACTGTATTTCACTAGACAAGGATGCCCCCTCCCTCCGTTGCTATTTGCCCTGGCTATTGAGACGTTGGCTGCTATGTTGCAGAGGACGGAATCAGTAAGGGTATTCCGTTATGGATTGGTGGAGAAAATAGCATTATATGCTGACATTATATGCTGGTCCAAGAGAGTCACTATGAAAAGCAATTGACATCATTGGACAATTTGGAACATTATCTGGTTTAAAAATTAATTGGGGAAAATTATATTTTATGGAGGTTGATAAATTAGATGGCCAAGATACTGAAGAGATATGTCATACAAAGCTTAAACTGGTAGAGAGATTTAAATACTTGGGGACCCTGATAGCACTGCCAGTGATAGAGTATGAGAGTCTCAATGTCCAGCAGATGGTGGGGAAATTGAAAGATAAGGCAGTGACGTGGAGCAACCTGCGCCTCTCAGTGGGGGGTCGAATAAATTTAATCATGATGTTAATGCCCAAGTTAATGTATGTGTTGCATAACTCTCCTGTTTGGCTTCCTCAGTCAGTGTTTCAGCGAATAACTGCAATATTCAGAGATTTGGTGTGGGGAGGTAGGCAACCGAGAATAAAACTAGAAACTCTGCAGAGATCCAAGGAGGAGGGGGGCGTTGCATTACATAACCTGTGGATTTATTTTTTAGCTTCACAATGTCAGCATATAAGAGGTTGGGCGATAGGGGCAAAGAGGGGGTCAGTAAAGCAATTTTGGAATATCTACTTAATTGAAGCCCATTGGTACAGGGACTAGAAACAGGACTCTTTGGGAGATCGGGTAAGGCACTTCTGACGCATGGCCTACTACACAGACTGTGGACACGGGTGAAAAAGATTAGGAAAATAGATGGGCCGATAGTCTACACTCCAGTCTGGTCTAATGAGAATTTCAGTGAATTCTACAAAATGGGGGAATTAAAAGAATGGATGAGCAGAGGAATTAATTATGTTTACCAACTGGTGGTGGATCGGACCCTTAAGCTGTTTGAGGCTCTACAGGCAGAATTTCAATTAACGGACGTACATATATACCAGTATTTACAGGTTAACCCTAGAACGCATACCTGGGGTCTCGCAGGCCCGCCAGGTTACTTGTTTTCTATTTTCTGTAAAAGTACTTTAGTTTGAATTTTGAAAATCTAGGTAATCCTCAGGTATATAGTTGTTTGTAATTTCCAGTTATTCATATATTTTTATGTTACAGACATTTCAGTATAACAACCTTTTTTTGGGACTACCCCATATTCACGCACCTGGGGCCTTTTAGGCCCGTACTAGGTTTACATGTGATATTCAGTCTTTTTGTCTGTATTGTTGCTGGGGAAGAACTTTTATGACTCTGGGAAGAGTGTGGATTCTGCATGACAACATGGTCATGTGATCTTGGAAGGGAGGCTCCCTCACAAAGTCACGTGTCTCTGACCTCATCACAGGTCTTTTTGTCCTAATTGCTGGAGCTTTGGAGGAAGAAGTCAGCTTTCTTTTGTCTGGAAATAGAAACTTTCTGAGCTCCAAAACCAGAGGCTTCTACTGCACTACAAGAAAGTGATCTGTTGGAGGTAAGAGGAGGGGGGCTGCACTTTACCTGCTTTATATCGCTTGGTGTGCTGGGACCCTAACAAAGAGTCTTATCACATACTGTTTACAGTGCACAAGCCTGATTGTAATCTTTTTCTTTTTTTCTTTTTAGTTTACTGACATCTAAAATTACAATGGCACAGTCATTCCGCCAGCCATAGCTGGGGTCACCAGGAGGTCAGATCCATTACGGATCCTCTCCTGGCGGACCCCAGCGCTACTGGGAATGCATCCTTACTTTGCAATTGTAAAATAAATTTCGAAAAGTATTTTTATTTGCGTTATTCCGTGTTATTTGCACACAGGCCTAAAAGGCCCCAGGTGCGTGAATATGGGGTAGTCCCAAAAAAAGGTTGTTATACCGAAATGCCTATAGCATAAAAATATATGAACAACTGGAAATTAGTAACAACTATATACCTGAGGAATACCTAGAGTTTCAAAAATCTAACTAAAGTAATTTTACAGAAAATAGAAAACAGGTAACCTGGCAGGCCTGCGAGGCCCCAGGTATGCGCCCGCCAGCCTTAGCTGGGGTCACCAGGAGGTCAGATCCATTACGGAATCCCGTCCTGGCGGACTCCAGTGCTAGTGGGAATACATCCTTACTTTGCAATAAACTTTGAAAAGTATTTTTTTTTAGTTATTCCATGATAATTGAAAACGGGCCTAAAAGGCCCCAGGTGCGTGAATGTGTAGATTTCTATGGGTATGCGTTCTAGGGTTAAAGGGAACCAACCACCTCAGATCACCCTAATACACAGTTAATACGTGTCCCTGCACCCTAAGGATACGTTTCCAGCACTGTTTTTGTGTAAAATCTTGCATTAGTATAACCGATATAAAGACTTTATAAAGTTACTAGCCTGAAGACTTCTGGGCGTATCCCTCCTTCTGTTATACTTCAAAGCTGTGCATTGCATGGCTGCGCTCCCCCTCCCTCCGTGCCTGCTGCCCTGCCCTGATGGGTGTGATCGTTATCTCCTCTGCACAGAGGGAGGGGGAGCACAGCCATGCAATGAACAGCCCTGAAGTATAACAGAAGGAGGGATACGCCCAGAAGTCTTCAGGCTAGTAACTTTATAAAGTCTTTATATCGGTTATACTAATGCAAGATTTTACACAAAAACAGTGCTGGAAACGTATCCTTAGGGTGCAGGGACACGTATTAACTGTGTATTAGGGTGATCTGAGGTGGTTGGTTCCCTTTAAACATGCATTTGCACAACAACGGAAACAAGGTGGAATGCACACCCAGAAAGACATTGTTCTTGACTACATATGTATGGAGGGAAGTACGAGGGGGGGTAATTCCCACAGTGTATAAAGATTTCATACACACTTTTTTACTGAGACACCCTATGATGGCACACAGGAAATGGGAAGCAGACGTGGGAGCCACAGAAGACGATAAATGGGAATCCATTCTGTCATATGTCCCTAAATTGTCCCTAAGTGAACCGGGGAGGATGTCACAACTGTTTACTATCCATAGAGCATACAGATCTCCGGATTTCCTGTTTAAGATTGGAGTACGCCTGGACTCGGAGTGCCCGAGGTGTGGATCTGAGGCGGCGGGCATTCTACATATGATGTGGGAGTGCCCGAGACTCACGTCCTTTTGGGTGGTGGTTCTTACACTAATTGAAGGGAAGTACAAGTGTATTATCCCCATGGATCCAGTAGTGTGCATATTGGGATATGTGGAAGAAATCTCAGTTGACAATGTGGGGAAAATTGCAATAGCAAGACTCTTATATGCGGCTAGGAAACTGATAGCGAAATATTGGATTGGAGCAGAACTTCCCTCTAGGCAAGAATATGTTAGACAGGTAGATTATGTGGTACAGCCGGAGGAAAAAATATACCACAAGAGGAAAAATACTAAAATATATGATAAACTCTGGACGCCATGGACAGGGTGATTTAATAATAGAAAGATGGAGAGTAACAAAGGATACGTGGGTAAGAGCCTTGGAGTAATGCAGTGGTAATGAGGAGGATGATGGATGTAATGTTTGGTTTTGCAGAACTACTATTGTTGGGCATACATAATCGAGGAAGACTGCTGTCAAAAGGGGGGGTGGGAAGGGGTTCATTTTGTTATGGGAAAATGTAAAATATTAATGCGAAGACTCTGTTTATGACTATGCTGTGAATTAATAAAAATGTATCTGATCTAAAAAAAAATACAGTGCCTACAAGATTAAGAAATATATATTACACCCACGCACCCATATGCACACCCACATACACCTGCACCCATATCCTTACACACTCACATATATATAGATATATATATGTCTATATGTATGTGTATTATATATATATATATATATATATATATATATATACATACACACACACACACACACACCTGTATGTATATATACAGTGCCTACAAGTAGTATTCAACCCCCTGCAGATTTAGCTGGTTTGATAAGATGCCAATAAGTTAGAGCCTTCAAACTGCAAACGAGAGTAGGATTTATTAACAGAAGCATAAATCTTACAAACCAAAAAGTTATGTTGCTCAGTTGAATTTTAATAAATTTTAAACATAAAAGTGTGGGTCAATTATTATTCAACCCCTAGGTTTAATATTTTGTGGAATAACCCTTGTTTGCAATTACAGCTAATAATCGTCTTTTATAAGACCTGATCAGGCCGGCACATGTCTCTGGAGTTATCTTGGCCCACTCCTCCATGCAGATCTTCTCCAAGTTATCTAGGTTCTTTGGGTGTCTCATGTGGACTTTAATCTTGAGCTCCTTCCACAAGTTTTCAATTGGGTTAAGGTCAGGAGACTGACTAGGCCACTCCATCACCTTGATTTTTTCCCTCTTGAACCAGGCCTTGGTTTTCTTGGCTGTGTGCTTTGGGTCGTTGTCTTGTTGGAAGATGAAATTATGACCCATCTTAAGATCCTTGATGGAGGAGTGTAGGTTCTTGGCCAAAATCTCCAGGTAGGCCGTGCTATCCATCTTCCCATGGATGCGGACCAGATGGCCAGGCCCCTTGGCTGAGAAACAGCCCCACAGCATGATGCTGCCACCACCATGCTTGACTGTAGGGATGGTATTCTTGGGGTCGTATGCAGTGCCATCCAGTCTCCAAACGTCACGTGTGTGGTTGGCACCAAAGATCTCGATCTTGGTCTCATCAGACCATAGAACCTTGAACTAGTCTGTCTCAGAGTCCTCCAAGTGATCATGAGCAAACTGTAGACGAGCCTTGACATGACGCTTTAAAAGTAAAGGTACCTTACGGGCTTGTCTGGAACGGAGACCATTGCGGTGGAGTACGTTACTTATGGTATTGACTGAAACCAATGTCCCCACTGCCATGAGATCTTCCCGGAGCTCCTTCCTTGTTGTCCTTGGGTTAGCCTTGACTCTTCGGACAAGCCTGGCCTCGGCACGGGAGGAAACTTTCAAAGGCTGTCCAGGCCGTGGAAGGCTAACAGTAGTTCCATAAGCCTTCCACTTCTGGATGATGCTCCCAACAGTGGAGACAGGTAGGGCCAACTCCTTGGAAAGGGTTTTGTACCCCTTGCCAGCCTTGTGACCCTCCACGATCTTGTCACTGATGGCCTTGGAATGCTCCTTTGTCTTTCCCATGTTGACCATGTATGAGTGCTGTTCACAAGTTTGGGGAGGGTCTTAAATAGTCAGAAAAGGCTGGCAAAAGAGATAATTAATCCACACATGTGAAGCTCATTGTTATTTGTGCCTGAACCACTTCTTAATACTTTAGGGGGATCAAACAGAATGCTGGTGGTTTGAGGGGTTGAATAATAATTGACACACACTTTTATGTTTAAAATTTATTAAAATTCAACTGAGCAACATAACTTTTTGGTTTGTAAGATTTATGCTTCTGTTAATAAATCCTACTCTCGTTTGCAGTTTGAAGGCTCTAACTTATTTGCATCTTATCAAACCACCTAAATCTGCAGGGGGTTGAATACTACTTGTAGGCACTGTATATATATCTTGCATGAATTTGGACTCCTAAGGGTACCTTTACACACCACTTAAACGGCGAAAAATATTGACGGCGATATGTTGCCCTGGAACCATCGCCGCCAGATTGCCTGCCAATTGCGGCGTGTAATTGGAGAATTTGGCGGTGATATGTCACCTTGCCATGATCACCTGATTTCAGTGCATGCTCTGAAATCAGGCGACAGTGGCGAGGCGACATATCACCGCCAAATTCCCAAATTACACGCTGCGATTGGGAGGCAATCTGGCGGCGATGGTTCCAGGGCAACATATCGCCGTCAATATTTTTCGCCGCCTAAGTGGTGTGTAAAGGTACCCTTAGTGTCTGTCACCCCCATAGTATTTCTTATAGACTTCACTAAATTATCCATGCTTTCAATTGGAAATTAGGATTTTCCCTCCTCATCAGATGATGATGATGATTATTTCGAGGGGCTAGGAGACCTAGCCTGGTTGCTATCTGAGGAAGAAGCACAGGGGGAAATGGACTTTTTAGACTTAGTTTTGTTTCCTAGGACGAATCACATCCCTGAAGGAATGGAGTTCCTCTTCAATCATGGCACGTACGTCCGTAGCTTTAAGTGAGGACTCTTCCTGTAGTGTCTGGTGTATACAAAGCTAACAGTCGCTTAACATAAGTATCAGGTAGGGGCTGCGAGTACAGAGCGCTTTCCTTGTGTTCAAGCTTTTTGGTTCTTATAGCCTAAGGAAGGGGTACATAGAAAAGAAGGGGATCAGCTTAATAGGAGAGACCCAACACTCACCCCGTGAAGCATTGTCAATTTGGTACATGTTCTGGAGGTGGAGGCACGGCGTGAGATGAAGACGGACCAGGTTTACTCCGTTCACTCCTGTCAGGAGTGTCCTCTCTGGGGCGCTGCTGCTGCTCTTAGATCTGCTGGCAATCTGCACAACCACCTCAGGTGGGTGCACCTCTGAAGCACCTAGAGAGGACATCATTGCAGGCACCGCACTATGCAGCCAGACGCTGCTCTTATCTGGCAGCCCGCTCATCCACCTCTCCACACCGGACACACCTCCCCGACCCACCCGGAAGTTGAAGTTACCACTTCTGGGTCCGGAACACTAACCCCCACTGCGCATAGGGCGAAATCCGGAAGTCCTAGCCGCTGGAGGCGCAGGGTGGCCGACTCCGGCGGACAATGCACACACCCTACGCCTCCCGCACTGCAACAGCGGCAGGGCCATAATTGAAAGTCCCGGCCCCCGGGAGACGCAGGGGAGCGAACACCGGCACCCAATGCCCACACCCAAAGCCAGCTGCATAATGTCTCTTACTGCACCACAATACTGTGCAGCTCCTGGAGGCGCAGGGTGGCTGAAATCCTCGGTCCCCTATCGGATGAGTGCAGCCTGTTCCTCCCTCTGCACCACGTTCCCACGAGTCAGGGTGGCCCAACCCGAACACTGACCTTGTGACATCCATTACCAGACGAGAGGAGAGTCTGCAGGCAGGGCTCTCCCAACACTGCTTCTGGAGTCCCAGACCCTGCTGTTCCCACAGAGACCAACACAGAGGCTGATTGGACCCAGGTATGCCTTCTTGCTGTAGGATCCCATAAGAACAGGAAACCAAACTGAGGGGGCGAGGGGGACTGCCCCTTTTATTTGTAGGTTTCCTGTCCCTGTGGGCGGATCTCCTCTCTCAAGTGGGTGCTGTCGTGGTGAGAAAAAAATTATGGTGAGTTTTAAAGTAATTTACTGTTGTCATTTAATTATACGACTGTCTGTTATGATCTTTGTACAATTTGTCAATAAAATATATAATTTATTCACATGTGAGTTACAATTGATGATAATCAAAATATGATTTTCCAGTCATTTATTTTTCACATTCTATGTATGAGATTGGCTTCTCACTGTGTGGGATTTTTGATGCTTAAGAAGGTACCATTTGTGCTTAAAACATTTCCCACATTCTGAACATGAAAAAGGCTTCTCCCCTGTGTGACTTCTCTGATGTGTAATAAGAATTGATTTCCATATAAAACATTTTTTGCATTCTGTACATGAAAAAGGCTTTTCCCCTGTGTGACTTCTCTGGTGTGTAACAAGATGTGATTTTTGGTTAAAATATTTCCCACATTCTGAACATGAAAAAGGCTTCTCCCCTGTGTGACTGCTCTGGTGACTAATAAGAGCTGATTTATATGCAAAACATTTCCCACATTCTGAACATGAAAAAGGCTTCTCCCCTGTGTGAGTTCTGTGATGTGTGTTAAGATTTGATTTCTTTGCAAAACTTTTTCCACATTCTGAACATGAATATGGCTTCTCCCCAGTGTGAATTCTCTCATGACTAAGAAGAGCTGATTTATGGTTAAAATATTTCCCACATTTAGAACAAAAAAATCTATTCTCTGTGTGATTTTTTTTATGTTTAGCAAAAGATTTTTCAAGGGGATAACTATTTCCATAGTCTGAAAGTGAAAATGGCTTCTTTGCTTGAAGAGTATTCTGTATTTTAATGCCTATTTTCTGACTTTTTTTTTTTCTTAGTAGTGTGCAATGATTTA
Source organism: Allobates femoralis (assembly GCA_033576535.1). Lineage (NCBI taxonomy): Eukaryota > Metazoa > Chordata > Amphibia > Anura > Aromobatidae > Allobates > Allobates femoralis. The sequence continues at coordinate 567,640,076 of JARQOC010000004.1, read as the reverse complement.
GGAGAGAGGACCCGTTTCAAAGGATCAGATAATAGATTTTTGCTGTGAAGGGAGGAGGGGATATCTGGAATAATGGTATTCACTTTAATTTTATCCTTTGTGATGTCAAGTTCATCTGATTTACAAATTGAAGTCGTCAGTTGTCCTTCTGATTTGCTGGTACAGTCACCTGCAAGAATAAAAAAACATTAATTTTTTAATATAAAATATCCTTGAAATATATATTTTTTGAGATTTCTACTTACTTAAAATTTCCATAGATTTGCAAATTATATAATAAAATAAAATTATTCACTAAGGCAATGACATGATTTCCATACACCAATCCACCAAAATCCACATTCCAAAAGTCAAATCTCCCCCTTGTTTCTGAGCTTTGTAGTGTGCCCAAACCACATTTAGCATCCATGTATTTGGCATTGCTGTAGCGAGAAGAACCCACTGAATTTGCAGTGTGCGTCTCCTGAAGCACAAGTTAGGCACTATGTGTTGGGTAATAAAGTGGCAAAGGGGCGAACACAGACTGTAGTGGGCCCCTGTGCAAGAAATTTTTTGGGGCCTCCCCTTCATAGTGCAACCTAGTTATGTAAATATATAGATTTTAATATTTATAAATGCTGCATATTTTAGTGCGAGAAAATTTGCACATATCAGTTCTTGCTGTGGGTTTTCCCAAACTAAATGGGCTGTATATATAATATTGAGGCTAGGCAGGGCTGTATTTATTATCTGGAGGCTACTGCTGGGCTGTATATATTATTTGGAGGCCAGATGCAGCATCCAAATAATATATACAGCCCAGCACAGCCTCCAAATAACATATATAGTCCAGCACAGCTTCCAAATAACATATATAGCCCAGCACAGCCTCCAAATAACAAATAGAGCCCAGAACAGCCTCCAAATGACATATACAGCCCAGAACAGCCTCCAAGTAATATGTACAGCCAAGCACAGCCTCCACTTACTATATATAGCCCAGCACAGCCTCCAGGTAATATATACAGTCCAGCATAGCCTCCAGGTAATGTATGCAGCCAAGCATAGCCTCCAGGTAATATATACAGCCCAAGACAGCCTCCAGGTAATATATATACAGCCCAGCACAGCTTGCAAATAACATATATAGCCTAGCACAACCTCCAGGTAATATAAACAACCAGGCACAACCTCCAAACTACATATACAGCCCAGCACAGCCTCCAAATAACATATACAGCCCAGTACAGTAGCCTTCAGGTAATATATATAGCCACCCCCGCCCTCCCCGTTCCTCCTTGTTTTATAATGCTCTCCCAATATGCGGTCCCCCTTCTTCATAGTGCTTCTCGCCCTATGTGGGCCCCCGATTCATGTTGCTTCTCCCATGTGACCCCATTTTATGCTGCTTCTCCTCCATGTGCCTCCCCCCATGTGCCCATCCCCAATCATACAGCTTCTCCTCCATGTGGTCCCCCAATCATGCAGCTTCTCCCCGATGTCACTTCTCCCGCCAAGTGGCCCCACAAAAATTTAGATTCACCTCAATTGTAAAAAAATAGTCCATCTAAAGCAGAATATAAATCGCATATAGCTGCTTCAAATATGTAACCCAGAGCGAGTTTAGACCGGCCATTATGCCGGCCAACTGCCCTACATGCACAGAACAGTTATAGATTGCCCTATGCAAAAAAAACTTATTTCACCCAATAGGTGACCGTTTTGCTCTTTCAGCAGGTGTTGGCAGCTAATGACACTCCGATTAGACTCTGATCCAAGACTGCTCAGTATGTGATCAGAGTGTGATCCGATTCTCTCAGATGAGAGGAAAATAGAGAAATAAAATATCTCCATCCTCTCTATTCTGTTGCTCCATGAAAATAAGACTGTGCTCAGTAGTCATCCAAGGTCGGTCCAATGTATCCCATGCATCCAGTGACTTGCATGGGCAAGTGTGATCCAAATATTAGATAAGGCCATGTGCACACATTGAGTATTTGAATACTTACAACTGAGCCAATGCACAAACTGAACATGTCTGTAAGAGCGTGTTCACCAACACCGAACAACTAAACCTCAGAGAAAAACTGTTTAACAAATGTGTAAAAATACCCTGCTATAATAAAATAATAAGTAAAAAGTGCTGATAAAAACTGTGTTAGTAACAGGGCACTTAGTTATTACGTTTTTTCAAAAAAGGTAAGGAGCTGTCCTACCGCCGTCAAGGTGGCCAATAATCAGGAGGGTCCCTATTCTACCTAATTTAAAACCTGCTCCTATGTCACGGACTTCAATGAATGCAGGGTGCAGAATGGCCTGGGTCCCAAGATGGACACACCGCAGTGGAAGGCATTATATGTGTTTGGCTCAATAAGGAATGGGTGGGGCACTCCCTATCTTGCATAACAAGAAACTAAATAAATACTTACAACTGAGCCAATGCACAAAGTGAACATGTCTGTAAGAGCGCCTTCCACTGCGGTGTGTCCATCTTGGGACTCAGGCCTTTCTGCACCCTGCATACATTGAGGTCAATGACATAAGTTAGGAGCAGGTTTTAAATTAGATAGAATAGGGACCGTCCTGATATGGGTCACCTTGACAGCGGTAGGACTGCTTCTTACCTTTTTTGCAATAAATGTAAGAACTAAGAACCCTGTTATCAATACTGGTTTTTATCAGCACTTGCTTTTGACTTATTTTATTATAGCAGGGTATTTTTACATGTTTGTTAAACAGTTTTTTCTGAGATTTAAATTGAGTATTTGGCGAGTTTATTTTACCTCAGGATTTGTAAGACAAAACCAGGAGTGGAACAATCAGAGGAAACGTATAATAGAAACACGTCACCATTTCTGTATTCATCACCCAAAACTGGTTTTTGGCTGCAAATCCTGAGGTAAAAAGTCACCAAATACTAAAATCTTGATCATGGCCTAAACTCAGGCCTGCAACGCTTTTTTTTCCCTCAAACTGAACGCTTTTTTTTCATCATAACCGGCTCGGTTGTAGGAAACAATTGGCCATATGCACAACCATGGGATAACAATTATTGAACTCGGACCAAAAATACGTCCGCCTACAGAAGCCCTAAAGGTGGTCAACCATAAGCAGAGTTTTACTGCATCTGACCATTGTAATCCATGACTCTGTAAAGTGGCCGCTCTGACCATTGTAATCCATGACTCTGTAAAGTGGCCGCTCTGACCATTGTAATCCATGACTCTGTAAAGTGGCCGCTCTGACCATTGTAATCCATGACTCTGTAAAGTGGCTGCTCTGACCATTGTAATCCATGACTCTGTAAAGTGGCCGCTCTGACCATTGTAATCCATGACTCTGTAAAGTGGCCGCTCTGACCATTGTAATCCATGACTCTGTAAAGTGGCCACTCTGACCATTGTAATCCATGACTCTGTAAAGTGGCCGCTCTGACCATTGTAATCCATGACTCTGTAAAGTGGCCACTCTGACCATTGTAATCCATGACTGTAAAGTGGCCGCTCTGACCATTGTAATCCATGACTCTGTAAAGTGGCCACTCTGACCATTGTAATCCATGACTCTGTAAAGTGGCCGCTCTGACCATTGTAATCCATGACTCTGTAAAGTGGCCGCTCTGACCATTGTAATCCATGACTCTGTAAAGTGGCCGCTCTGACCTTTGTAATCCATGACTCTGTAAAGTGGCCACTCTGACCATTGTAATCCATGACTCTGTAAAGTGGCCGCTCTGACCATTGTAATCCATGACTCTGTAAAGTGGCCGCTCTGACCTTTGTAATCCATGACTCTGTAAAGTGGCCACTCTGACCATTGTAATCCATGACTGTAAAGTGGCCGCTCTGACCATTGTAATCCATGACTCTGTAAAGTGGCCACTCTGACCATTGTAATCCATGACTCTGTAAAGTGGCCGCTCTGACCATTGTAATCCATGACTCTGTAAAGTGGCCGCTCTGAGGACATTTTTTGTGTTTTTTCAAATTTACTTAGTTACCTCAACAGAGTAAAGTAGAACTCTGCAACATGAAAAAAGCTTTAAGTATATCATCTACATACATAATTGCCAGTTGGGTGCTGTACACGAATCCCATAAGGCACTGTTGCAGTCACTTGTGGCCATGAACTGCGCCTCCAAAAGTGACATACACGTTACTGCTACTCCGCCGAGAGATCTGCAGCCGCTCGTCAACCGCCACCAGGAGGTCAGTAGCGCCCACCGCTGATCTCCCGACAGAATAGCAGTGAGCGGCAGGCGGGCAGATTTAAATCTCCCACCAATACCACGCTGCTCAGCTGATTGGTCGCACGCTGAGCAGCACGGTATTGGCGGGAGATTTAAAGCTGCCCGCCTGCCGCTCACTGCTATTCTGCTGGGAGATCAGGGCGCCCTCTGTTGATCTCCCAGTTGAACAGCAGTGAGCGGCGGGCCGCTGGGAGATCAGCAGCGCTCGCGCTGATCTCCCGATGGTGGCCGCCGCTTATCTCCTGCCGACGGGACGTGAGCGGCACCCACCACTGATCTCCCGGTGGTGGGAGATGAGCGACGGCCAGCTTTAAATCTATGGGCGGGAGATTTAAAGCTGGCCACCAATACCGAGCTGCCCAGCTGCTAGCGGTATTGGCGCCACATTTCAATACCGCTAGCAACTGATGTGATTGGTTAGCACTGTATGGTGGCTCAGTGGTTAGCACTGTGCAGTGGCTCAGTGGTTAGCACTGTGCGGTGGCTCAGTGGTTAGCACTGTGTGGTGGCTCAGTGGTTACCACTGTGCGGTGGCTCAGTGGTTAGCACTGTGCGGTGGCTCAGTGGTTAGCACTGTATATGGTGGCTCAGTGGTTATCCCTGAACGGTGGCTCAGTGGTTAGCACTGTACATGGTGGCTCAGTGGTGAGCACTGTATGGTGGCTCAGTGGTGAGCACTGTATGGTGGCTGAGTAGTCAGCACTGTATGGTGGCTCAGTGGTTAGCACTATATGGTGGCTCAGTGGTTAGCACTGTGCGGTGGCTCAGTGGTTAGCAGTGTAAGGTGGCTCAGTGGTTAGCACTGTCTACGGTGGCTCAGTGGTTAGCACTGTATACGGTGGCTCAGTGGTTAGCAATGTACGGTGACTCAATGGTGAGCACTGTATGGTGGCTCAGTGGTGAGCATTGTATGGTGGCTCAGTGATGGGACACAGGGACACGGGAGGCAGGGGCACAGGGGAGGCAGAAGGCACAGGGGAGGCAGAAGCAACAGGGGAGGCAGAAGCAACAGGGGAGGCAGAAGGCACAGGGGAGGCAGAAGGCACAGGGGAGGCAGAGTCATAGGAAGAGACAGCTCACGCAGGGAGAGACAGTGCACACAGGGCTGAGAGGACACAGAGTGGAGAGAAAGGCACAAGTAAGAGAAAGCGCACAGGGGGAGAGACAGCACAGACAGGAGAGAGCACACAAGGAGAGACAGGCACAGAGACTACCCTTCCGATGCAAAAGCATCAGGCCTATTTCTAGTATTGCATAATATCCAGTATATAAAATCAGATATCTGTGCACATGTTATATTTCATCCAGTATACAGGAAAATATGTGTCCGGTATATAATATACTATAATACAGACATCAGATGTCATATACAGTTAGGGCCAGAAATATTTGGACAGTGACACAATTTTCGCGAGTTGGGCTCTGCATGCCACCACATTGGACTTGAAATGAAACCTCTACAACAGAATTCAAGTGCAGATTGTAACGTTTAATTTGAAGGGTTGAACAAAAATATCTGATAGAAAATGTAGGAATTGTACACATTTCTTTACAAACACTCCACATTTTAGGAGGTCAAAAGTAATTGGACAAATAAACATAACCCAAACCAAATATTTTTATTTTCAATATTTTGTTGCGAATCCTTTGGAGGCAATCACTGCCTTAAGTCTGGAACCCATGGACATCTCCAAACGCTGGGTTTCCTCCTTCTTAATGCTTTGCCAGGCCTTTACAGCCGCAGCCTTCAGGTCTTGCTTGTTTGTGGGTCTTTCCGTCTTAAGTCTGGATTTCAGCAAGTGAAATGCATGCTCAATTGGGTTAAGATCTGGTGATTCACTTGGCCATTGCAGAATGTTCCACTTTTTTGCACTCATGAACTCCTGGGTAGCTTTGGCTGTATGCTTGGGGTCATTGTCCATCTGTACTATGAAGCGCCGTCCAATAAAATTTGCAGCATTTGGCTGAATCTGGGCTGAAAGTATATCCCGGTACACTTCAGAATTCATCCGGCTACTCTTGTCTGCTGTTATGTCATCAATAAACACAAGTGACCCAGTGCCATTGAAAGCCATGCATGCCCATGCCATCACGTTGCCTCCACCATGTTTTACAGAGGATGTGGTGTGCCTTGGATCATGTGCCGTTCCCTTTCTTCTCCAAACTTTTTTCTTCCCATCATTCTGGTACTGGTTGATCCTTGTCTCATCTGTCCATAGAATACTTTTCCAGAACTGAGCTGGCTTCTTGAGGTGTTTTTCAGCAAATTTAACTCTGGCCTGTCTATTTTTGGAATGGTTTGCATCTAGATGTGAACCCTTTGTATTTACTGTCATGGAGTCTTCTCTTTACTGTTGACTTAGAGACAGATACACCTACTTCACTGAGAGTGTTCTGGACTTCGGTTGATGTTGTGAACGGGTTCTTCTTCACCAAATAAAGTATGCGGCGATCATCCACCACTGTTGTCATCCGTGGACGCCCAGGCCTTTTAGAGTTCCCAAGCTCACCAGTCAATTCCTTTTTTCTCAGAATGTACCCAACTGTTGATTTTGCTACTCCAAGCATGTCTGCTATCTCTCTGATGGATTTTTTCTTTTTTTTCAGCCTCAGGATGTTCTGCTTCACCTCAATTGAGAGTTCCTTTGACCGCATGTTGTCTGGTCACAGCAACAGCTTCCAAATGCAAAACCACACACCTGGAATCCACCCCTGACCTTTTAACTACTTCATTGATTACAGGTTAACGAGGGAGACGCCTTCAGAGTTAATTGCAGCCCTTAGAGTCCATTGTCCAATTACTTTTGGTCCCTTGGAAAAGAGGAGGCTATGCATTACAGAGCTATGATTCCTAAACCCTTTCTCCGATTTGGATGTGGAAACTCTCATATTGCAGCTGGGAGTGTGCACTTTCAGCCCATATTATATATATAATTGTATTTCTGAACATGTTTTTGTAAACAGCTAAAATAACAAAACTTGTGTCACTGTCCAAATATTTCTGGCCCTAACTGTACAGGATAACATATCAGGCACCATAGTACCTGATATGTCCTTTTGTTTTTCTACATTCATTTTTTATAGATATATGGCACATGTATGATACCCATTAGTGGTGCACACCATTTTCTCTCCTTTTATACAGGATAAGAAATAAAGAGAGAAAGGAAGAGAGAAAGGAAGAGAGAAAGAAAGAAAGAGAAAGGAAGAGAGAAAGAAAGAAAGAAAGAAAGAAAGAAAGAAAGAAAGAAAGAAAGAAAAGAAAGAAGAAGAAAGAAAGAAAGAAAGAAAGAAAAAGAAAGAAAGAAAGAAAAAGAAAGAAAGAGAAAGAAGAGTGAGAGAAAGAAAGAGAAAGAAGAAGAGGAGAGAAAGAAAGAGAAAGAGAAAGAGAAAGAGAAGAGAGAGAGAGAGAGAAAGAAAGAAAGAAAAAGAGAATTTTGTTTACGTACCGTAAATTCTTTTTTCTTTAATCATCAATGGGAGACCCAGACAATGGGGTTTAGGGCACTGCCCTCCGGAGGTCACACTAGGTACTACAAGTTTGTAGACACCGCCTCCTCCACTTATAAACCCCAACCGCAGGGAACATCCTCAGTTTGGTCCATAAGCTGCGAGGAGGAAATAAACCACACCCGAAACATCGGGAAGAATGCCGTGCACAGACGGTTCAACAACCCGGCAAACACTGTCCCAACAGGGAACAGATCAACTGCAAAACATGCAACGGAACAACTGGGTGGGTGCTGGGTCTCCCATTGATGATTAAAGAAAAAAGAATTTACGGTACGTAAACAAAATTCTCTTTTTTCTGGTCATCATAATGGGAGACCCAGACAATGGGGATGTCCTAAAGCAATACCCCAGGGCGGGAAGAGTTCCTCAACAAGACGGATAACACATGGTTCCCTTTAAAGGTGGGCAACCGCCGCCTGGAGAACCCGCCTGCCCAAACTTGCATCCGCAGAGGCATGGGCATGCACCATATAGTGCTTAGAGAAAGTGTGTAGGCTGGACCAAGTGGCCGCCTGACACACCTGTAGAGCAGACGCTCGATGTCGCAAGGCCCAGGAGGCACCTACGGCTCTGGTAGAGTGAGCCTTCAATCCCACCGGGAGAGGCAAACCAGAAGACCGGTAAGCCTCTTGAATGGAAACCTTAATCCATCTGGCCAAGGTTGACTTCGAAGCCGCGGACCCCTTACAGCGACCTGTCGTAAGAACAAATAAGGAATCCGAACTCCTAAAGGAGGCGGTCCTGGACACATAAATGCGTATAGCTCTCACGAGATCCAGAGTATGGAGGTCGCGTTCCACCTGATGAACGGGAGCGGGGCAAAATGATGGAAGAACAATCTCCTGGTTCAGGTGAAAAGTTGAAACCACCTTCGGCAAGAATTCTGGCCGTGGGCGCAACGCCACCTTGTCTTGGTGAACCACCAGAAAGGGTGACTTGCACGATAGTGCAGCCAATTCTGAGACCCTCCTCAGAGATGTAATCGCCACCAGAAAGGCCACTTTCTGGGACAGACGAGATAGAGAAACATCCCTCAGAGGCTCAAACGGCGGTTTCTGTAATGCCGCCAGGACCATGTTAAGGTCCCACGGGTCCAGAGGTCTCCTGTAGGGCGGAACCATCCGCGACACCCCCTGCAGAAATTGACGGACCTTCGGGAGGAGCGCCAATCGCCTGTCAAATAGCACAGAAAGTGCTGATACTTGACCTTTCAAAGAGCCAAGGGATAATCCTAACTCCAAACCCGACTGTAGGAAGGCCAACAATGTCGGGATGGACAAGGGCCACGGGGACCGTCCACCAGAGGCACACCAGGTAAAAAAGATTTTCCACGTCCTGTGGTACATCTTCCTGGAAACGGGCTTCCTAGCCCGATTCATAGTGGCCACCACTGTAGGAGAGAAACCCCTGGAAGTCAGCAGCCAGGCCTCAAGAGCCATGCAGTCAATCTGAGGGCCTTGGAATTGAGGTGGAAGAATGGGCCTTGCGCGAGTAAGTCTGCGCGATCTGGAAGAGCCCACCTGTGTCCGCCTGACAGTTGCCACAGGTCCGGATACCAGGACCTCCTGGGCCAATCCGGAGCCACTAGAATGGCTACTCTGCCCTCCGACCTGATTTTCCACAGAACCCTGGGAATCAGAGCCAGAGGCGGGAACACATATGGCAGCTGGAAACTGGACCAACTCAGGATCAGGGCATCCGCCCCCAGAGACTGAGGATCCCAGGATCTCGCCATGTATTGCGGCACCTGATGATTGAGCCGCGAGGCCATCAGATCCACGTCCGGAGTGCCCCATCTGCCGCAGATGTCCCGGAAGACGTCTGGATGTAGAGACCACTCTCCGGCGTCCATCCCCTGCCGGCTCAGGTAGTCGGCCTCCCAGTTCTCGACCCCTGGGATGTGAACTGCGGAGATCAGGCAGTCGTTTTCCTCTACCCACGACAGAATGCGGTGGACTTCGGCGAGGGCCTGAGCGCTTCTGGTCCCTCCCTGATGATTTATGTAGGCGACGGCCGTCGCATTGTCGGACTGTACCCGAATGGGCTGTCCTGTCAGGAATTTCTGAAACGCCAGGAGCGCCAGATAGACCGCCTTGATCTCCAGTACGTTGATCTGCAACGTCGACTCCGACTGAGTCCAGAGGCCTTGAGCTCTGTGGTGTAAGAACACCGCCCCCCAGCCCTTCAGACTGGCGTCGGTGGTCACCACTAACCATGACGGTTTGAGAAATGACCGGCCCCGTGACAAGTGACGTGGCTGGAGCCACCACTGCAGGGAGTCCCTGGTCGGTTGTGACAGTGCCACCAACCGATTCAGAGATATCGCTCTCTTGTCCCATCGGCGAAGAATCTCCAGCTGGAGAGAACGGAGACGAAACTGTGCAAAGGGCACCGCCTCTATCGCCGCTACCATGCGTCCCACCAGTCTCATCAATGCCCGAAGGGATGAGTGAGGTGACAGGAGAACATTCTGTACTCCTGAGTGGATCGCCAGCTGCTTGGCTTGAGGTAGAGACACCAGGGCCGAGTCCGTGTGGAAGTCCATGCCCAGATATGTCAATGACTGGGTCGGAACCAGGGTCGACTTCTGAGTATTGAGAAGCCACCCGAACTGTTCCAGAGACCTCATGGTCACCTCCAGGCTCACCCGACAAAGGTCTTCCGATGGCGCCCTGACCAATAGGTCGTCCAGATAGGGTATGACGGCGTGACCCTGCACATGCAGGAGAGCCATCATAGAGGCCATCACCTTCGTGAACACCCGTGGTGCTGAGGCCAACCCGAAGGGTAGGGCCACAAATTGGAAGTGTTCGTCCCCCACTGCGAATCGTAACCAGCGCTGATGAGCCGGTGCAATGGGCACGTGAAGGTAAGCGTCCCTGATATCGATGGACGCTAGGAAGTCTCCCTGCGACACAGCCGCGATCACGGAGCGCAGGGATTCCATGCGGAACTTCCGAACCAACACGTGACGGTTGAACAATTTGAGGTCCAGGACCGGTCGAAAGGAGCCGTCCTTTTTCGGGACAATAAAGAGGTTGGAGTAAAAACCCCTGAACCTCTCTGCCGTGGGCACTGGGACCACTACTCCGTCTCTGCGGAGTCCCTCCAACACCAGGTGAAAAGCCTGAGCCTTTTCTGGGGATGGAACAGACCGATGGAATCGGGATAACGGTTTTGATGTCAGCTCTATCCTGTAACCTCGCGAGACTACGTCTCGAACCCACTGATCTTGAACATGAAGTAGCCACCTGTCCTGGAATCGAGACAGGCGGCCCCCCACCTGTGGGGAGGCAGGATGAGAGAGCGAGTCATGTCGAGGCGGGCTTGGAGGTGGCAGCTGCTGCCCCCGCCGGCTTCTTCTGACGACTCTTGGAGCGCCACTGAGTAGCTGGCTTGCCCCCTCGGTCCGCGCGAGCGGACGTCGTGGATGACTGCGAGCTGGAGCGAAAGTACCACTGTTTAGGGTTCCTTTTAACGGTATACCGTGGCTTAGGCTTATTCTGCGGTATCTTAGACTCAGCAGAATCCTTTATCAGCTTGTCCAGCTCGGTGCCAAAAAGCCTGTCACCGGCGAATGGAAGATTCTGCAAAATCTTCTTAGACGTGGCATCTGAGTCCCAAAGACGTAGCCACAACAACCTGCGGATCGCTATCGCATTGGCCGAAGCCACAGCTGAGCGAGCGGCAGTTTCCAAAGATGCCGTCCTGGCATAGTCCGCATAGGCCCTTGCTCTCTCGGTAAGCGCCAGGACCTCTGGACTGGATCTTGCCAGGTCCGTGATACCATCCAAGCAGGTAGTAATCGCTTGTAAGGTCCAGACCGTGGCAAAATTAGGGGCAAATGAAGACCCCACAGCCTCATAGGAAGACTTGGCGAGTTGCTCGACCTGTCTATCAGTCGCATCCTTCAATGAGGAGCTATCAGAGGCAGAAAACAGGGAGCGTGCAGCAATTCTAGTCATGGAAGCGTCCACCTTTGGAGACTGCGACCATTCCTGAAGCACCTCCTGGGAGAAGGGGAAGCGATTGTCCTTAGGTTTGCGGACATAGCGCCGCCCAGGATGTAACCTGGGTGCTCTAACCACCCTTCCAAAATTAGTGTGGTCCATGAAAGAGCCACTTGGTCTAGCCTCTGGCCGCAGCCATTGATAGACCTCCTTCGGGTGCACGATAACCTCTTCAGGGGGAGTCACGAGACGTAAGGTCTCATTGATGGAGGACACCAGATCCTCCACCCCATCTGGAGGTTCAGACACAGACCCGAGAGTAGACCCCCCATCATCTTCCTCACCATCAGAGGAACGCTCCTCCTCAGAGAGAGCCTGGAGCTCGGGTGACTCCTCACGACGAGCTCGCTTAAGGGGTCTCACAGCAGACGAGGGAGACACCCGGGGGTAACTGGAAGGAGTAGCTGGGTTTTCCAGTCTCCTATGAAGTGCCTCCAGTGACTGCGACATGGAGGACATCTGGGACAGCAGGGATTCATTGATCCTATTCTGCGTTTCCCATGGTCCTGGGATCACCTGAACCTCAGGGTACAGCACCGGAGCTGCTGCCTCAGCAGTGCCAGTCCGGGCTTCTGGGCGTCCGCAGTTATTGCAGGACCCCTCCACCAGTGTACCATTGCATGTAGTACAGGTAATGGTGGCATCCGCCGCCTTAGCAGCAAGCTTCCTAACTGAGGACATAGCCACAGTAGGGGATGTATAAGCCAAGTCGTACAGACAAACAAACCGGGGATCCCGGTGGCTTACCGACCGCAGTAAAGCGGTGGGAGGAAGCGGTGTGTGTGTGTGACCTCCGCGAGTTTCGGTCTCCCTCTGAAGTGCAGACACGCGCTGCCGTAGATCCCAGCCGGGAAGTGAGGGAGAAGATGGCCGCCGCCAGTAAAGTCGTGGGCGGCGCCGAGAACACGCGGGAAGCACGCACACACGCCCCCCCGGTGACGTCACCGCAAGGGCTGCCTCCTCTCTACCAGGCAGCCTCAAAATGGAGGTGCTGGAGCCCGCAGCGCGGGAAATCGTGTAAAACACAGTACACACACACGGACTGCAATTACATCCAAAGATCAGCAGTCTACGGCCTCAGCCCCTGTGACACACAGGGCGCTCAGCCAGGGTGCCCCCAGCACAGGGTACACCTCCAGATCCGCGGACCCGAGGGTAACGCGCGGTCTGAGTGTCAGGACACATAAAGTGCCAGACACTACCCCCAGGCACACAGGAGACACAGAGTGCCTCAGTGCCGGTCCGGTCTGTAAGCACCATTTAGGGAGGCCTCGGACGGGGGTTCAGCCCAGTCCGGAGTGTAAGCACCATTTAGGGAGGCCTCGGACTGGGCTGGCTCCAGTCCGGTCTGTAAGCACCATTTAGGGAGGCCTCGGACGGAGCGGAGCTGTGCAAGGCTCCCATCTCCCACTCTCCAGAGCCCCTCAGAGAGGGATGGAAAGGAGCGCGACAGCGTACCGGGAGAACACAAAGTGTCCAGGCTCTAGGCCCTCCGGTACCTCCACCTGCGTGTGCCACAAGGGTGAGCGGGGAGGCTGTCGCAGGTCCCGACCAGGACCATATTACCTTGTCTTCAGACGCCATCACGTAAGTAGTGAGAATGCAGTGAAGTGCAAGCAAAGCGTGATCCTCCGAGCACACTAAGTTTAAAACTGAGGATGTTCCCTGCGGTAGGGGTTTATAAGCGGAGGAGGCGGTGTCTACAAACTTGTAGTACCTAGTGTGACCTCCGGAGGGCAGTGCCCTAAACCCCATTGTCTGGGTCTCCCATTATGATGACCAGAAAAGATACAGCTATTACATTATAATCTTGTAGAAGGCAGTGTATCCATTATCTGTGATAGGCCTGCAGTGTCTATCTGGGGCATGATGTGATTTATGGCGGCAGTTTGACCCCTCAGACAGATCCAGGAGCTGATCACCTGACCCTCACACCAGGACCCGACCTGTAAGAGGTTAAACTGCAGTAAAATCCCCCTCTCACTCAGCAGAGAGTCCTGCAGCCTCCTCTCTTCACTATACAACAGTCCAATCTTCTGCCTCGATCAGATCAGTATACTTACTACATTGAAGGATGTCTGATCCGCCATAGAGCTGAAGAGCGGAAGCTGTTCTTGGCGGGAGGAAAGAGGTCATCGTGTGGGGAGCAGTGACTACTGGGATGCGTCCTGCCGGCACCTGGACACATTTAAAGCTACAGTGCCGGCCGGCAGCCTCTGAAGCAGCAGACATCTTTGCGGCCCTAATCACGCACAAGGGAACCAGCCTGGGGAAAAATGCATCTCTGCAGCATGGTCACAGTGCTGCAGCAGCGCTGTCACTTCCGGGTCATGGAGAGCTAGCTGAGCTCCAGCCTCCAAGGAACCCGAAAGTGACGGATTCTGGAAGTGACACCCGACAGTGCAATCAATGCAGCGTCCCAGTACCCAATGGATACTGGGACGCTGCCGCCGCCATCCGCACCCCCGTCCCACCTCATGCACCGGGACGGCGGGACCGCCGCTGCCTTGCTTGCACCTCCATTGCTCCACATGGCTAATTTGCAGAGCTTACAAATTAGCCATGTGGACAACAGCTAGCGGTGCTGGAGCCTCGCGGGGGCCCCTGCCTGCTCAGGGCCCCGGTTCAATGCACTGGCTGCACAAGTGGTATGTCTGCCCCCAATAAATGCAGAAATTCTTGGACAAAGTGCTTCAGTGTCCGCGCTGCTGCTCCGAGATCAAAGAAACACATACACGGGAAAGTCTGGTTCAGCTACAGCCTTTATTTTCCGACGTGTTTCGGAGCCTCCTCCCGAGCTCCTTCCTCAGGGAGGCGCCCCCAATAAGTGGCATATTTTCAGTTTTTACTCTACATCATCCACTGCATGCTAATTCCCGAAAAGTGCATGTGGCGCCAAAATAGCAACTACAAGTATGGAGAAATGTACTGAGTTATACTTTCCAAAATTCAGATTTTCGGTCTCATTAGGGCCTCTGCAAATGGTGTGTCATATCTCTACTAGGATCTGCTCCAGCAACATCTACTTCTGTCCCCAGGCACTGCAATATTCATTCTGCAGGGGGTGATGATGATGGAGTAGATGTCAGAACAAAGACCTATGGGCGGCGCAGGCTCAGTCACTAACTATTCTGCCTCAGAAGCAAATGCGAAATTCCTTAGTTTGTTTAGAGTACTTTAGCTCCCTCTAGTGGCTGAACTTTTTATCAGCACCAGCTCTTGTATTTCATGCTTTGGTTTCTACATCCCTTTGTGATGCATTATGGGTAGGGTGAATTAGCCTCCATTTTCTTATGCTCACATGCACAGGACATTCTCCATTTCATTCCCCTAATGATAGCATTGCTGGTAAGGAAATTTATACTGTTTGCAGCCATCGAGTGCTCCAAATGTTTCCCTAGTCTAGTCCGTTGAATTCTAGATTAGACACCGGGGCTGTGAAGTCGGTAAGCCAAACCACTGACTGACTCAGACTCCAACCCCCTCATACATGGCTCATGTTTAAGAGATACATTTATTGTAGTACAATATGAACATCAGGCTTTTAATCATTATTATGATACAATAATCAGGCTATTTAGATAGAACATAATAATTAATAAAAATATTCAGCACATAGTGCATTGAATTTAAGTACCCAATTTATCTTAGAGCGGTAGGTCTGCTCACTGCTTGTTGCAAGTGGTGCTCAGAGTATTAAGTAGAATACCTATGTCCAATCAACTCTGGTACTCTTTCAAAAACAAAATCCGCTTTTATTGCGTACAAGGAAAACAGATAACATCAACATTTGCGCGGTATCTCCTGACATTTTCAGGGTATAACTGTTTTAAACATTGTACCCATTGTAACCATGGGATTTGTAAGGATAATTTGTCCTAAGACTCAGGATAGCTGAAGGAACTAAATGTGTAGATGGAGTAGCGGAGTCTGTTCGCGCTGTGCAGGAGTGCAGCTAACCACGTTTTTTTGACTTGCCGCAAGTGCTGGATTTGCCGGATTGTGGCAAAAACCGCACTTGCTGCAAGTCCAATAGAGAATGAATGGGCGCTTGCCGCAAGTCGTCCATTACACGGGAGATACGGTCAATCTGCCGGATCTGCCGCGAATCAGCAAAAATGCTGATGTGAAAGGGGCCTTGGTCAGTTTTAAACAGAATAGAGGTAAATGTATCTTTTTAGTGATTTTCTATCTGGTCAGCAGCTGTGAGTACACAATTTTTTCTCCAACAGATGGACAACCAATGCCTGAAGTAAGCAGATAAAGCAGATACAGCCAGTGATTGGAAAGAATCTGTTATTTCTCTGCATTTAGTGGTTCCTACTCACCTGTATTGTTATCTGTAGGAATCTCCTCTTTACACCACTCATCACCCCTCACATATGTCTCTGTAATATTAATATGGGTCAGATCTTCGCCCTGAAAAAAATATTGTAAAAGTCACAGACAGATGGAGAAGTCTCATCTATGATCAGCTGTAATCCTGTCATCTCTAATGTTCTCATTACACAAAGTATAAAACATATAATACTGGAGGATAAAACAAGACTGAGCACAAGACCTTCACAGCCATGTACACATCATAGGGAGATTTCATGACACCTTCTCTCCATCTACCTGATGATCCAGAGCAACATCGGGATCTTCTTGTTTACAGTCCTGTGGAAGAAGAGGACGGGGACATCTCTCTGGTGTTGTCCTCCTATTGAATAGAACTGGAGGAAACACATAGGACTGAATTCATTCTTCACATACAGATAATTATAGGCCAGGAGTATTTCGCTCTATTACCTGGTGATCTGAGGTGCTGGGCATCCTCCATCATGACATCCTTGTACAGATCTCTGTGTCCTTCTAAATACTCCCACTCCTCCATGGAGAAGTAGATGGTGACATCCTGACACCTTATAGGAACCTGACACAACAATGATATCATCATCACCCTGATCCCTTCATAGCATTACTGTATAATATCCCAGCATTCCCAGCAGTGTCACCTCTCCAGTCAGCAGCTCAATCATCCTGTAGGTGAGTTCTAGGATCTTCAGGTCATTGATGTCCTCATGTATCAGGGGGTGAGGTGGAGGCTCCGTGATTGGGCTCAGGGGTCTTCCCCATCCCTCAGACACAGGGTCCTGACAGCGCTCACTACAGGTCTTCTTCACTACTGTGTAATCCTGGTTATGGGGAGACACATTAATAAATCTCAGTACAGACAGAGTCCTCACCTCTCCAGTTGTGTCCACCTGTTATTCTCATAGATAAGAATGATGTAATGTGACGTCATCAGGATCTCTCACCTCTCCAGTAAGCCGATAGAGGATCTCTAGGGTGAGGTGTAATATCCTCTCCGCCATCTTGTACCTGTCTATATCCATCCTTCACCGGTCAATAGGGAAAATTCTTGTATAGAAGATCTCCACTGAGAGGATCTGATATTGTAGGGATCTGTACATAGGGAATGTACATAGAATATATGTAGATTACTGGGCGATGAACACATATCCCATACAACCAGGTGCATATTTTATTCATTGTGGTAGTTAGCTGGGGAATGAACATTAACTACAGTGCCTTGTGAAAGTATTCAGCCCCCTTGAACTTTTCAACCTTTTGCCACATTTCAGGCTTCAAATATAAAGATATAAATTCACATTTTTTTGTGAAGAATCAACAACAAGTGGGACACAATTGTGAAGTGGAGCTAAATTTATTGCATATTTTAAACTTTTTTAACAAATAAAAAGCTGAAAAGTGGGGCGTACAATATTATTCGGCCCCTTTATTTTCAGTGCAGCAAACTCACTCCAGAAGTTCAGGGAGGATCTCTGAATGATCCAATGTTGTCCTAAATAACTGGTAATGATAAATAGAATCCACCTGTGTGTAATCAAGTCTCCGTATAAATGCATCTGCTCTGTGATAGTCTCATGGCGGGTTTACACGTCGCGATATCGTAGTACGATTTCAATCAAAAGTCACGTGGTTCAATCGTTGTACCCGAGATCGTGCCTGCGTTGTATGGTGTGAACGTCCAATACGATGCAGGAACGATGTCAATGCGATATCGGGGATTGAATGAGCGTGCTATTCAATGCTCCGATATTGCATAGCGATTGAAGCCGGATCGTGCTGTGTAAACGCCCAACTACGATGCGATTTGAAACGTCACCCATTCACTCCCATGTTAAGTATGCGATCCTGGGTTGGGAGGCGTAGACATCGCACGGACGTTGTATTCCGATATCGCAGCGTGTAAACATCCAATGCGATGCGGGAGAAACGTGCACTAAATGTGCGCTCCCGCGCCATTGAACTGCGATATCGGAACTAGATTGAAGCTTGTAAACCCACCTTCAGGGTTCTATGTCAAGTGCAGAGAGCATCATGAAGACCAAGGAACACACCAGGCAGGTCCGACATACTGTTGTGGCCAAGTTTAAAGCCGGATTTGGATACAAAAAGATTTCCCAAGTTTTAAACATCTCAAGGAGCACTGTGCAAGCGATTATATTGAAATGGACCCAGCCGTCCCTCTAAACTTTCACCTCGAACAAGGAGAAGACTGATCAGAGATGCAGCTAAAAGGCCCATGATCATTCTGGATGAACTGCAGAGATCTACACCCGAGGTGGGAGAGTCTGTCCATAGGACAACAATCAGTTGTACAGTGCACAAATCTGGCCTTTATGGAAGAGTGGCAAGAAGAAAGCCATTATTCAAAGATATCTATAAAAAGTCTCGTTTGAAGTTTGCCACAAGACACCTGGGAGACACCAAACATGTGGAATAAGGTGCTCTGGTCAGATGAAACCAAAATCAAACTTTTTGGCCACAATGCAAAAAGATATGTTTGGCGTAAAAGCAACACAGTTCATCACCCTCAAAACACCATCCCCACTGTCAAACATGGTGGTGGCAGTATCATGGTTTGGACCTGTTTTTCTTCAGATTGTAGGGACAGGGAAGATAGTTAACATTGATGGGAAGATGGATGGAGAAAATACAGGACCATTCTGGAAGAAAACCTGTTGGGAGTCTGCAAAAGACCTGAGACTGGGACGGAGGAGATTTATCTTCCAACAAGACAATGATCCCAAACATAAAGCAAAATCTACAATGGAATGGTTCAAAAATAAACGTATCCAGGTGTTAGAATGGCCAAGTCACAGTCCAGACCTGAATCCAATCGAGAATCTGTGGATAGAGCTTAAAACTGCTGTTCACAAACGCTCCTTCCAACCTCACTGAGCTCCAGCTGTTTTGCAAGGAAGAATTGGCAAGAATTTTGTCTCTCAATGTTTAAAACTGATAGAGACATACTCCAAACGACTTGCAACTGTAATCGCAGCATAAGGTTTGAAGCCTGAAATGTAGCAAAAGGTTGAAAAGTTCAAGGGGGCCAAATACTTTCACAAAGCACTGTAGTAGCCTCATATTCCTCCATATAGTATAACACAGCCTCACAGCCCTCCATATAGTATAATACAGCCTTATAGCCCTGCATATAGTATAATGAAGGCTCAGTTCTCCATGTCGTGCAGCCTCTATAGTACAGCCTTATATATGCAGCTTCATAGCTCTCCTTATAGTACAGCCTCATATAGTGCAGCCTTATATCTCTCTATATATGCAGCTTCATAGCTCTCCATGTAGTGCAGCCTTATATCTCTCTATATAGTGTGTTATATATGCAGCCTTATATATGCAGCCCCACCGGGATCTGAAAAATAGGATTAGTGACAACTGCACAAAACAGTAGACTCACTCCAAAACCCAGTGCCACCCTCCCCATATAAGCCTATCCCAGTAGTGGAGTCTTCTGCTCTCCTTCTCCTGTGTCACCAGCTCTACTCCTATGTGCCCTGCTCTCCACCTCTTTTGTCCCCCATTCTCCTGTGTCCCCCACTCTCCTCCTCCTCTGTCCTCCGTTCTCCTGTGTCCGCCGCTCTCCCCCTCCCCTTGTCCCCCGTTCTCCTGTGTCCCCCGCTCTCCTCCTCCTCTGTCCCCGTTCTTCTGTGTCCCCCGTTCGCCTCCTCCTGTGTCCCCCTTTCTCCAATGACCCCAGCTCTCCTCTTCCTCTGTTCCCCTTTCTCCTGTTTCCCCTGCTCTCCTACCCCTCTGTCCCCTGTTCTCCTCTGTCCCCAGCTCTCCTCCTCCTCTGTCCCCCATTCTCCTGTGTCCCCAGCTCTCCTCCTCCTCTGTCTCCTGTTCACCTCCTCCTCTGTCCCCCGTTCTCCTGTGTCCCCAGCTCTCCTCCTCCTCTGTCCCCTGTTCTCCTGTGTCCCCCGCTCTCCTCCTCCTCCTTTGTCCCCCGTTCTCCTGTGTCCCCAGCTCTCCTCCTTCTCTGTCCCCCGTTCTCCTGTGTCCCCCACTCTCCTTCTCCTCCTCTATCCCCCGCTTTCCTCCTCTCACCTGTGTCTTGATCTCCACTGTCTTCTCTGCAGTGTTCAGCAACAGCTGAGGGGCATGCCCTCACTTCCTGGATAATGAGCGGCCAGGACCGGACACATGGCCGCCAGGACACTGGGTGGGAGACTGAGGAGGGGGCGGAGCCAGAGCTGATATCCCTGGTCACCTGACCGGCCGTCAGTCACCTGACCTACAGGGAAGAGGACGTGGCCGGAGAAATGACTGACAGCTTCCCAGAGGGCAAGGTAGTGCTGTCCTGACTCTGTTCGGCGGAGTCTCCTGCCCCCGGCGCTGTGACCGGTGGGCGCGGGGTGCTGGGATCAGCGGGCACAGGGGGTGGCTGGTGACCCCTGCGACCGTGAATGTTATGCCACTGTGGCCCGGGCTGTACTGTAGAGGAATAATCTCGCTAATAGGATCCTTTAAGAATTCTATTCCAATGCAGAGCAGCAGATATCACAACACTTACTAAGAAGGGACCAAAGAATGACAGCTAGAAAGTAACAAAGGAGGAGCGAGAACCCTGATCACACAAACTGACAATCTGAGGACAAAGGAATGCTAAAAAACAGTCTACACTGCTTCACTAGATCCCTGCACAGATGTAGAATGATGTTCTCACTGGACAGACAAAGTTCTGTAATCATTACAAGGTGACTCCAGGATTTACAACTAGATGGTGGCCCGATTCTAACGCATCGGGTATTCTAGAATATATATGTAGTTGACATACTGTGACTGACAGAACTTGTTAAGTCAACGTGAGTGAACTACATATATATATATAGCAGCGCTATGGTATATGGTGGTACATTACAGCACATGTATAGCAGCACTATAGTATATGGCAGTACATTACAGTAAATGTATAGCAGCACTATAGTATATGGCGGTTCATTAGAGTACATGTATAGCAGCGCTATGGTATATAGCGGTACAATACAGTACATGTATAGCAGCGCTATAGTATATGGCGGTACATTACAGCACATGTATAGCAGCACTATGGTATATGGCGATACATTACAGCACATGTATAGCAGCACTATGGAGGTACATTATAGTACATGTATAGTAGTGCTATGGTATATGGCGGTACATTACAGTACATGTATAGCAGCGCTATGGTATATGGTAGTACATTACATGTATAGCAGCGCTATAGTATATGGCGGTACATTACAGCACATGTATAGCAGCACTATGGTATATGGCGGATGGAGGCGGCAGGGGGCAGGATGGAGGCGGCGGGGGGGCAGGATGGAGGTGGTGGGGGGGCAGGATGGAGGTGGCGGGGGGGGGGGGCATGATGGAGCCGGAGGGGGGGCAGGATGAAGGTGGAGGGGGGGTAAGGATGGAGGCGGGGGAGCAAGAACAGCGAGGGGCAGGATGGAGGGAGCGGGGCAGAATGGAGGGAGCGGGGCAGAATGGAGGGAGCAGGGCAGAATGGAGGGAGCAGGGCAGAATGGAGGGAGCAGGGCAGGATGGAGCGAGAGGGGCAGGAAGGAGTGAGCGGGGCAGGATGGAGCCGGAGAAGCAGGATGGTGGTGGGAGGGGGCAGGATGGTGGCAGGGAGGGGGGCAGGATGGTGGCGAGCGGGGCAGGATGGAGTGAGCGGGGCAGGATGGAGTCGGAGGAGCAGAATGGAGCCGGAGGAGCAGGATAGAGCCGGAGGGGCAGGATGGTGGCGGAAGGGGGCAGGATGGTGGCGAGCAGGGCAGGATGGTGGCAGGGGGAAGCAGGAGGTAGCGAGCGAGGCAGGATGGAGCCGGAGGAGCAGGATGGAGCCGGAGGAGCAGGATGGTGGCAGGGTGGAGTATGAGTGGGGGTGGGGCAGGATGGAGCGAGCGGGGCAGGATGGTGGCGAGCGGGGCAGGATGGTGGCGGGGGGGGCAGGATGGAGCGAGTGAGGCAGGATGGAGCGAGCAGGGCAGGATGGAGCCAGAGGAGCAGGATGGAGCCTGAGGAGCAGGATGGTGGCCGGGGGGGGGGACAGGATGGTGGCGAGCGGGGCAGGATGGTGGCGGGAGGACAGGATGGTGGCGAGCGGGGCAGGATGGTGGCGGGAGGGCAGGATGGAGCGAGCGGGGCAGGATGGAGCGAGCGGGGCAGGATGGAGCCGGGTGGGGGGGGGGGGGGCACGGGATGGAGCGAGCGGGGCAGGATGGTGGCGAGCGGGGCAAGAGGGTGGCGGGGGGGCAGGATGGAGTGAACGGGGCAGGATGGAGCGAGCGGGGCAGGATGGTGGCGGGGGGGGGCAGGATGGAGCAAGCGAGGCAGGATGGAGCCGGAGGAGCAGGATGGAGCTGGAGGAGCAGGATAGTGGCGGGGGGGCAGGATGGAGCCAGGGGGGGGGGCAGGATGGAGTGAGCGAGGCAGGATGGAGCCAGGAGAGGGGGGGCAGGATAAAGTTGGGGTGGGGGGCATGATGGAGCTGAGGGGGGGTAGGATGGAGCTGGGGGGGGGTAGGATGGAGCCGGCCGGGGGGGGGGAGGCCGGGTTAGGATGGAGTCGGGGTTGGCAGGATAGATGCGGGGGGCAGGATGGAGATGGGGGGGCAGGATGGATGCGGGGGGGGCAGCATGGAGCAGGGAGGGGAAGGGAGGCAGGATGGATGCGGGGGAGGGCGCGATGGAGGCAGGATCCCCCTCGCCTCCTCTGTTCTCAATCGCCTTCTGTAGTTGTCATGTGACATGACAGCAGTCCCAGTGCCAGAGAAGACGGGTGAGAACAACTGGAGGCGAGGGTGGGCAGTATGGATGCGGGTGGGAGGTGGGGGGCAGTATCCCCCTCGCTTCCCGCTGTTCTCACCCGTCTGTACACAGGGCGGGCTGATGTGACATCACACAGCCCGCCCTGTGTACAGATGGGAGAGAACAGCGGGAGGTGAGGGGGGAGGCGGGGTCGTGGAGGGAGGGGCGAGGTGGGGGCGGCAGGTTCCCTGTATATCCCGGCGTTAGCTGTCCCCGGGCTTCAGAGACAGCGGCGCTAACGTGCCACTGTCGCCGGCTGCAAATTGGCGCGAAATTCGAACTTTGAATTCTCGCGCCAATTTGCAGTCTGCGCTCATTGGCGCACGTGATTTCTGTGACCGACAGACGCCTTAGACAATTATATAGTAGAAAAGAGACGTTTTTTGAGTCAAAAGAGCCGCCTCTTTTTGGTGAACAGAGCCGAATGAGCACGATCGCCCAAATAATATGGGTGTTGGTGCCCATTTTTTAGCAGCCAAATTTATTCCAAAAAGCTGCAGAAAAATGTCTGCAATCACAGGCCCTTTCTAATGGATTATTGCAAAAATATCAAAATAAAACCTATATTGTCCATATAATACAAACCAGATAGGGGTCGAGCACTGATAACACTCGGGCTCCTCACTTCCTGCAGCTCATAATTGGGTCTTCTGTATCTATCAGAGGGAAAGGAACAAAAGGTCACAATTCTTAGATGGAGGAAACACAAAATACCAAGAAAGACTCAGACATGAAGGGGTTAATGTGTCCCGAGCCCAGTAATGGGGATCTGCACTGACCTCCACCTGCAGAGCCGCACACTACATATACAGCTGCTCTGTGCTTACAGGACCTGTGATGATGTCACATGGAGGGGAGGAGTCAGGGGTCACATGATCAGCTCCTCAATGTATGCAGGATTCTGCTGTGCTGATCGCCATGGTGTTGGATGATTGGGGGTTTATCTGTGGGGTCAGGAGGGATTTACAGTGTGGATGTAGCAGAGCCGCGTGTGTATGAGGTGTACGGAGCAGAGCTGTGTGTGTACTAGGTGTATGGAGCAGAGCCGCGTGTGTATGAGGTGTACGGAGCAGAGCTGTGTGTGTATGAGGTGTACGGAGCAGAGCTGTGTATGTAGCGGAGCTGTCAGTCTACCAAGTGTGCGGAGCGGAGCCATGTTTGTGTACGAGGTGTACGGAGTGGAACCGTGTGAGTACAAGGTGTGCGGAGAGGAGCTGTGCATGCGTGTACGATGTGTACAGAGTGGAGCCACGTGTGCACTAGGTGTACGGAGAGGAGCTGTTCAGGCGTGTACGAGGTGTACGGAGCAGACTGCGTGTGTACAAGGTGTACGGAGCGGACTGCGTGTTTACAAGGTGTACGGAGCAGAGCCGTGTGTGTACAAAGTTTACAGAATGGAGCCAACCTATGTACAGAGCGAAGCTGCGTGTGTACGAGGTGTACGGAGCGGATCCATGTGTGTGTACGAGGTGTACGGAGTGGAGCGATGTGTGTACGAGGTGTGCAGAGTGGAGCTGCATGGGTATGAGGTGTACGGAACAGAGCCACGTGTCTTCAAGGCGTACGGAGTGGAGATATGGACCCGCGCGTGTCCGAGGTGTGCGGAGCGGACCCATGTGTGTCTGAGGTGTGCAGAGCTGAGCCGCGCATGTCCGAGGTGTGTGGAGCTGACCCGCGTGTTTCCAGGGTGCGCGGAGCTGAGCCGCGCGTGTCCGAGGTGCGCGGAGCTGAGCCGCATGTTTACGAGGTGCACTGAGCGAAGCCGCATGTGTACGAGGTGAACAGAGCAGAGACATGTGTGTAATATTGGTGTGACATACCCGACTTTGTGAATTTTTTAAATAATAATTCCTTCAATCTCTGTTTTATCCATCATTTTGATAAAGAAACAATTGATTTTCTAGATATCACTTTAATCGGAGATAGTACAAGGAGAGAGGTTGAGGTAAGACCATTTAGAAAGCCCACTGCCACTAATTCCATTTTGGCAGCCACCTCTTGCGATCCCTCTCATGTTATCAAAAATATTCCTGTAGGTGAGCTGATTCGTACTAAGGCCACGTGCACACGCTGAATATTGGGTGAGTTTTTTACCTCAGGATTTGTAGACAAAACCAGGAGTGGAGCAATCAGAGGAAAAGTCTAATAGAGACACGTCACCACTTCTGTATTTAATGATCCACTCCTGGTTTTGGCTACAAATCCTGAGGTAAAAATCTCATCAAATACTGAACATGTGCACGTGGCCTAAAGGTGGGGTTACACGTTGCAATATCGTTACGATATCGCAACTCAATGGCGCGGGAGCGCGCATTTAGTGCACGTTTCTCCCGCATCGCATCGGAGGTTTACACGTCCCGATATCTTGATACAACGTCCCTACGATGTCTACGCCCCAACCCAGGAACGACCATTTAACATGGGAGTGAATGGGTGACGTTGAACTTCACATCGTAGTTGGGCTGTCACACTGCACGATCCGGCTCCAATCTCCATTCAATATCGGAGCATTGGAGAGCACGCTCATTCAATCCCCGATATCGCATTGACATCGTTCCTGCATCGTATTGGACGTTCACACCATACAACGCAGGAACGATATCGGCTCCAACGATCGAACCACGTGACTTTTCATTGAAATTGGACGCCGATATCGCAACGTGTAAAGCGGCCTTAAGAGAAACTGTTCCAACCCAGCACAATTTCAGCTGGAATCCATTAAAACAAGAGAGAGACTGCAGCACAGGGTTATTCCTCTCATATATTGAAAAGAGCCACTAAAGGTCCCGTTACACTGCACGACATTGAATCTATGTCACTAATGACCTCGTGGGCGCAGTTAGGATATCATTTTGACATCGTTGGTGAGATGTCACACATCTAGATATCGTGGACGACTCGCCAACGACGTAGTGAGCAGGTATCGTTCGCACAACCCCGCGAACGATACTTGCTTATTCATGTGAATGGGCGAAGTCGTGAACGACATCGTTATCGCGGTGTGACACTGACCAATGCAGCAGGTTGGCTGATCGTAGATTGTCTGATTTGAGAACATGTTCTCAAATCTGCGATCCACGATCCAACGATTTATCATTACCACATCGCAGAGTTACACGCAACGAGGTAGTAACGATGTCGCTGGAACGACTCCACACCCATGACGTTTCAGCGATATCATTAACGATATCATAGCGTGTAATGGGGCCTTAACATGTCAGTTCTAAAGACAGAAAAGACCTTATCAACTATAAAAAAAACGGTTTCCCTGACATCTAGTGGTGAAGCAGTTACTTTTTCAACTATATACAGTTAGGGCCACAAATATTTGGACAGTGACACAAGTTTTGTTATTTTAGCTGTTTAGAAAACATGTTCAGAAATACAATTATATATATAATATGGGCTGAAAGTGCACACTCCCAGCTGCAATATGAGAGTTTCCACATCCAAATCGGAGAAAGGGTTTATAGGAATCATAGCTCTGTAATGCATAGCCTCCTCTTTTTCAAGGGACCAAAAGTAATTGGACAATGGACTCTAAGGGCTGCAATTAACTCTGAAGGCGTCTCCCTCGTTAACCTGTAATCAATGAAGTAGTTAAAAGGTCAGGGTGGATTCCAGGTGTGTGGTTTTGTATTTGGAAGCTGTTGCTGTGACCAGACAACATGCGGTCAAAGTAACTCTCAATTGAGGTGAAGCAGAACATCCTGAGGCTGAAAAAAAAGAAAAAATCCATCAGAGAGATAGCAGACATGCTTGGAGTAGCAAAATCAACAGTTGGGTACATTCTGAGAAAAAAGGAATTGACTGGTGAGCTTGGGAACTGTAAAAGGCCTGGGCGTCCACGGATGACAACAGTGGTGGATGATCGCCGCATACTTTATTTGGTGAAGAAGAACCCGTTCACAACATCAACTGAAGTCCAGAACACTCTCAGTGAAGTAGGTGTATCTGTCTCTAAGTCAACAGTAAAGAGAAGACTCCATGACAGTAAATACAAAGGGTTCACATCTAGATGCAAACCATTCATCAATTCCAAAAATAGACAGGCCAGAGTTAAATTTGCTGAAAAACACCTCAAGAAGCCAGCTCAGTTCTGGAAAAGTATTCTATGGACAGATGAGACAAAGATCAACCTGTACCAGAATGATGGGAAGAAAAAAGTTTGGAGAAGAAAGGGAACGGCACATGATCCAAGGCACACCACATCCTCTGTAAAACATGGTGGAGGCAACGTGATGGCATGGGCATGCATGGCTTTCAATGGCACTGGGTCACTTGTGTTTATTGATGACATAACAGCAGACAAGAGTAGCCGGATGAATTCTGAAGTGTACCGGGATATACTTTCAGCCCAGATTCAGCCAAATGCTGCAAAGTTGATTGGACGGCGCTTCATAGTACAGATGGACAATGACCCCAAGCATACAGCCAAAGCTACCCAGGAGTTAATGAGTGCAAAAAAGTGGAACATTCTGCAATGGCCAAGTCAATCACCAGATCTTAACCCAATTGAGCATGCATTTCACTTGCTCAAATCCAGACTTAAGACGGAAAGACCCACAAACAAGCAAGACCTGAAGGCTGCGGCTGTAAAGGCCTGGCAAAGCATTAAGAAGGAGGAAACCCAGCGTTTGGTGATGTCCATGGGTTCCAGACTTAAGGCAGTGATTGCCTCCAAAGGATTCGCAACAAAATATTGAAAATAAAAATATTTTGTTTGGGTTATGTTTATTTGTCCAATTACTTTTGACCTCCTAAAATGTGGAGTGTTTGTAAAGAAATGTGTACAATTCCTACATTTTCTATCAGATATTTTTGTTCAACCCTTCAAATTAAACGTTACAATCTGCACTTGAATTCTGTTGTAGAGGTTTCATTTCAAATCCAATGTGGTGGCATGCAGAGCCCAACTCGCCAAAATTGTGTCACTGTCCAAATATTTCTGGCCCTAACTGTATAGTCCTCAATACAATGATATTGTAAGGATTATTAAAAAAATACTGGCTAAAATTCTACATGATAATCCGGTTTGTTTCTGTGCTAAAAGAGCTCCAACTATAAGCTCTCTGTTTTCACCCGGTTTTTATTCTAGTTCTCCTGATTCAGTGAGTGATACCTGGCTGACATTACGCGGTTTTTTGAAATGTGGGCACACTAGGTGCACAGCCTGTGGGCATGCACAGAAAGACAACACTTTTGTTTCCTGCAGTGATGGTAAGAGATATTATATCAAGTCACTTATTAATTGCTGCAGTACGAATGTTGGATATCTTATGTAGGTAGGTTGCACCTCAGAACTTAAAAGAAGGATCTGTCGGCACTTACTGTATCAGATTCAACTAGCTGTACTGCTATGAATATCTGCAGTTTCTCAACATTTTGTCTCCGTTCACAAGGGTGATACTTCTTCAATTTAAATGTGATTTAAAGGCATTGAAAAAGTGACAAATTCCTTTAGGGGCGGGGATCTGAGACGTAAATTGTTACACAGAGAATCCTATTGGATATTTCGTCTCGGTTTTCGTACCCCTACAGGTTTAAATGTCAAACAAGATATTCTCCAATACTAGTATTCATTATTTAAATTATTATACTACTAGTTCTCATATTTTTGATGCTTTTTGTATTTTGCTTTTTCTTGTGCACTTTTTTATTTTATCGCAGTTTTTGTATGTATTATACTGATTTTATGTGTCCTGCATTTTGTTGTTTATCTAGATTATTACTGCAGCTGTGCACTAGTTAGGAAGTAGGTATTTATACCCCACCTACTACTTCCTTCAGCAGCCATCATTAAGACATTTTGCGTCGAAACGCGTTGGCCTTAGCACTGTAATATTGTAGCTTTTTATGTGCAATAAAAAAATACCACTTTTGGAAACAGATCATCGTCTCGCTAATGGAAGTCTATGGGTGCAAGGAAACTTCGCACCCAGACAGCACACTGTGCAAGTCACTCGCGTGTGTGCTATAGTCCCGACACAGGAAAGCCCGATAGCTATATATCTACAGATAAAGATCTGTAGATATAATAACTATTTTGGGTTTTCTGCTGCTTTGACAGCAGCATATTTTAAATTTCCCGGGGTTAACTGGCATATTAACCCCATCTCCAGCCTCTGTGCTGCATGTCAGCCGGGAGGCTGCAGATGCAGTTAATAAGCCAGTTATACATGTTTAACCCCATGGTGCTGTCATGCCAGGTTGTGTCCGGTTATGTCCAGACTCCCTGTACACAATCTGGCATGTCAGACTGTGTCTGCAGGGGTTAATGCAGCTTTTAAATAAAAGTCGGCAATTACCGCTATTCATTAAATTACTGTATTATCTGCAGGACTCAGGAGGAGCTGTCCATGATCCTGCACTGTAAGATCATGAAATTATAGACCTTGTCTTGGTTCTGAAATTTCATGGTACCCTTTGATGGTATTTGGATGTTGCTGCTTTCTTTGCCTCCACATCATGGTTACTGTATCCCTGTGGGATGCTGAGGTACTTGTAGTAGGCTGTACATCTGTTATATGACCTGCCGGTAGTTCTACTCAATCAGTCCTTACTACCTTGCCTCTTTTTATTACCAATTGGCCGCACTTCTGAAGTACATCCCAATGTCTTCGCTGTAGATGCTTGTCAGGGGGATCAGTGAACTGATGTCTCGTTCATTTTTGGCATACAGCTTGATGTCATCCATGTAGACCAGCTGGCTGATGGTGCTTCCACTCTTGAACTTGTATCCATAGCCTGACTCTGTAATTATCTGACTGAGGGGGTTCAAGCCTATGCAGAACAAAAATGGAGGCAGTGCATCACCTTGGTATATGCCACATTTGATGGACACTTGTGCTAGTTGTCTTGAGCTGATTTCCAGTGTTGTACTCCATAGCCCCATTGAGCTGCTGAGGAAGGTTCTTAATTTCCTGGTGACATTGTAGAGTACCAAGCATTCACAGATCCATATGTGTGGCATTGAGTCATAGGCTTTCCTTTAGTCAATCGAGGCTGTGCTGAGATTGGTCTGTCAGGATCTTGAACGACTGCGCTATCTACGAGCAGCTGGTGCTTAGAGCCTCTAGTGTTCTTCCCAATGCCTTTCTGAGCTGGATTCATGTACTGATTCATATGGTTCTGTATCTTGGTGGCTATGATGCCTGACAGGAGCTTCCATGTTGTTGTAGGGCAGGTTATTGGGCGGTACCCTAGTTGGATGGAATTGGTCCTTTGTGGGGATCCTTCTTTTTTGTGTTAGCCAAGCTGGGTGGCGGCCTGTATCTAGCAGTTGGCTCATCTGTTTTGCAAGGAATCATGTACCACTGTTAATTTCTTTAGCCAGTAGGTGTGGATCATGTCTGGGCCAGGTGCTGTCCGGCTCTTCATGTTCTTAACACGCTCTTGGATGTCTCCTTCAGTAATGGTCACTGGTTCTTGTTGGTTACTGTGTTTCATTCTCAGATTTTGCAGCCACTTTGCACTGATGTTGTTTGTTTTTTCCTTCTCCCATATGTCCCTCCAGTATTGTACAGTCTCGGGTATTGGTGGAGTTGCTGCCTCTGTGCTGTTATTCTGCAGTTAGGAGTACAGCTTGGATGGTTCTTTAGAGAACAGGGCATTTATCCTCTTGGCCTCAGCTTCTCTTGTGTATCTCCCTAGTCTTGCAGCAAGTGTTGTGAGCCTTTGTTTAGCATTCTCTAGGGCTTCAGATGGAGTCAGGCTTTTGTACTTGTCCAGCTTGGTCTTATTCTTGATCTTTACCCCTTCTGTACTTCTGTTAGTTGGCTGACTTCTCTTCGTGTCACCTTGATTTTTGTCTCCAGCCTTCTTTTCCAAGGAGGCCATGTACGGTACTTATGTTGCTATTATTGATATAGCCAATAAAGCATTTCCAGAATTACTAAGGTAGTGGCATAGTTCAGTTTATTAGTTTGACTTAAGGTGGTGGTAGGTATTGATGCAAGTGCCCTATTGGCATCTTCTAGCATACTGTCTGGTGGTATTTATCTGCTGAGCCTTGGCAGTTGGTCTCTGGGGTTCATGGTATTTAGTTTTGCTATGATTTTCTGTTTCAGATCAGCTGTCGTACCCTCTAGTTGCAGGATTGGATCAGGATTTTCAGGGGGTTGCACATGTTGTTCTTCCAGTCTTCCTGTGGTGTGGATGCGCAGTGCAGTTGATCTATCTCAATTTGTGAGAATAGCTTTCTCTTTATGACATTGTTGGGTGACTAGTTGTTTCTCAGTCAATGGACAAGCATGTCTTATACCCATCCATAGTTTCCTCATACGCTTCATATATCCTCTCTCGTTTGGTCTGCTGTTGTAGTAGCATTTTATCAGATCCAGGTTCTCTTGCCTTGTCCATGTATGGTTTGTTCCAGTAGCCCAGTTATCATCGGAGCTTGCTAGAACACAGTGAGTAGGGGATCATGGAGCCCGGAACCCGCCTTTCCAGTCTCCTGTATGAAGACCATATGTAAGTGTCGAGCCCCAGGGTACTCGGGTATCAGGCTCAGAGGGGTTCGCGAGGATGTCACGGGGGGCGGTGCCTGAGCCCGTGGCCTGGGTGACACTTCAATAGAGGGGTTATGTACAGGGGAAAAAGAGTTATTGTCACGTGACGCCGCCTGTAGTAGCTGGTGATGGGTCACCAGCGCCGCCACTGGAGGGTGATGAAATCGCGGCAAGGATGGCAAAGCTCCCTACAGGTGGAGCTAGTCCTCCGGGGCAGCGTTGCCGTAAGCAAAGAGGTTGATGATAAATGGCACAAAGACACGGAGGCAAAGTCACTCTCCCGAGTACTTTACTGTAAACAGTCATCAGCATACAAGTCCACAGTTCAGCAAAAGTTGTTAAAGAAACAGGTAGCTCTACGGGTGGCTGCAAGTGGATGCCAGGTGGTATGGTGGTACCCGTGGTATTCCTTAGTTGTCGAACCCGTGTCCTTTCTTCCCCACCTAGGATGAGTCTATACCCAATTTCTCCTTGAAGGTAGTCTTGGGGCTCCCCTCCCTCGAAGTGAAGAAGCAGGCAGACCGCTCCGTCTGGCAGGGTGCCGCAGCCGGTGAACAGACTGCAGCAGCTGGTTGACGACTTCAGAGGTGGACTCTGGCCGTATCCTCGGGTCCGGCGTTCCCCTGGTGGACTGGGGAATTCCCTGGAGTATGGTCGCTGCACGCTGGGGTTCTGCCTTACTCTCTCAGGCCCAGACTCATACGTCAGGCACCCTCTCTCAGGATCCCCTTTCATCTTTCCTCAGGATCAGCCTGGAGCTGTTAGACCTTACGCCTCGCTCCACACTCCTCCTCGACTCCTCTCCAACTCCCTTCTCCTCACTCTCCCCAGAGGTGCTAGATCCCTCCCGGGTAACCTCCCACAACTAGTCTAGTGTGGGAGTGCAGAAATGGGTCCCACCCTCCAGCCTAGTATCCACTTGCAGTTGGGGAAAATTACACTACTTTTACGAGTGCAATACCCCACTGTGACGCCTGACCATGTGGGGTGCCAAATAAGTTCAAGTTCATTTTTTAAAATCATTATAGGACCCCTTTAGGTCAGAGAGGAATGGTTAGGGAACAGCTAGGCAGGTGCAGGGACAGCTAGTGATAGGAGAGAGGGGTAGATCGAGGTGACAGGTTGCCTTTAAATTGGCGAGTGCCATCTGTTTCTCTGAGGCAAATTGGGCATACTGCAATTTTTTCCCTTGGTCCAAGGAAAAAGTAAGACGTCAAAATGACAGATAAAACAAAGTCAGGTAATACTTCTCTGATTTATGCATCCATCTGCACCAGCTCTAAAGGTGTGTAATAAACGCTCTGTTATGGCTTGTGCAATAACGTTACTGCTCTTCAGAGTCGCCAAGACACTCACATAGCAGCATGACACTGAATGTCTGAAGAACTGAGACATCGTTAATGTTTCTGCTCATTAAATATTCTGGATCACAATGCACATGTCACCGATCATCAGAAGCGTCTGGTCTCACGTAGTGCAGTGTGACCAGAAGTGCCTGTGAGTGCAGTGTCAGAATGACACTCCATGACCACGTGGACTTAAAAATTAACATTTGTTCCCTCAGTGAAACACCGAGCCACACCTACCATTGATAAACCATGCCTACCACCTAAGCCGCTCGCGCTCGCAACTTCCGGCTGTGTAATCTGCCAGTATTCCTGAAGGTACCGTTGCACAGTATGACGTTGGAACGATGTCTGCAACGATCTCGTGGGCGTGCGGTCGTTGCAGACATCGTTTTGACAGCGTTGGTGAGTTGTCACACGTCTAGATATCGCAGACAACTCACCAATGATGTTGTGAGCAGGGATTGTTCGCAAACCCGGCGAACGATCCCTGCTCATTGGTGTCAATGGGCGAAGTCGTCCATAAGATCGCTATCGCGGTGTCACACACAACGATATACCAGGTCAGTGGATCGTTGATCGTCAGGTTTGAGAACATGTTCTCCAACCTGTGATGAACGATCCTCCAACTTATCGTTGATTTGTGGTGTTACACGTGACAACATCGTAACAATGTCGCTGGTACGCCTCCAAACCCATGATGTATCAGCGATGTTGTGCACGATGTCGGCCCGTGTAACGGTACCTTAAG
Organism: Allobates femoralis; assembly: GCA_033576535.1. NCBI lineage: Eukaryota > Metazoa > Chordata > Amphibia > Anura > Aromobatidae > Allobates > Allobates femoralis. Next base: position 567,606,553 of record JARQOC010000004.1, on the reverse strand, counting down.
TGGTAGATGTACATGGGGGATTAATACAAATTTTACACAGACTAGGTGGTCTTATAGTGGTTACACCCGGGCACACCAGCTGCAGTGAGGGTGGCCGTGACACACATTACATATGGTTCTGTTCTGCTCCATACATGTCGTACACACATGGCTCTACTTCACACACGCTGTACCTTGCATGGCTCTGCTCCGCACACGTCGTACACATGCGGCTCCAGTCTGCACACCTTGTACATATGCGACTCCGCTCAGCACAAGTCGTACATACACAGCACACCTCTGTACACCTTGTAAATACGTGGCTCCAGTCATCACATGTCGTACATGCGTGGCTCCACTTATCTCATAGACGCGCAACTTCGCTCCAAACACATCGTACACGTGCGGCTTCGCTCCATACACCTCATACACGCTCGGCTCCACTCCACACACAACGTACACACGCGGCTCTGCTCCGTACAGCTCGTACATACATGGCTCCGCTCCGCACACTTCATGCACGCAGGGCTTTGCTCCGCACACATCATGCATGTGCAGTTACACTCCGCACACCTCATACATGCTCAGCTCTGAACAGCTTTTACATGCAAGGCTCCGCGCCGCACACGTTGTACACGCATGGCTCCGCTCCGTACACCTCCTACACATGCGGCTCCACTCCGTAAACTTGTACATACGTGGCTCTGCTCCGTAACCTTGTGCACACGTGGCTCCGCTCCACACACCTCGTACACACGCGGCTCCGCACACCTCGTACACATGCGGCTCTCCTCCATACACCTCGTACACATGCGGCTCCACTCCACACACCTCATACACACGCGGCTCCGCTCCACACACCTAGTACACACGCGGCTCCGCTCTGCACACAAGGCTCTTCTCTGCACACCTCATACATGCTCAGCTTCACACACCTTGTACACACACAGCTCTGCTCCATACACCTCATACACACACACTGCTCCGTACACTTCACACATCTCCTACACACAGGGCTCCGCTCCGTACACCTCCTACGCACACGGCTCCGCTCAGTACGCCTCATCCACACAGATCTGCTATATCTGCACTGTAAATCCCTCCTGATCCCACACACAACCTTCCCCTCATCCAGCACCATGACAACCAGCACAGTAGAGTCCTACATACACTGAGGAGCTGATCATGTGACTCCTGACTCCTCCCCTCAATGTGACATCATCACAGGTCCTGTAAGCAAAGTATCACAAGTAAGCAATCCAATAGACTGGAACCTTCTCTCCCGACCATCATCTGCTGTGGAGTAAACAGGTGGCACCGCAGGCCGGATTATAGTCACTTGTGTTGTTCTGGGGCTGATGCTCCTGTGTTGTCTTCAGTCTGTGATGACATCACTGCAACTACGTCATTGGTCACAGCGGTGATGTCACTATGTATGACACATGATCACTGTGGCCCCCGATTGGCTGTTACTCATGTGACGGTGACATCACTGTGACCTCAAATCACCGACCGGATATTACCCTTATATTCGACTCCACAAACAATCGACATGTTCTATCTCCTCATATGTTTCCCCTTATTATCTCCAGTAATTGTATTATTACACAGGATCTTTATGATGTTACATCGTCATCTTCTTCCCATGCAGGACTCTACAATATCGGATCCTCTCAGTGGAGATCTTCTACATAAGAGAATTCTCCTGATTGACTGGTGAAGGATGGATATGGACAGCGACAAGATGGCGGAGAGGATATTACACCTCACCCTAGAGATCCTCTATCGGCTTACTGGAGAGGTGAGAGATCCTGCTGACGTCACATGACATCATTCTTATCTATGGGAATAACAGATAGAACTGGAGAGGTGAGGACTCTGGAAATGTCTGTAGTGAGATTTATTAATGTGTCCCTTCATAACCAGGATTACACAGTAGTGAAGAAGAGCTGTAGTGAGCGCTGTCAGGACCCTGTGTATGAGGGAAGACCCCTGAGCCCAATCACGGAGCCTCCACCTCACCCCCTGATACATGAGGACATCAATGACCAGAAGATCCTAGAACTCACCTACAAGATGATTGAGCTGCTGACAGGAGAGGTGACACTGCTGGGAATGCTGCTGGGACATTATACAGTAACGCTATGAAGGGATTGGGGAGGATGACTGTATCATTGTTGTGTCAGGTTCCTATAAGGTGTCAGGACGTCACCATCTACTTCTCCATGGAGGAGTGGGAGTATTTAGAGGGACACAAAGATCTGTACAAGGACGTCATGATGGGGATGCCCGACCCCTCACATCAACAGGTAATAGCACGAAATACTCATGGCCTATAATTATCTGTATGTGAAGAATAAATTCAGTCCTATGTGTTTCCTTCAGCACTGTCCAGTAAGAAGAAAACACTAGAGAGATATCCCCGTCCTCTTCTTCCACAGGACTGTAAACAAGAAGATCCCGATGTTCCTCTGGATCATCAGGTAGATGGAGAGAAGGTGTGATGAAATCTCCCTATGATGTGTAGATGGTTGTGAAGGTCTTGTGCTCAGTCTTGTTGTATCCACCAGTATTATATGTTTTATACTTGTGTAATGAGAACGGTGAAGATGGCAGGATAAGAGGTGATTATAAATGTGACTTCTTTATCTGTCTGTTGCTTTCACAATATTTGTTCCAGGGTGAAGATCTGACCCATATTAATACTACAGAGACATATGTGAGGGGTGATGAGTGGTGTAAACAAGAGATTCCTACATATGACTACCCAGGTGAGTAGTAACCACTAAATGCAGAGAAATCAAAAATTCTTCTCGGACATTTGCTATGGCTGCTTTATTGGTGGTGTAGACCGGCCAAGACAATAAATCGCTGCATTTAAACAGTCCCCATTACTTTTGGTATTGGACGTCCTTCTGTTGGAGGTAGAAGTCACGTACTCACAGTTGCCCAAATCTGTAAACTAGAAAGCCAGATGACAGCTGACGTAGAATATGCTGACAAGTTAGAAAATCACTTGAAGAAAAATATTGTATTGGGCCTTTAAAGAGACACTGTCACATGGTTTTTGCCATCTCATCTGATAGCAGCATAATGTAGAGACAGAGACCCTGATTCCAGGAATGTGTCTCTTACTTGGCTGCTTAATGTAGTTTCCATAAAATCACTGTTCAATCAGTTGGAGATTAACATTGTAGGACTAATCAAATAGTCCAGAATAGTCATTTACAGCTAAATCTGAAGTAGAGAAAACAGTAATTTTATCAAAGTGACAGCAAGCAGCTCAGTAAGTGACACATCTCTGGAATCGGGGTCTCTATCTCTACATTATGCTGCTGTCAGATGGGATGGCAAAAACTTAGTGACAGTGTCCCTTTAAGGGCCACGTCACACACACAGATATCTGTGCAGACATTGTTCACAGATCTCTGGTTGCAATTAAATCATGGACATATTGTTCCATTTTGTGGCAGTGTACAAATGGAGCAATGTGTCCATGATTTCACTGCAACCAGAGATCTGCGAACAATCTCTGCACAGATATCTGAGTGTGTGACGTGGCCCTTAGAGAAAGCAGAGGATAATGATGCTGTTGCTTTCCTAGAATCCTGGCATCATATAAGATGAATCCACCTTCCCTCTATTTTGTGCTGGTAAATGTGATAATCTGGTCCCTACAAGGCCAGTTCCAGTTGTTGTTTTTTTATCAAACTTTGCTTTGACAACATTACAACATGTACAGTGAGAGCCAAGGGTGAATATCTGTACAATTGTTTCCCTTTAGTTTAAATTTCTTTTAAAACCAACTAAGTTCAAAGAGAATTGCAATAAACTATAAAAAACAAACATTACACATCTGCCATGATATATCCCTAAGCTGTGCACGGTTGATGGAGGTAATATACATATAAACGTACAAATGAAGAAGGAACACCGGGCCACCAAGATGGCGCAACAGCTATACCCAGCAGAGCTATGCCCAGTGGGGACCAACTCATGTGTTGCTCAGTCCAGAGAGGCACATTTGCCATACATTTCAGGTATAACAAAGACGGCACTCACCGGAGTAAATCTTCATGCAGTGCAGCGTTTATTTCTAGTGTACAGGGTTACATTGGCCCAATTCCTGTTCCTGGACTCGTAGAAGCGCATATTGCCTTTCAAAGTGTAACCCCAGCCTAACACTAACTACTCCACTTTCAAGATTCCAGGGATTGACTTGTCCCTCACTTTTTATCCCCATACATGGGTCTGGATATACACAGGGACCCATAGGTAGGGGTCACACAGCTGCTGTTCGTTGGTTCGAGATGGAAAGAATAGTCAGGTAGCTAGGTCGGAACCAGGATGGCAGAAAAAATAGAAAATCTGAAGACGCAAGAGTAGTCAGTATGCAGGCCGGGGACAGAACAGAAAACAAATACACAAGCCGGGAGCTAAACAGATAGGGCTGAACCAGAAGAGAACAAGGCTAGATTTGGCAGCGTCCAGCAATATGCTTTGAGCTTTAGTAGGGTGTGGTGCTTTCCAATTGGCTGTAGTAGACAGCTGATTACTACAGCTGAACTGCACACCAATACTGCCAAACTGGATGGTACCTCTGGTCCCACCTACCCTAATCTTAGTGGCTGGACAGAGCCTGTGCCACCTGTAGTTTCTGGTGCTGATGTCTCCTTGATCATCAGCCCCACTCGCAGAATAAATGGGAACAAATTAATTGGGAAAGCCAATTTAGCTGGATTGGTTTATGAAAGCCATGTTGCTTTTCCAAAAGCCTTTGAGCAAATAATAATGTGGAAACCCTTTGTTTTTCCATTGAGAAATGATGGAACTGAATGTGGGTGTGGTAAGAATACCTGGAGTATAGCAGATCAGAGCAAAAGGACAAGGCAAATGCATGATCAGAGTAGGTACAAGGTCTGGCAACAATAGATCAAAACACTGAGCACGGGTAAGTGAGGCCAACATGCACCAATGAGCAAAATGATATGACTGGCAATCATCTGGGACTAATTACTCAGCTAAGTAGCTTGGCAACCTCAGGGAAGACCTCAAGAAGCCCAGCACTTCCCAATCTCAGATTGCATGGTTGAGCTCAGCATGCCTCAGCACCAAGTTGGATGACTAAGCTCCCTGATTCCATAGTGCAGCTGTCAGTCATTGCGTCCAAGACACACTGAGCCGAGCAGTCATGACATGGAGCTTTTTTTTTTGTGGGATGGGTAGATGTTTTTATTGTTAACATATTCGCCTACACAACATTTTGGGTGGATTTTTATTCCAATATTTGGGAGGCAGAATGAACAAACAGTTGAACACCATGCTCTACAATGCTATGAGTTCTTCTATTAAACTGTCATTTTATTCATGAAATGTTTGTATTTTACTACATAACTTTCCATTTTTATGTAACTTTTAAGTATTAATGTTTAAAAATATAAATTTCAAGGATATTTTATTCAAAAATAATAATTGGTTTTATTCTTACCAGATGATTATACCAGGAGATCAGAGGGACAGCTGACATCTTCAATTAATAAATCAGATGAACTTGAGACCACACAGAATACAATTGAAGTGATCTCCATTACTCCAGATTTACCATCATTTCTTCACAGCAATGATCTGTTAACTGATCCTTTGAAACAGATTCAATCTTATGATTCATTGCAAACTACTAAGAAAAATAAAAGTCATAAAAGATGCATTAAGATACAAAATGCTCTTAATGCAAAGAAGCCATTTTTACATTCAGAATTTGGAAATAGTTTTCCCCTCGAAACATCTTTTGTTAAACCCCAAAAAATTTACATAGAGGAGAATAGATTTTCTTATTCCAACTATGGGAAATATTTTAACCAGAAATCAGGCCTTGTTACACATCTGAGAACTCACCCAGGGGAGAAGTCATTTTCATGTTCAGAATGTGGGAAATGTTGGGCAGATAAAAAATGTTTTGCTATACACCAGAGAACTCACACAGGGGAGAAGCCTTTTTCATGTTCAGAATGTGGGAAATGTTTTAAGCAGAAATCACATCTTGTTAGACACCAAAGAACCCACACAGGGGAGAAGCCCTTTTCATGTTTAGAATGTGGGAAATGTTTTAACCGCAAGTGTTGCCTTATTAAACATCATAAATCCCACACAGGGGATAAACCTTTTTCATGTACAGTATGTGGAAAATATTTTAACCAGAAATCACATCTTGTTACACACCAGAGAACTCACACAGGGGAGAAGCCTTTTTCATGTTCAGAGTGTGGGAAATGTTTTGTACAGAAATCACATCTTGTTACACACCAGAGAATCCACTCAGGGAAGAAGCATGTGTTATACTTAGAATGTTAAAAATGAATTACTATAAAATCATATTTTGTTGAACATCAAAAATAACTAAAATGGGGAGAAATTGCAGTGGTGTGAAAATGTATTTGCCCCTGATTACTTATTTTTTTGTACGTTTGTCACACACAAATGTTTCAAATCACCAAATTTAAATATTAGACAAAGATAACACAAATAAACACAAAATGCAGTTTTGATCTTTATTATATAGGGAAAATTAAATCCAAACCTTCAGGTCCCTGAGTGAAAAAGTGATTTCCCCCTAAACCTGATAGCAGGAACAGCTACAATAAAGCGTATGCGGTATCTGGAAATGAGTCTTTTACAACGCTCTGGAGGAATTTTGGCCTACTTATCTTTGGTGAGATCTGAAACATTTAATTGTAGTGAGAAAAGAGCCATGCATATAACAACGTGCACAACAGTCGAAAATCTTTAATATATGATCTTTATTGTGGAACAACAACAATGACAATTAATAAACTGAAACATTTAATTGTTACAAATATGCAAAAGAATAAGAAAACTGGAAGGGATAAACACTTTCACACCACTGTAAAAGTTTATTGACAAATTATAAAAAAAAAGTCATATAACAGATAGTTGTATAATTAAATGAGAATAGGAAATTACTTTAGAACTTACTGTATTTTTGGGAATATAAAATGCTCTCACTGATGCCCCACACCGATTTATATGATTGGCACAGAGCAGGAAAGGAAGCTGTTGGAACCTGCGCTATGGGTGCCTTCACATTTGCGTATGGGAAGGCAGCATATGCTGCGTTCCCATACGCAATCAAGCGCATGCGCATTGCGTTCCTATGTTTAACACAGGAACGCATAGTGCCTGCGTTTGGCAGCGTTTGCTGCGTTCGGGTGCGCATGCGTAAGATATCTGCTCCCTCCACGGTCCCTCGTCTGCACCTGGGATGCAGCATGTTGCATTTTTTGTGCGCTCGGGGACCTTGGAAAATCAGCAAGCTTCCCCAAGCGCACAAAAGAATGCATTGGCGTCAATCGGTCCGCAGTGTTCTGTGCATGACAGCGCTAGAAGAACGCTGCGGACCCATTGAATTCCCTCCCGGTGGCCGCCGGTGATGTCACAGGAGATCACCGACGGCCACCGGGAGATCAGCTGGAGCCTCTGATGATCTTCCTCCTCCCCGCCGCCGGTAATCTCCTAGTGGTGTCGGCGGGGAGAAACAGCTTATGTGACAGCTGTTTGAATCTTCCCGTGCCGACATCTCCTCTCGGTGTCGGCGCGGGAGATTCAAACAGCTGTCAGATCAGCTGTTTAACTCGCTGACACGTCCCGGAGCTTACCGGCGGCCGGGAGGCGGATATCTCCCGCCCCTGGCCCACCCCCGGACACCGCCGATTGGCTGCCCGGGCTCCATAGTGATGTATCGCAGGCGGACATTCTCCGCTCTGGACACATCAAAATGACCCTGCTTTTCACTGCGTTTGTGTCTGCATGCCATCAGCATGCAGACACAAACGCGAATGTGAAGGCAGCCTAAGGCTGCAGGACCTTCCACCCGACTAACTCCAGGATCTCTTCAGGTCACATAACCTTGAAGAAACTGCAAAATGTGGTAATGTGTACACAGTGTGTGTGTGTGTATATAAATGTATATATGTAGCTTATCTGTATCTGTATGTAAATGTGCTTATGTAGCAGAGTTGAGTGTGTGGATACTGTACACGCAGTAGTGTTGTCTGTAATTACAGTATGTGCGCTGCAAAGTGCTCATTAATGTTATAATATTTGAGAGCTCATACAAAGTGGGAGAAAGTGAATCACGGTGCCCAGATCATCTCATTTTTGGCTCCAATATTTCTTTTAGAATAAAATCACTTTCTCATACAGTCCTGTAGTATTGACTTTGTAAATCACATTTTTTTAGGTGGGTTCGTCTGAATCCATCATAAATGTAATCAATTTATGTGTAAGAAACAATAACTTTTCTAATCTTGCAACAGATTCCCTAAGGATTTCTGACTAGGATTCAGTGAGGAATAAACTGCTTGAGTGCTCGTTACTGGAATAGAGCCGGTCCGAAGTTTGAATGCGCTCGATTTGAGAATAATGTAAAGTAAGTCAATGGGGACTCAAGCATTTTTCCATCAGCTACCCCTAGGAGGGCTGGCGGGAGGTGGACAGGACAATCACTGAAATGGATGGAAAGAGTGCACAGATGAAATGGCAACAGCATGAAGAAGATGCTTGGGTGCATGATTGGCTCCCAAGTCACTATTGATAAGTATATGAATAAATAATTTAAAGAACCGTGGTGGTATTCCCCCCATTTTTGAAAACAGCCAAGATAAAGCAGACAGCTGTGGGGTGGTATTATTAGGTTGAGTAGGCCCATGGCTATTTGGTCCTTCCCAGTCTAAACATTCCAGTATGCAGCCAATCCAGAATTGACACAATCATTAAATACGCCAATTTTGGGGTTTCGCCTGGGTTCTTCACGATTGCCCTTGGTGCAATGGTGTTTTTGGGGGTTGATGTCAGCTGTGTAATGTTAGCTGGCATCAAGCCCATGGGGTTAGTAATGGAGAGGTGTTTATCAGACACCCTCATTACTAACCTGGTAAGTGAAAAGTGTAAAAAAATACCAACTGGAAAAAAGTTTATTTGAATAAAGACTCCCCCACACTATCCCTCCTTCACCAATTTATTAATTTAAAAAATTCACAGAACCTTGATGTACTGGTCCCACAACATCCCCGAATCGGAACGCTAACCTATAGAGCCTTGTTAGGTCACTCACGGTCAGCACCAGACCCAGAATTTCTCATGCGCTGTGACACTAGCTACTAAGTGACATCATCGCACGTGACAAATTTCGGGTCTGTCACTGACCTGGAGTGACCTATGGAGCCTCTTTCTCCGAATGAGGCTCCATAGGTTGAAGTACCAATTCGGGGGACGTTGTATGACGACTACACCATGTATTACATCAGAGCTCTGTGGATTTTTTCAATAATAAATTGGTGAGCAAGGGATAGTTTGCGGGTGTTTTTATGCAAATAAAATAATTTTTTCATGTGTGTTTTAATTTTTCACTTACTAGGTAAGTAATGGAAGTGTCCGATAGACATCTCTCCATTACTAACCCCTGGGCTTGATCACAGTGGACATTAACCCCTAACAATATAACCATGACTGCAAATGCAATAGGGCTATTGGTAAGAGCTGGGAGAAAAACCCTGAATTGGCACAACTAATTGATGCAGCAATTCTGGGGCAGCTAAGGGCTGCTATTGTTAGAATGGGAGGGGCCAATTAAAATTGACCTCCCCAGCTTGGAAATAGCAGCCCACAGTTGTCTGCTATATCTTGGCTGGTTGCCAAAAATAGGGGGAATGCCACACCATTATTTTAAATTATTTATTTATTAACCCTTGCTTTTCTCTTCGTGATGGAACCAATTTTTTCAATACTTCAAAAAATCTCAGTGATTCTGAGAATGTTTTTTCATGACAAATTGTACATCATGATAGTTGCACTGTAGATTTTGGTTGATTACGTTTATTGATTAAAAAACAAATTTCACAACAATGTTAAAATTTAGCAATTTTCAAACTTTTATTTTTTTTATGCCCTTAAGCCAGATAGTTATCACACAAAATAGTTAAATTACTTTTGCCACATGGCTGTTTTACATCAGCACAATTATTGAAACACATTTGTTATTGTCAGGAAGTTAGAAGGGTTAAGTTATCAGCAATTTCTCAATTTTCCAACAAAATGTTCAAACCCAAATTTTATAGAGACCACATCACATTTGAAGTGACTTTGAGATGGCTATATGACAGATAATAGCCCAAAGTGACACACATTTTAAAAAAATTGCTCAAAACTAGTGATGGGTGAACTTGCCAATGTTTGGGTTCGGCCAGGCTCACCCCAGTGCAGAGCGCCAGAAGTGGACACGGGAGTCCGAGGTTGTGAGGAACTCTAGGCCCAGCAGCTAACACCGGAGGGCGGGAGATTCCAAGTCGCCCAACCACAACAAAGCCAGGAGGCACACCAGCGTCAGAGACAGTAGCCAGAGGAGTGGTACCCGGGAAGGGCTTGAGCTGCCTACCATACAGTGAGAGACTGTATGCAGGAGGACACAAGATTGCAGCTTAGCTACAGGCAGCCAGGACCCACCAAGAGTAGCGCAACAGGGAGGCCTCAGAACTCACCGGGTGAGGAGAACCCCAACTTGCTTCCAGGTCACCTGGACTCCTAAAGTCTCTTGTGGACGGTACCCTGGATGAACCTGCTACTTCTACCGGTAAAGGTAGCGGGGACTTTAACCCTTGTGTCTGTTGGTCATTCCACGCCCTCAGTCCTACACACACATCGGCCTACCACCGCCATAGACTTTCCCGGTTAGCCTGGGGATCTGCTCCACCTGTGGGGAGCAAAACCATCACCGCTGCACTCCCATCATCCCCAGAGGCTCCGCACTGCAGCCACGGTCACTAATAGCTGCATACCACGGGTGGCATCACAACAACCAACCCTAAACCACTAGTCCCCAGAACGTTTAAACTCGACCACCAGGGCCACGAGACCGGGCCTCGACCCCTGTGGCTCCTGCAACAGAACAGCGGGCCTGAGTACCCCACGGCCCCGGGGCGCGTCACTTTCCCTTTAAATCCACATGGGCATGGAGTTATTTTTATTAGAAGCTGGGGGGAGGGAGGTGAGGGGGTCTGGGGAGCGTCTGCATAATTAAACTGAATGGGAGGAAATGTAGCAACCCCCATTAACCAAGAAGGAGCCCATACAGTCCAGCTCAACCCACACTAGATATATGGTAGTGGCTACATTCAAGTGGGCAAAAGGGCCCCGGCCCCCTGCTGATGTCATGCCCTGTGACCAGAGCCGTGTGTGTGGGAGGAGACTACAGTAGAGTTTGCTGGTTCAGGCTCAGCTGGATTGTTTTCTGCTTTATCACTGGGATTTTTTCACTTGTGATTTTCACCAACAGGAGGTAAGCCATACCTGGAAATACACTGATATTATATGTGCTTCAGAGGGATTATAGGTTAACAGGTTTATAAAGAGTGGGCAGAGCCACAGAGGGACATGGTCCTGTAGCACTGGGATCTAGCTACAACCCTAGATATACAGCTGCTCTGTGCTCACAGGACCTGTGATGATGTCACATGGAGGGGAGGAGTCAGTGGTCACATGATCAGCTCCTCAGTGTATGCAGGACTCTGCTGTGCTGGTTGTCATGGTGCTGGATGAGGGGAAGACTATGTGAGTGGCCAGGAGTTATTTAACAGTGTGGATGTAGCAGAGCCACAACGTGTATTGAGCAGAGCCGTGCTTATATAATGTGTACTGAGCGGAGCCGTGCTTATATAATGTGTACTGAGCGGAGCTGTGCTTATATAATGTGTATAGAGCAGAGCCGTGCTTATATAATGTGTACCGAGCGGAGCCGTGCTTATATAATGTGTATAGAGCGGAGCCGTGCTTATATAATGTGTATAGAGCGGAGCCGTGCTTATATAATGTGTACTGAGCGGAGCCGTGCTTATATAATGTGTATAGAGCAGAGCCGTGCTTATAAATGTGTACCGATCGGAGCCGTGCTTATATAATGTGTACGAGCGGAGCCGTGCTTATATAATGTGTACCGAGCGGAGCCGTGCTTATATAATGTGTACGAGCGGAGCCGTGCTTATATAACGTGTACCGAGCGGAGCCGTGCTTATATAATGTGTACGGAGCGGAGCCGTGCTTATATAATGTGTACTGAGCGGAGCCGTGCTTATATAATGTGTACCGAGCGGAGCCGTGCTTATATAATGTTACCGAGCGGAGCCGTGCTTATATAATGTGTACCGAGCGGAGCCGTGCTTATATAATGTGTACCTGAGCGAGCCGTGCTTATATAATGTGTACTGAGCGGAGCCGTGCTTATATAATGTGTACCGAGCGAGCCGTGCTTATATAATGTGTACTGAGCGGAGCCGTGCTTATATAATGTGTACTGAGCGGAGCGTGCTTATATAATGTGTACTGAGCGAGCCGTGCTTATATAATGTGTACCGAGCGGAGCCGTGCTTATATAATGTGTTATGAGCGGAGCCGTGCTTATATAATGTGTATGAGCGGAGCCGTGCTTATATAATGTGTACGAGCGGAGCCGTGCTTATATAATGTGTATAGAGCGAGCCGTGCTTATATAATGTGTACGAGCGGAGCCGTGCTTATATAATGTGTACCGAGCGGAGCCGTGCTTATATAATGTGTACTGAGCGGAGCCGTGCTTATATAATGTGTACCGAGCGGAGCCGTGCTTATATAAGTGTACCGAGCGGAGCCGTGCTTATATAATGTGTACGGAGCGGAGCCGTGCTTATATAATGTGTACGAGCGGAGCCGTGCTTATATAATGTGTACGAGCGGAGCGTGCTTATATAATGTGTACGACGACGGCTATAATGTTACGAGCGGAGCGTGCTTATATAATGTGTACGAGCGAGCCGTGCTTATATAATGTGTACGAGCGGAGCCGTGCTTATAAATGTGTACCGAGCGGAGCCGTGCTTATATAATGTGTACGAGCGGAGCCTGCTTATATAAGTGTACGAGCGGAGCCGTGCTTATATAAGTGACCGAGCGAGCCGTGTTATATAATGTTACGAGCGGCCTCTTATATATGTGTACAGCGAGCGGCTTATAATGTGTACCGAGCGGAGCCGTGCTTATATAAGTGTACGACGGAGCCGGCTTATATAAGTGTACCGGCGAGCCTGCTTATAAGTTACGAGCGGCCGGCTTATAATGTTACAGCGGAGCGTGCTTATATAATGTGTACCAGCGAGCCGTGCTTATATAATGTTACGAGCGAGCGTGCTTATATAATGTGTACGAGCGGAGCCTGCTTATATAATTGTACGAGCGAGCCGTGCTTAATAATGTGTACCGAGCGGAGCCTGCTTATAAATGTGTAGAGCGGAGCCGTCTTATATAATGTGTAAGCGGAGCCTGCTTATAATGTTACGAGCGGAGCCGCTTATATATTGTAAGAGCGAGCCGTGCTTATATATGTGTACCGACGGACCTGCTTATATAATGTGTACGAGCGAGCCGTGCTTATATAATGTGTACCGAGCGGAGCGTGCTTATATAAGTTACGAGCGAGCCGTGCTTATATAAGTGTACCGAGCGGGCCGTGCTATATAATGTGTACCGAGCGAGCCGTGCTATATAATGTGTACGAGCGAGCCGTGCTATATAATGTGTACAGCGACCGTGCTTATAATGTGTACCGAGCGGAGCCGTGCTTATATAAGTGTACCGAGCGGACCGTGCTTATATAATTGTACCGAGCGAGCCGTGCTTATATATGTGTACGAGCGAGCCGTGCTTATATAATGTGTACGAGCGAGCCGTGCTTATATAATGTTACGAGCGAGCCGTGTTATATAATGTCGAGGAGCTGCTTATATAATGTGTCGAGGAGCCTTTATAATGTGTACGAGCGACGGTTATATAATTTACGGAGCGTCTAATATGTGTACCGACGAGCGTGCTTATATAATTACGGCGGCCGTGCTATATATGTGTACGAGCGGAGCGTCTATATAGTGTAGCGGAGCCGTGTTATATAATGTTAGAGCACGGAGCCGGCTTATTAATTGTACGAGCGGACGTGCTTATATAATGTTACGGCGGAGCCGTGCTTATAATGTGTACGAGCGAGCCGTGCTTATAAATGTGTACGAGCGGAGCCGTGCTAATAAGTGTAGAGCGGAGCGTGCTTATATATGTGTACCGAGCGGAGCCGTGCTTATATAATGTGTACGAGCGAGCCGTGCTTATATATGTTACCGAGCGGAGCCGTGCTTATATATGTGTACCGAGCGGAGCCGTCTTTATAAGTGTACCGAGCGAGCCGTGCTTATATAATGTGTACCGGCGGAGCCGTGCTTATATAATGTTACGAGCGAGCCGTGCTTATATAATGTGTACGAGCGGAGCGTGCTTATATAATGTGTACGGCGGAGCCGTGCTTATATAATGTGTACGAGCGAGCCGTGCTATATAATGTGTCGAGCGGAGCGTGCTTATATAATGTGTACGAGACCGTGCTTATTACGAGGAGCCGCTATTAATGTGTACGGGCGGCTTATAAGGTACAGCGGAGCCGTGCTTAATAATGTTAGGCGAGCCGTCTTATATAGTGAGCGACTGCTAATAATGTCGAGCGACCGTGCTTTATAATGTTAGAGAGCCGTGTTTAATTGTACGACGACCGTGCTATAATGGTCGAGCACTGTTATAATTGTAGAGCGAGCCTGCTTATATAATTACGGCGAGCGCTATATATTCGAGCGGACGTGCTTATTAATGTGTAGAGCGAGCCGTGTATATGACGAGCCGTGCTTATATAATGTGCGAGCGAGCGTGTTATATAAGTCGACGGAGCCGTGTAATAATGCGGAGCGGACGCTATAATGTACGCGACCGTGCTATATTCGAGAGCGTTAAGGTACGAGCGAGCCGTTTAATGTACGGCGGCGGCTATAGTACGACGACGTTAATGTGTACAGACCGGTTATGTCGACGACTGCTATAATGTGACGAGGAGCCGTGCTTTAATGTGTAGGCGGAGCGTGTTATATGTACGAGCGACGTTATTAGTTACGAGCGACGTGCTTATTAATTGTCGAGCGACTTTATAATTACGCGAGCCGTGCTTATAATGGTAGCGCGCTTATATATGGTACCGACGGAGCCGTGTTTATGTTACAGCGGCCGTGCTTATATAATTGAGCGAGCCGTGCTTATATAATTACGAGCGGGCGTGTATATTGTGTACCGACGCCGGCTTTATATGTACCGACGAGCGTCTTAATGTGTCGAGCGAGCCGTGCTTATATAATGTTACGAGCGGAGCCGTGCTTATAAATGTACCACGAGCCGTCTTATATGACGCGCCGTGCTTATAAGTGTAGAGGAGCCGTGTTTAATGTAGAGCGGAGCCGTTATAAATTACAGACCTGTTTAAATGTTACGAGCGAGCGCTTAAATGTGAGACGAGCCGGTAAATGTGTACGACGAGCGTGCTTATAATTCGAGCGGGCCGTCTATAGTACGAGCGAGCCGTGCTTATAATGTGAGAGGAGCGTCTTATAATGTGTACGACGGGCTCTAAAATTGTACGAGCGGAGCGTTATATAATGTACGGCGCCGGTTTAAATGTTACGACGAGCCTGCTATAATGTGTAGCGACGGTATATAATGGTACCGAGCGACGTGTATAAGGTACCGAGCAGCGTGCTTAATGTGTACGAGCGACGTGCTTTATTACGACGGAGCGTGTTATATAGAGCGAGCCTGCTTAAAGTGAGCGACTGTTAAATTGTACGGGGAGGTGCTTATAATGTGACGACGACGGCTTAATATGTTACGACGAGCGGCTTTATAGTTACGCGGGCCGTTTATATTGTACCGGGAGCGGCTAAAATGTTACGGCGGGCGCTTAAGTACGGGGCCGTGTATATATGTGTGTACCGAGCGAGCCGTGCTATATAAGTGTCCGACGGAGCCGTGCTTATATAATGTTACGAGCGGGCCGTGCTTATATAATGTTACGAGCGAGCCTGCTTATTAATGTGTACGAGCGGAGCCGGCTTATATAATGTTACCGAGCGGAGCCGTGCTTATATAATGTGTACGAGCGAGCCGTGCTATATAATGTGTACGACGGGCCGTGCTATATAATGTGTACCGAGCGGAGCGTGCTTATATAATGTTACGAGCGGAGCCGTGCTTATATATGTGTACGAGCGAGCCGTGCTTATAAATGTGTACACGGAGCGTGTATATAATGTGTAAGCGGAGCCGTGCTTATATAATGTGTACCGAGCGAGCCGTGCTTATATAATGGTACGAGCGAGCCGTGCTTATATAATGTGTACGACGGACGTGCTTATATATGTGTAGCCGTGCTTATATAATGTGTACGAGCGGAGCCGTGCTTATATAATGTGTACCGAGCGAGCCGTGCTTATATAATGTTACCGAGCGGAGCCGTGCTTATATAATGTGTACGAGCGGAGCCGTGCTTATATAATGTGTACGAGCGGAGCCGTGCTTATATAATGTGTACCGAGCGGAGCCGTGCTTATATAATGTGTACGAGCGGAGCCGTGCTTATATAATGTGTACGAGCGGAGCCGTGCTTATATAATGTGTACCGAGCGAGCCGTGCTTATATAATGTGTACCGAGCGGAGCCGTGCTTATATAATGTGTACCGAGCGGAGCCGTGCTTATATAATGTGTACCGAGCGGAGCCGTGCTTATATAATGTGTACCGAGCGGAGCCGTGCTTATATAATGTGTACCGAGCGGAGCCGTGCTTATATAATGTGTACCGAGCGGAGCCGTGCTTATATAATGTGTACCGAGCGGAGCCTGCTTATATAATGTGTACCGAGCGGAGCCGTGCTTATATAATGTGTACCGAGCGGAGCCGTGCTTATATAATGTGTACCGACGGAGCCGGTTATATAATGTTACCGAGCGGAGCCGTGCTTATATAATGTGTACAGCGAGCCGTGCTTATATAATGTGTTACCGAGCGGAGCCGTGCTTATATAATGTGTACGGAGCGGAGCCGTGCTTATATAATGTGTACCGAGCGGAGCCGTGCTTATATAATGTGTACCGAGCGGAGCCGTGCTTATATAATGTGTACCGAGCGGAGCCGTGCTTATATAATGTGTACCGAGCGGAGCCGTGCTTATATAAATGTGTACGGAGGCGGAGCCGTGCTTATATAATGTGTACCGAGCGGAGCCGTGCTTATATAATGTGTACCGAGCGGAGCCGTGCTTATATAATGTGTACCGAGCGGAGCCGTGCTTATATAATGTGTACCGAGCGGAGCCGTGCTTATATAATGTGTACCGAGCGGAGCCGTGCTTATATAATGTGTACCGAGCGGAGCCGTGCTTATATAATGTGTACCGAGCGGAGCCGTGCTTATATAATGTGTACCGAGCGGAGCCGTGCTTATATAATGTGTACCGAGCGGAGCCGTGCTTATATAATGTGTACCGAGCGGAGCCGTGCTTATATAATGTGTACCGAGCGGAGCCGTGCTTATATAATGTGTACCGAGCGGAGCCGTGCTTATATAATGTGTACCGAGCGGAGCCGTGCTTATATAATGTGTACCGAGCGGAGCCGTGCTTATATAATGTGTACCGAGCGGAGCCGTGCTTATATAATGTGTACCGAGCGGAGCCGTGCTTATATAATGTGTACCGAGCGGAGCCGTGCTTATATAATGTGTACCGAGCGGAGCCGTGCTTATATAATGTGTACCGAGCGGAGCCGTGCTTATATAATGTGTACCGAGCGGAGCCGTGCTTATATAATGTGTACCGAGCGGAGCCGTGCTTATATAATGTGTACCGAGCGGAGCCGTGCTTATATAATGTGTACCGAGCGGAGCCGTGCTTATATAATGTGTACCGAGCGGAGCCGTGCTTATATAATGTGTACCGAGCGGAGCCGTGCTTATATAATGTGTACCGAGCGGAGCCGTGCTTATATAATGTGTACCGAGCGGAGCCGTGCTTATATAATGTGTACCGAGCGGAGCCGTGCTTATATAATGTGTACCGAGCGGAGCCGTGCTTATATAATGTGTACCGAGCGGAGCCGTGCTTATATAATGTGTACCGAGCGGAGCCGTGCTTATATAATGTGTACGAGCGGAGCCGTGCTTATATAATGTGTACCGAGCGGAGCCGTGCTTATATAATGTGTACCGAGCGCGGCAAAGGCCGTGCTCTTATATAATGTGTACGAGCGGAGCCGTGCTTATATAATGTGTACCGAGCGGAGCCGTGCTTATATAATGTGTACCGAGCGGAGCCGTGCTTATATAATGTGTACGGAGCGGAGCCGTGCTTATATAATGTGTACGGAGCGGAGCCGTGCTTATATAATGTGTACGGAGCGGAGCCGTGCTTATATAATGTGTACCGAGCGGAGCCGTGCTTATATAATGTGTACCGAGCGGAGCCGTGCTTATATAATGTGTACCGAGCGGAGCCGTGCTTATATAATGTGTACCGAGCGGAGCCGGTGGGGCTTATATAATGTGTACCGAGCGGAGCCGTGCTTATATAATGTGTACCGAGCGGAGCCGTGCTTATATAATGTGTACCGAGCGGAGCCGTGCTTATATAATGTGTACCGAGCGGAGCCGTGCTTATATAATGTGTACGGAGCGGAGCCGTGCTTATATAATGTGTACGGAGCGGAGCCGTGCTTATATAATGTGTACCGAGCGGAGCCGTGCTTATATAATGTGTACCGAGCGGAGCCGTGCTTATATAATGTGTACTGAGCGGAGCCGTGCTTATAGGGATCCTGTCACCCCCAAAACGCCTCATAAGCTATTAAAACATGTCCCTACAGCATATTAACACTATTCCCACACTCCTTTTTGCTCAGAAATGCATGATGTGAAAATGTAGAAAAACTTTATTTTCTGATCATCATAATGGGAGACCCAGACAATGGGGTTTAGGGCACTGCCCTCCGGAGGCCACACTAGGTACTACAAGTTTGTAGACACCGCCTCCTCCGCTTATAAACCCCTACTGCAGGGAATATCCTCAGTTTTAAACTTAGTGTGCTCGGAGGAATCACACGCTTTGCTTGCACATCACAGCATTCTCACAGCTTACGTGATGGCGTCTGAAGACAAGGTAGGTCCCGGTCGGGGACCTCCGGCAGTCTCCCTGTTCACCCTTGGGGAACACACAGGTTGAGGTACCGGAGGGCCCAGAGCCTGGACACGTTGTGTCCTCCCAGTACGCTGCCGTGCTCCTTCCCATCCCTCCTTGGGGGGCTCTGGGAAGTGGGAGACAGGAGCCTTGCACAGCTCCGCTCCGTCCGAGGCCTCCCTAAATGGTGCTTACAGACCGGACTGGAGCCAGCCCAGTCCGAGGCCTCCCTAAAGGTGCTTACAGACCGGACTGGTGCTGAAACCCCTGTCCGAGGCCTCCCATATATGGTGCTTACAGACCGGACCGGCACTGAGGCGCCCTGTGTGTCTCCGGTGTGCCTGGGGGTAGTGTCTGACACTATGTGTTTTGACACTCAGACCGCGCGCAACCTTTGGGTCCGCGGTTCTGGCGGTGTACCCTGTGCTGGGGTCACTATAGCTGACCGCCCTGTGTGTCACAGGGGCTGCGGCTGCGGGCTACAGATTTTGTCTGCAGCCCTGGGTATAGTGTGATGCTATATCTCCCGCGCTGCGGGCTCCAGCACCAGATTATTAAGATGGCTGCTTGGAGAGATGTGGAGCAGCCCATGGGATGACGTCATCGCTGGGCGTGTGTGTGTGTGCTTCCCGCGTGTTTTCGGCACCGCCCACGACTTGTCTGGCGGCGGCCATCTTCTCCTCACTTCCCTGTTGGGACTGAATGAGTGCACTACTGCGCTCCCGGGAGAATACGATCCTTACCCTCGCGGAGGCCACACACACACCGCTCCCCTCCACTGCATTGAAGCGGTCGGTAAGCCGCCGGTGTTCCGGTTTCCTACTTGGCTTATTTTTCTCTTCTGCTGTCGGCATGTCCCCAGCAAAGAAGAGCGCTGCTAAGGCAGACAACTCTACCACTACCTGTGCTACATGCAACGGGATGCTGGTTGGGGGGTCCTGCAATAACTGCGGACGCCCAGAGGCCCGGACTGATGCTGCAGAGGCTGCAGCTCCGGTGCTGTACCCTGAGGTTCAGGTGATCCCAGGGCCATGGGAGACACAGAATAAGATAAATGACTCTGTGTTGTCCAAGCTGTCCTCCATGTCGCAATCCCTGGAGGCACTGACTAGGAGACTGGAAAGTCCAGCTGCTCCCTCAAGTTACCCCCGGGTGTCACCCCTTGTTGCCGCGAGATCCCTTAAGCGGGCTCGCCGGGATGAATCACCCGAGATCCAGAACCTCTCTGAGGAGGAGCGTCACTCTGACGGTGACGAGGATGATGGGGGTTCAATACTTGAGTCTATGTCAGAACCACCTGACGGGGTGGAGGATTTGGTATCCTCCATAAACGAGACTCTTCATCTCGTGGCACCCCCTGAGGAGGTGGACCTCCATCCGAAGGAGGCTTATCAATGGCTGCAGCCAGAGGCTCGCTCATGTGGCTCCTTTATGGACCACACTAACTTTGGAAGGGTGGTTAGAGCACCCAGGGTTCACCCTGGGCGGCGTTATGTCCGCAAATCTAGGGACACTCGCTTCCCCTTCCCACAGGAGGTGCTTCAGGAGTGGTCGCAGTCCCCGAAGGTGGACGCTTCCATGACCAGGATTGCTGCACGCTCCCTATTCTCTGCCTCTGATAGCTCCTCATTGAAGGACGCGACGGATAGACAGGTCGAACAACTCGCCAAGTCTTCCTATGAGGCTGTGGGGTCTTCATTTGCCCCTAATTTTGCCACGGTCTGGACCTTGCAGGCGATCACCGCCTGCTTGGATGGTATAACTGACCTGGCGGGGTCCAATTCAGAGGTCCTAGCGCTTACTGATAGGGCAAGGGCCTATGCAGATTACGCCAGGACTGCGACCCTAGAAACTGCCACTCGCTCGGCTGTGGCTTCGGCCAATGCGATAGCGATCCGCAGGTTATTGTGGCTGCGTCTATGGGACTCAGATGCCACGTCAAAGAAGATTCTGCAGAATCTTCCGTTTTCTGGTGACAGACTGTTTGGTACTGAGCTGGATAAGCTGATAAAGGATTCTGCGGAGTCTAAGATCCCACAGAATAAACCCAAGCCACGGTATACCGTTAAAAGGAACCCTAAACAGTGGTCCTTTCGCTCCAGCTCACAGTCATCAGCCTCGTCCGCTCGCGCGGACAGAGGGGGTAAGCCCTCTACTCAGTGGCGCCCCAAGGGTCGCCAGAAGAAGTCAACGGGGGCGGCGGCTGCCACTCCCAAACCCACTTCCGCATGACTCGCTCTCCAGTCCTGCCGCCCCACAGGTGGGGGGCCGCCTGTCCCGATTTCAGGACAGATGGTTACTCCTCGTTCAAGATCAGTGGGTCCGAGACGTAGTCTCGCGCGGCTACAGGATAGAGCTGACGTCGCGGCCGGCACACCGATTCCATCGGTCTGTTCCATCCCCGGAAAAGGCTCAGGCTTTTCATCTGGTGTTGGAGGGGCTCCGCAGAGACGGAGTAGTGATCCCAGTGCCTTCCGGAGAGAGGTTCAGGGGTTTTTACTCCAACCTCTTTATCGTCCCGAAGAAGGACGGCTCCTTTCGCCCGGTTCTGGACCTCAAGTTGTTCAACCGTCACGTGTTGGTTCGGAAGTTCCGCATGGAATCCCTGCGCTCCGTGATCGCGGCTGTGTCACAGGGAGACTTCTTAGCGTCCATAGATATCCGAGACGCTTACCTTCACGTGCCCATTGCACCAGCTCATCAGCGCTGGTTGAGATTTGCAGTGGGGGACGAACACTACCAGTTCGTGGCGCTGCCCTTCGGGTTGGCCTCGGCTCCGCGGGTGTTCACAAAAGTGATGGCCTCTATGATGGCTCTCCTACATATGCAGGGACATGCCGTCATACCCTATTTAGACGACCTGCTGGTCAGGGCGCCATCAGAACATCTTTGCCGGAAGAGCCTAGAGGTGACCATGAAGTCTCTGGAACAGTTTGGGTGGCTTCTCAATGTCCAGAAATCAACCCTGGTTCCGACCCAGTCACTGACGTATCTGGGCATGGACTTCCACACGGACTCAGCTCTGGTGTCCCTGCCACGAGCCAAACAGCTGGCCATCCAATCGGGAGTCCAAGATATACTCCTGTCCCCACAATCATCCATACAGGTGTTGATGAAGCTGGTGGGACGCATGGTGGCAGCGATAGAGGCGGTGCCTTTTGCACAGTTTCACCTCCGTCCTCTTCAGCTGGAAATTCTCCGCAGATGGGACAAGAGGACGATCTCGCTGAATCGGCTGATGGCCCTTTCACGATCGACCAGGGATTCCCTGCTGTGGTGGCTTCAGCCACATCACTTGTCACGGGGCCGGTCTTTCCTCAAACCGTCATGGTTAGTGGTGACCACCGACGCCAGTCTGAAGGGCTGGGGGGCGGTGTTCTTACACCACAGGGCTCAAGGCTTCTGGACTCAGTCGGAGTCGGCGTTGCAGATCAACGTGCTGGAGATCAAGGCGGTCTATCTGGCGCTCCTGGCGTTTCAGAAGTTCCTGTCAGGACAGCCCATCCGGGTTCAGTCCGACAATGCGACGGCCGTCGCATATATAAATCATCAGGGAGGGACCAGAAGTGCTCAGGCCCTCGCCGAAGTCCACCGCATTCTATCCTGGGTGGAGGACAACAACTGTCTGATCTCCACAGTTCACATCCCAGGAGTCGAAAACTGGGAGGCCGATTACCTGAGCCGACAGGGAATGGACGCCGGAGAGTGGTCTCTTCATCCGGACGTCTTCCGGGACATCTGCAGCAGATGGGGCACTCCGGACGTGGATCTGATGGCCTCACGGCTCAATCATCAGGTGCCGCAATACATGGCGAGATCATGGGATCCTCAGTCTCTGGGGGCGGACGCCCTGATCCTGAGTTGGTCCGGATTCCATCTACCATATGTGTTCCCTCCGCTGGCACTGATTCCCAAGGTTTTGTGGAAGATCAGGACGGAGTGCAGAGTAGCCATTCTAGTGGCACCGGATTGGCCCAGGAGGTCCTGGTATCCGGACCTGTGGCAACTGTCCGGCGGACTCCGGTGGGCTCTTCCAGACCGCGCAGATCTACTCGCGCAGGGCCCCTTCTTCCACCTCAATTCCAAGGCCCTCAGATTGACTGCATGGCTCTTGAGGCCTGGCTTCTGACATCCAGGGGATTCTCTCCTACAGTGGTTGCCACTATGAATCGGGCTAGGAAGCCTGTATCACGGAGGATTTACCACAGGACGTGGAAAATCTTTTTCTCCTGGTGTGCCTCTGGTGGACGGTCTCCGTGGCCCTTGTCCGTTCCGACTCTGTTGGCTTTCTTGCAATCGGGTTTGGAATTGGGCTTATCCCTCAGCTCCCTGAAGGGTCAAGTATCAGCGCTTTCAGTGCTGTTTGACAGGCGTTTGGCGCTCCTTCCAAAGGTCCGTCAATTTCTGCAGGGGGTGTCTCGGGTGGTTCCGCCATACAGGCGACTGCTGGACCCTTGGGACCTTAACATGGTCCTGGCGGCTCTGCAGAAACCGCCGTTCGAGCCACTGAGGGAAGTCTCCCTCTCTCATCTGTCACAGAAAGTGGTCTTTCTGGTGGCAATTACATCTCTGAGACGGGTTTCAGAATTGGCTGCACTGTCGTGCAAGTCACCCTTCCTGGTAGTCCACCAGGACAAGGTGGTGTTGCGTCCGCGGGCAGAATTTTTGCCAAAGGTGGTGTCCACTTTTCACTTGAACCAAGAGATTGTGCTCCCATCATTTTGTCCCGCTCCTGTTCATCAGGTTGAGCGCGACCTTCACACTCTGGATTTAGTGAGGGCTGTACGCATTTATGTGTCCAGGACGGCCTCTTTCCGGAGTTCGGACTCTTTGTTCATCCTTACGGCGGGTTGCTGTAAGGGGTCCGCGGCGTCCAAATCGACCTTGGCCAGATGGATCAAGGCACCCATTCAAGAGGCTTACCGTTCGGCGGGTCTGCCTCTCCCGGTGGGCTTGAAGGCGCACTCGACCAGAGCCGTTGGTGCTTCCTGGGCTTTGCGACATCGCGCTTCAGCTCTGCAAGTGTGTCAGGCGGCAACCTGGTCCAGCCTGCATACATTCTCTAAGCACTATATGGTGCATGCCCATGCCTCTGCGGATGCAAGTTTGGGCCGGCGGGTCCTCCAGGCGGCGGTTGCCCACCTTTGAGGGGGACCGTGTATATCAACGTCTTTTGAGGAACTCTTCCCGCCCTGGGGTTTGCTTTAGGACATCCCCATTGTCTGGGTCTCCCATTATGATGATCAGAAAAAAGAGAATTTTGTTTACGTACCGTAAATTCTTTTTTCTTGAATCATCAATGGGAGACCCAGCACCCACCCAGTTGTTCCGTTGGATGTTTTGCATTTGCCTGTTCCCAGTTAGGACAGTTTATCCGGGTTGTTGGACTGTCTGTGCACGGTTTCTTTCCCGATGTTTCGGGTGTGGTTTATGTTGTCTCCTCGCAGCTTATGGACCAAACTGAGGATATTCCCTGCGGTAGGGGTTTATAAGCGGAGGGGGGGGTGTCTACAAACTTGTAGTACCTAGTGTGGCCTCCGGAGGGCAGTGCCCTAAACCCCATTGTCTGGGTCTCCCATTGATGATTCAAGAAAAAAGAATTTACGGTACGTAAACAAAATTCTCTTTTTAACTTACTCATTATCCATGTTAATGAGCGGTGGCTATATTCGTTAGTTACCAAGGCGGGCTCTCTTCCTCATAATATCACGCCTTAATAGGCGTGATCTTGAATACAGAATCTAATCAGCGCCTCCCCGCTCTCCTCAGCGCTGCCTGCGCTGTAATGGGGCTGTAATGATGCGAATCGCTTCATTTCCGGCATTGGGTGACGTCAGTACACCCACGCCGCATGCGCAATGCGGTGCAAGAAGCCTACAGAGCGGCGTGGGTGTACTGACGTCACCCGATGCCGGAAATGACGCGATTCGCATCATTACAGCCCTATTACAGCGCAGGCAGCGCTGAGGAGAGCAGGCAGGCGCTGAATAGATTATGAATAGAAGATCACGCCTATTAGGGCGTGATCTTATGATGAAGAGGGCCCGCCCAAGGGGCTAAAGAATGTAGCCCCAGCTAATTAACAACACTAATGAGTCAGTTATAAAACGTTTTTATGGACTTTCACAGGATGCTTTTTTGAGACAAAAGGAGTGTGGGATTAGTGATGATATGCTGCAGGCACATGTTTTGCTAGCTAATTTTGGAGTTGACAGGATCCCTTTAAAGAGGACCTGTCACCCCCCTGGTGTTATGCTAACTGAATGCAGCACTGAATGCAGCATGTCTGCTGCATTCAGGCAACAGGTCCCCCATGTCTCTAGCCCCCTTGTAAGTTGCTAAAAAGACTTTATCTGTAGATAATGAGTCCGTAGGGACCTACTCAGTAATGTGTCATCGCTATTGCTGGTGTCCTCCCCGCCTCCGGCCCTCAGGAGGCTGAACAAGTGAGGGCTGGAGGTGCACCTCGTACACACACGGCTCTGCTCCATACACCTTGTACACACACGGCTCTGCTCCGTGCACCTCATACACACACTGCTCCGTACATTTCATACACCTCGTAGACACGCGGCTCCTCTCTGTACACGTCGTACACACGTGGCTCTGCTCTGTACACACAGCTCCGCTCCGTACATCTTGTACACACACGGCTTTGCTCCATACACCTCGCACACACTTGGCTCCACTCCATACACCTTGTACTCACACGGCTCTGCTCCATACACCTCGTACACACTTGGCTCCGCTCCGTACACCTCGTACACACAGCTCTGCTCCGTACACCTCGTACACACACGGCTCCGCTCCATACACTTCGTACACACTTGGCTCTGCTCCATACACCTCGTACACACACGGCTCTGCTCCATACACCTCGTACACATGCAGCTCCACTCCGTACACCTCGTACACACTTGGCTCTGCTCCGTACATCTCGTACACACACGGCTCTGCTCCGTACACCTCGTACACACACGGCTCTGCTCCGTACACCTCGTACACACACGGCTCTGCTCCGTACACCTTGTACACACACGGCTCTGCTCCGTACACCTCGTACACACTCGGCTCCGCTCCGTACACCTCGCACACACGCAGCTCCACTCCGTACACCTCGTACACACTCGGCTCCGCACACCTCGTACACATGCAGCTCCTCTCCGTACACCTCGTACACACGCAGCTCCACTCTGTACACCTCGTACACACACAGCCCTGCTCCGTACACCTCGTACAGACACGGCTCTGCTCCATACACCTTGTACACACTTGGCTCCACTCCGTATACCTCGTACACACGCAGCTCCACTCTGTACACCTCGTACACACACAGCCCTGCTCCGTACACCTCGTACAGACACGGCTCTGCTCCATACACCTTGTACACACTTGGCTCCACTCCGTATACCTCGTACACACGCAGCTCCACTCTGTACACCTCGTACACACACAGCCCTGCTCCGTACACCTCGTACAGACACGGCTCTGCTCCATACACCTTGTACACACTTGGCTCCACTCCGTATACCTCGTACACACTTGGCTCCACTCTGTACACCTCGTACACACACAGCCCTGCTCCGTACACCTCGTACAGACACACATCTCTGCTCCGTACACCTCGTACACACACACATCTCTGCTCCGTACACCTCGTACACACACACATCTCTGCTCCGTACACCTCGTACACATGCGGCTCCACTCTGTACACCTCGTACACACACAGCCCTGCTCCGTACACCTCGTACTCAAACGGCTCCGCTCCGTACACCTCGTACACATGTGGCTCTGCTACATCCACCCTGTACATCCCTCCTGACCCCACACATAAACTTCCCCTCATCCAGCACCATGGCAACCAGCACAGCAGAGTCCTGCATACACTGAGGAGCTGATCATGTGACCCCCTGACTCCTCCCCTCCATGTGACATCATCACAGGTCCTGTAAGCACAGAGCAGCTGTATATGTAGTGTGCGGCTCTGCAGGTGGGGGGTCAGTGCAGATCCCCCATTACTGGGCTCGGGCTCTGTACACATTAGATGCTGGAGAATAATCGCTCCGTCCATCGCTTTCTCCCCTATACAGGGACGCTCGGCTGTCGGCTCCTGTGTTCTCTATTAGCTGCTGACAATCATCCGGCCGCTGTTTATCTGCTGGAAAGTGAAAATCCCCCAGACTGGAACCTTCTCCCCCGACATCATCTGCTGTGGAGTAAACAGGTGGCACCGCAGGCCGGATTATAGTCACTTGTGTTGTTCTGGGGCTGATGCTCCTGTGTTGTCTTCAGTCTGTGATGACATCACTGCAGCTACGTCATTGGTCACAGCGGTGATGTCACTATGTATGACACATGATCACTGTGGTACCCGATTGGCTGTTACTCATGTGACGGTGACATCACTGTGACCTCAATCACCGAGGATCCGTCCTGACCGGATATTGACCTTATATTTCACTCCACAAACAATCTACATGTTCTATCTCCTCATATGTTTCCCCTTATTATCTCCAGTAATTGTATTATTACACAGGATCTTTATGATGTTACATCGTCATCTTCTTCCCATGCAGGACTCTACAATATCGGATCCTCTCAGTGGAGATCTTCTACATAACAGCATTCTCCTGATTGACCGGTGAAGGATGGACATGGACAGGGACAAGATGGCGGAGAGGATATTACACCTCACCCTAGAGATCCTCTATCGGCTTACTGGAGAGGTGAGAGATCCTGATGACGTCACATGACATCATTCTTATCTATGGGAATAACAGATAGAACTGGAGAGGTGAGGACTCTGGAAATGTCTGGAGTGAGATTTATTAATGTCTCTCCATAACCAGGATTACACAGTAGTGAAGAAGACCACTAGTGAGATCTATCAGGACCCTGTGTCTGAGGGATGGGGAAGACCCCTGAGCCCAATCACGGGGCCTCCACCTCACCCCCTGATACATGAGGACATCAGTGACCAGAAGATCCTAGAACTCACCTACAAGATGATTGAGCTGCTGACTGGAGAGGTGACACTGCTGGGAATGCTGGGACATTATACAGTAACGCTATGAAGGGATTGGGGAGGATGACTGTATCATTGTATGTGTCAGGTTCCTATAAGATGTCAGGATGTCACCATCTACTTCTCCATGGAGGAGTGGGAGTATTTAGAGAGACACAAAGAACTGTACAAGGACGTCATGATGGAGCATCCCCGGCTCCTCACATCAACAGGTAATAGACAGGACTAAATACACACAGACTGTAATCAGTATGTGAAGAAGTAAATCAGTCCCTATATGTGTTTCCTCCAGTTCTATCTAGAAAGAAGAAAACACCAGAGAGATGTCCCCGTCCTCTTCTTCCACAGGACTGTAAACAAGAAGATCCCGATGTTCCTCTGGATCATCAGGTAGATGGAGAGAAGGTGTCATGAAACCTCCCTGTGATGTGTAGATGGCTGTGAAGTCTTGTGCTCAGTCTTGTTGTATCCACCAATATTATATGTTTTATACTTTGTGGAGATGACAGGATTAGAGCTGATCATAGATGTGATTTCTTTATCTGTCTGTGACTTTTACAATATTTGTTTCAGGGTGAAGATCTGACCAATATTAATATTACAGAGATATGTGTGAGGGGTGATGAGTGGTGTAAAGAGGAGATTCCTACAGATAACAATACAGGTGAGTAGGAACCACTACATGCAGGGAAGTCACAGACACTTCTCATTCAGCAGCTGCTAAAATGTGCGACTAAAAAGAATGAATATATCTTATTATCATAAAAATAAGGTATAAGAGGTCTTCTGTACGTCCTAGACATATAAAATGTGCAGTTTATAGTAGAATGAACACCTATCACATCTAAAATGATGCATTTTAAGTATCCTTTTTGTCCTGTAAAAAAATCATATCAAGAAGAATCATTTCAGAACTTTTCCAGCTTTAATGTTGCCCATAATCTGTAAAAATTCATTGAGATGCAAACTGAAATCTATTTGAGTGGAAATAGAAAAATATAAATCTAAAATAATAGGGTTGCATAAATATGCAGACCCTTAAATTAATACTTTTGTTTTATGAGAGCATACTTTAAATTGATGAGAGCATTCAGTTTTTATCATTCACCAATGACAGGACCACAAGACAGAGGGATCCACTCTTAAAGGACAGGAAACATGCAGGATAAAAAGGGCGGTACCTCTCCCTACATCAGTTGGTTTCCTGTCCTTGAACAGGGAACAGTGGTTAGGAGGAAGAAGATACTTGCCCAGCCCTGGTCGGTTGAAGCTAGCAGCAGCACTACTGCCGCTACTGCGGCCTGTGCAGGGATGGTGCTGGGCGGGCTATTGAACGCTCCTGCCTTAAAATGGTGGTGGGTATGCTGGCAAAGTGGTATGCTCCAGTCTAATCCCTTCAGCAGGATGAAAGTGGCACAGGTACCTTCACCTGTTACACAGGCAAATCCTCAGAAGAAGAAGCAGCAACAGCCACCCTAGCACTGGCGGGAAAGTAGTGGCACAGGCTACAATAGGAGTACCAAAACCAGCCACCACCGCCGTTCTCCAGAGGAAACTTCTCAGCCGACATGGTTCCTCCTCCCGATTTGGTACCTCTTCTTTACATCTAGTGGTGAGTGATCTTCATGCAAGTTCACAGCGCAAAGCATTTTTTCTTGTCTTGTAGTATCAGGAAAAATGTAGGAAGTGCACGGCAAAAAAAGCAAAAAATAGACATTGTGCTCTTTGTAATCTAGAGTTGGTGGTTAGTCGGTCTAAAAAGCTCTGCCAAGTGTGCATTGATCAGATACTGTGCGAGGAATCCCCCCCCCCCCCGTTTTGTATCAGATCTTAGAAATTTAATCAAAACAGAGGTGGAAATCTCTTTAAAATGCCATGAAAAAAAGATAGTTCCAAGAGATCATCCCCAATATCAGAGGATTCAGATATGTCTGAAAGGTAATAGGTATCCCCGGGCTCTCCTCCCACCTTGTCATCAGACAGCGAGATCGGTGGGTACCAGTGTTTTACTGTGGAAGATACAAACAGGCTTGTTAAAGCTGTAAGGTCCACCATGGGCATTACTGAAGAGAAGTCACAGCAATTCATCCAGGATGTTATGTTTGAGGGTCTACAACAAAAGAGACATCACCTCTTCCGTGTTAATCATAAGGTCCAGGCATTAATTTCCAAGGAATGGAAAAGACCTGACAAATAAAGCTCCTTCCCAGCATCTTTTAAAAGAGAGTATTGTTTTGATGATGCAGCCTGTTCTTCTTGGGACAAAGCTCCAAAATTTAGATGTGGCAGTGGCTAAGATGTCAAAAAATGTTGTTTTTCCCATTGAGGATATGGGGATGCTCACAGACCCTCTAGAGAGGAAGGTGAACCATTTTCTCAAAAATAGCTGGTAATCCTCAGCAGGATCCTTGAAAGCAGCAGTCACCTGCAAAGCACAATCCCTTAGGCCGGGTCTACATCACTTTCAGGCTTTCTGTCTGGACGGATGCGGTTAACAGCACCGTTAATGCAGTGTAACGTCAGCGTTTTTGCATGCCTTAACGTTGTCATAGAGATACATTGGTGAATGCATCCAAACACAAGCCAAAATGTGCTTACATTTGAAAGTTTGCGTTTATTTAAACCCCTGGATAATGCGGAGTGCAGCATTAACCTGTGCGTTTAACAATATGCATACTTTCAAATGCAAGCAAGTTTTTTGCTTGCATTTGGATGTGTTCACCAATGCATCTCTATGGCAGCGTTAACGCATGCAAACACTGAAGTCTGAATAGTTATGACCATGTGATATTTCAATTTTTCTTTTTTAATACATTTGCAAAAATATCTACATTTCAGTTTTTTTTCAGTCAAGATGGGGTGCAGAGTGTACATTAATGAGAAAACATGAACTATTTTTGAATTTACCAAATGGCTGCAATGAAACAGAGTAAAAAAATTGAAAGGGGTCTGAATACTTTTCACACCCACTGTATATCCCGCAGTGTAAACTGACAGGAGCTGTAGGACATCCCTAATATGTTAATTTATGCTGCTGATATAGGTGAGAGTCTCACTCGTAAAGGATGAAATGTGCAGGTTCCTTGCTCGTTTTTCATAATGAAATCTGCAGCGGTATTTACCATTCAGGGTATCATGCAGGACCTCTGCTGCTGGAGGTCCACAGCAAATCCTTGAGCACATAGCCTAAAGGTTATAGCAAGGTGACAATTTACAGATAAATCTAGGAAATTCCTAATTAACACAATTGTTCCCACTACATTACATCTCACAGCATTGATCAGGAGGCTGGTATGTCACCTATTATTTTACCTTCTATGAACATTCATTTAGATGAACTTCCTTATGAATGTACTTAGTGGATTTACTTTTAACTTTTTTTTTAGAAATGGGTAGGGGGGTTCTTTTACAGTTGTCATTAAAGTCTTACTATGTATACAGCTTTGACTTAATGGGTCATTAGAATAGTTAGACTTTTTATATAAGTTGGGTGTAGAATTTAGGTTCACCACCTCCCAAAACTGGGGACATACATGGCTAAGAGAAAATGTAAATAAGAGAAGCATTACTCGCCAATCACAGCCCCTACTGCTCGTTGCTTATCTTGGGCCTTTGACTGCAGCCATAATGTGCCATATACAACATGTGAGTGCTGCAGTCCATCAGTGGCCTCACAGTATACGTGATACAAGTCAAATGTTATATCGCGCTCATCATCACAGCAGCCTAGTAGATTAAAACCAGAGAAGAGCACTAAAGTGGTAGCCCTGAAATATCAATGAATTAATTGGGCGAGTAATGCTTAGTTTAATTTATTAAAGAGTCCCTGTCACCCCCCTGGTGCTATGCTAACTGAATGCAGCACTGAATGCAATGCGTCTACTGCATTCAGGGAAGGGGTTCCCCAAGTCTCTAGCCCCCCTGTAAGTTGTTAAACAGACTTTAGAAAGTGTACAGATAACGAGTCCGGAGGGACTTACTCAGCATTGAGTCATCGCTGTTGCTGGTGTCTTCGCTACCTCTAGCCCTCTCTGTTCCACCTCCAGGCCTCTCTTGTTCAGCCTCCTGAGGGCTGGAGGCGGGGATGACACCAGCAACAGCGATTACATACAGGAGGCTGAACAAGAGAGGGCTGGAGGTGGCACAGAGAAGGCTCAGGGTGGGGAGGACAACAGCGATGACTCATTAGTGAGTAAGTCCCTTCTAAACTCGTTTTCTGTACACTTTCTAAAGTCTATTTAACAACTTACAGGGGGGGCTAGAGACATGGGGGACCCCTTCCGTGAATGCAGCAGACATGCTGCATTCAGTTAGCATAGCAACAGGGGGGTGACAGTTCCTTTTTAGCACATTCTCCCATAGCCCACTTTTTCTGGTCATCATAATGGGAGACCCAGACAATGGGGTTTAGGGCTCCGCCCTCCGGAGGTCACACTAGGTACTACAAGTTTGTAGACACCGCCTCCTCCGCTTATAAACCCCCACCGTAGGAAACATCCTCAGTTTTAAACTTAGTGTGCTCGGAGGATCACGCTTTGCTTGCACTTCACTGCATTCTCACAGCTTACGTGATGGCGTATGAAGACAAGGTAAATGGTCCCGGTTGGGACCCTCGACAGTCTCCCCGCTCACCCTTTGTGGAACACGCTGGTGGAGGTACCGGAGGGCTTTTTAGCCTGGACACTCGCTGTTCTCCCGGTACGCTGTCGAGCTCCTTCCTTTCCATCCCTCCATGGAGGCTCTGGAGAGGGGGAGCCTGGAGCCTTGCACAGCTCCGCTCCGTCCGAGGCCTCCCTAAATGGTGCTTACAGACCGGACGGAGCCAGCCCAGTCCGAGGCCTCCCTAAATGGTGCTTACACTCCGGACTGGTGCTGTACCCCCGTCCGAGGCCTCCCTAAAGGTGCTTACAGACCGGACCGGCACTGAGGCACCTGGTGTGTCTCCTGTGTGCCTGGGGGTAGTGTCTGTCACTTGGTGTCATGACACTCAGACCGCGCGGTTACCCTCGGGTCCGCGGTTCTGTTGGTGTACCCTGTGCTGGGGTCACTCTGGCTGACCGCCCTGTGTGTCTCAGGGGCTGAGGCTGTAGACTGCTGATGTTTATTTTGTACATGCAGTCTGTGTGTGTATGTGCATTGTTACACACTCTTTTCCCGCGCTGCGGGCTCTGGCACCTCCATTACTGAGGCTGCCTGGAGGAGGAGGAAGCAGCTCTTACGGTGACATCACCGATGGGCGTGTTTTGTGCTCTCCCGCGTGTTCCTGGCCACACCTATGACTTTACTGTCGGCGGCCATCTTCTCCCTCTCTTCCCGGCTGGGATCTGGCTGCAGCGTGTGTCTGCACTTTCCAGGGGAGACCAGAACTCGCGGAGGTCACGCACGAACACCGCTTCCTCCTACCGCTTATTGCGGTCGGTAAGCCACCGGGATATCCGGTTTGTTTGTTTGTAACAACTTGGCTTATTTCCCCCTACTGTGGCGATGTCCTCAGTAAGGAAGCATGCTGCTAAGACGGCAGATGGCACCATTACCTGCGCTACATGCAACGGTTCACTGGTGGAGGGGTCCTGCAATAATTGCGGACGCCCAGAGACCCGGACAGTTACTGTTGGATCAGAATCTGCGGGTCTGTACCCTGAGGTTCGGGTGATCCCAGGGACATGGGAAGCGCAGAATAAGATAAATGAATCTCTGCTGTCCCAGATGTCCTCCATGTCGCAATCCCTGGAGGCACTTCATAGGAGGCTGGAAAACCCAGCTACTCCTCCCAGTTACCCCGGGTGGCTCTTACTTCTTCTGTGAGACCCCCTAAGCGAGCTCGTGAGGCCTCTCCAGAGCTCCAAGCTCTCTCTGAGGAGGAGCGTTCCTCTGATGGTGAGGAAGATGATGGGGGTTCTACTCTCGGGTCTGTCTCTGAACCTCCAGATGGGGTGGAGGATCTGGTGTCCTCCATCAATGAGACATTACGTCTGGTCACTCCTCCTGAGGAGGTGACTGTTCACCCCAAGGAGGTCTATCAATGGCTGCGGCCGGAGGCGAGACCAAGTGGATCCTTTATGGACCACACTAATTTTGGAAGGGTGATTAGAGCACCCAGGTTACATCCTGGGCGGCGTTATGTCCGTAAACCTAAGGACCTTCGCTTTCCCTTTCCTCAGGAGGTGCTTCTGGAATGGTCGCAGTCCCCTAAGGTGGACGCTTCCATGACTAGGATTGCTGCACGCTCCTTGTTTTCTGCCTCTGATAGCTCCTCATTGAAGGATGCTACTGATAGACAGGTCGAGCAACTCGCCAAGTCTTCCTATGAGGCTGTGGGGTCTTCATTTGCCCCTAATTTTGCCGCGGTCTGGACCCTACAAGCGATTACCTCCTGCTTGGATGGTATCTCTGATCTAGCTAGGGCCAGCCCAGAGGTCCTGGCACTCTCCGACAGGGCAAGGGCTTATGCGGATTACGCCAGGACGGCAACTTTGGAAACTGCCACTCGCTCGGCTGTGGCTTCGGCCAATGCTATAGCGATCCGCAGGTTGTTGTGGCTGCGTCTTTGGGACTCAGATGCCACGTCTAAGAAGATTTTGCAAAATCTTCCGTTCTCTGGTGACAGGCTCTTCGGCACCGAGCTGGACAAGCTGATAAAGGATTCTGCTGAGTCTAAGATCCCGCAGAATAAGCCTAAGCCACGGTATACCGTGAAAAGGAACCCAAAACAGTGGTCCTTTCGCCCCAGCTCGCAGTCATCAGCGGCGTCCGCTCGCACGGACCGTGGGGGCAAGCCCTCCACTCAGTGGCGCAACAAAAGTCGCCAAAAGAAACCGGCAGGGGCTGCAGCTGCCACCCCTAAACCCGCTTCGGCATGACTCGCTCCTTCATCCTGTCTCCCCACAGGTGGGGGGCCGCCTGTCTCTTTTCCAGGACAGATGGCTTCTCCACGTCCAAGACCAGTGGGTCCGAGACGTAGTCTCAAAAGGCTACAGGATAGAGCTGACGTCACAGCCAGCACACCGATTCCATCGGTCTGTTCCCTCCCTAGACAAAGCTCAGGCTTTTCATCTGGTGTTGGAGGGACTCCGCAGAGACGGAGTGGTGGTCCCAGTACCCACGGGAGAGAGGTTCAGGGGTTTTTACTCCAACCTCTTTATTGTCCCAAAGAAGGACGGCTCCTTTCGTCCGGTTCTGGACCTCAAGTTGTTCAACCGCCACGTGTTGGTTCGGAAGTTTCGTATGGAATCCCTGCGCTCCGTGATCGCGGCTGTGTCACAGGGAGACTTCCTGGCGTCCATAGATATCCGAGACGCTTACCTTCACGTGCCCATTGCGCCAGCTCATCAGCGCTGGTTGAGATTCGCAGTGGGGGAAGAACACTTCCAATTTGTGGCACTGCCATTCGGGCTAGCCTCGGCACCGCGAGTGTTCACAAAGGTGATGGCCTCAATGATGGCTCTCCTGCATGTGCAGGGACACGCCGTCATTCCCTATTTGGACGACCTGCTGGTCAGGGCGCCATCGGAAGACCTTTGTCGGGTGAGCCTGGAGGTGACCATGAAGTCTCTGGAACAGTTCGGGTGGCTTCTCAACATTCCAAAGTCGACCCTGGTTCCGACCCAGTCTTTGACATATCTGGGCATGGACTTCCACACGGACTCAGCCCTGGTGTCCCTACCTCAAGCCAAACAGCTTGCGATCCAATCAGGAGTGCAGAATGTTCTCCTGTCACCACAATCATCCCTACGGGTGTTGATGAAGCTGGTGGGACGCATGGTAGCGGCGATAGAGGCGGTGCCTTTCGCACAGTTTCGCCTCCGTCCTCTCCAGTTGGAGATTCTTCGCCGATGGGACAAAAGGACGATTTCTCTGAATCGGCTGGTGACGCTGTCACAATCGACCAGGGACTCCCTACAGTGGTGGCTCCAGCCACATCATCTGTCACGGGGCCGGTCCTTTCTAAAACCGTCATGGTTAGTGGTGACCACCGACGCCAGTCTGAAGGGCTGGGGCGCGGTGTTCTTACACCACAGGGCTCAAGGCCTCTGGACCCAGGCGGAGTCGGCATTACAGATCAACGTGCTGGAGATCAAGGCGGTCTATCTGGCGCTCCTGGCGTTTCAGAAATTTCTGTCAGGACAACCCATTCGGGTTCAGTCCGACAACGCGACGGCCGTCGCCTACATAAATCATCAGGGAGGGACCAGAAGTGCTCAGGCCCTCGCCGAAGTCCACCGCATTCTAACCTGGGTGGAGGAAAACGGCTGCCTGATCTCCGCAGTTCACATCCCAGGGGTCGAGAACTGGGAGGCCGACTACCTGAGCCGACAGGGGATGGACGCCGGAGAGTGGTCCCTGCATCCAGACGTCTTCCGGGACATCTGCAGCAAATGGGGCACTCCGGACGTGGATCTGATGGCCTCACGGCTGAATCATCAGGTACCCCAATACATGGCACGATCGTGGGATCCTCAGTCTCTGGGGGCGGATGCCCTGATCCTGAGTTGGTCCAGCTTCCAGCTGCCATATGTGTTCCCGCCTCTCGCTCTGATTCCCAGGGTTCTGTGGAAAATCAGGACAGAATGCAGAGTAGCCATTCTAGTGGCTCCGGATTGGCCCCGGAGGTCCTGGTACCCGGACCTCTGGCAGCTGTCAGGCGGACACCGGTGGGCTCTTCCAGAACGCGCAGATCTACTCGCGCAAGGGCCATTCTTCCACCTCAATTCCAGGGCCCTCAGATTGACTGCATGGCTCTTGAGGCCTGGCTGCTGACATCCAGGGGCTTCTCTCCTACGGTGGTTGCCACGATGAATCGGGCAAGGAAACCTGTCTCCAGGAAGATATACCACAGAACGTGGAAAATCTTTTTCTCTGGTGTGCCTCTGGTGGACGCTCACCGTGGCCCCTGTCCACCCCGACATTGTTGGCCTTCCTACAGTCGGGTTTGGAGTTGGGATTATCCCTTGGCTCTCTGAAAGGTCAAGTATCAGCACTTTCAGTGCTGTTTGACAGGCGCTTGGCGCTCCTACCGAAGGTTCGTCAATTTCTGCAAGGGGTGTCTCGGGTGGTTCCGCCTTACAGACGACCTCTGGACCCTTGGGACCTCAACATGGTCCTGGCGGCACTGCAGAAACCGCCGTTTGAGCCACTGAGAGACATCTCTCTCTCTCGTCTGTCCCAGAAGGTGGTTTTTCTGGTGGCAATTACGTCTCTGAGAAGGGTCTCAGAATTGGCTGCACTTTCGTGCAAGTCACCCTTTCTGGTGGTTCACCAAGACAAGGTGGTGTTGCGCCCGCGGCCTGAATTCTTGCCGAAGGTGGTTTCAACTTTCCACTTAAACCAGGAGATCGTTCTCCCATCATTTTGCCCCGCTCCCGTTCATCAGGTTGAGCGCGACCTCCATACTTTGGATCTCGTGAGAGCTGTACGCATTTATGTGTCCAGGACCGCCTCCTTTAGGAGTTCGGATTCTTTATTTGTCCTCACGATGGGTCGCAGTAAGGGGTCCGCGGCTTCAAAGTCGACCTTGGCCAGATGGATCAAGGCTCCCATTCAGGAGGCATACCGGTCTTCTGGTTTGCCTCTCCCGGTGGGTTTGAAGGCACACTCTACTAGAGCTGTAGGTGCCTCATGGGCCTTGCGACATCGAGCATCTGCTCTACAGGTGTGTCAGGCGGCCACCTGGTCCAGCCTGCACACTTTCTCAAAGCACTATATGGTGCATGCCCATGCCTCTGCGGACGCAAGTTTGGGCAGGCGGGTCCTCCAGGCGGCGGTTGCCCACCTTTAAGGGGGACCGTGTATTATCCGTCTTGTTGAGGAACTCTTCCCGCCCTGGGGTATTGCTTTAGGACATCCCCATTGTCTGGGTCTCCCATTATGATGACCAGAAAAAAGAGAATTTTGTTTACGTACCGTAAATTCTTTTTTCTTTAATCATCAATGGGAGACCCAGCACCCACCCAGTTGTTCCGTTGCATGTTTGCATTTGATCTGTTCTCTGTTGAGACAGTGTTTTTCCCGGGTTGTTCAAACCGTCTGTGCACGGTATTCTTCCCGATGTTTCGGGTGTGGTTCATTTTTCTCCTCGCAGCTTATGGACTAAACTGAGGATGTTTCCTACGGTGGGGGTTTATAAGCGGAGGAGGCGGTGTCTACAAACTTGTAGTACCTAGTGTGACCTCCGGAGGGCGGAGCCCTAAACCCCATTGTCTGGGTCTCCCATTGATGATTAAAGAAAAAAGAATTTACGGTACGTAAACAAAATTCTCTTTTTTTTGACAGTTTCAGAAAACCACTTTACTTGTTAATTTGTAATTCAAGTTTCAAGTTACACTCTCTACAAAGTCAGAGCTTCTTCATACATAATTGTACTGCTCCTCCATTCTGTAATAAAATACATGTGGCTGTCAAGGATTGTGCCAGACCGATAGTCCCTAATAGTACTGACTGAGAGGCATGTTTATGATTCTCCACAGAGTGTCTTACTACAAAATAGTGGTGACCGACACTCTGAAACATGAACCTACGAAGATGTTGAATTTCAACACTGAATTGGAAAACTGCTAGAGCCTGTCCTGGTGGTCTGATATCATTATCTAGTGGTCCTTGAGCTGTGGTCTTCAGTTAAAATGTGAACTGCTTTGTCACCATTGAGAAAATCATCACATTTTTCAACATGAGAATCAATTGATGTAGTTAAAACAAAAACTATTTCCAGAGTTTTATTATTGAAAAATTAATAACTGTTATTCTTGGCAGGTGACTGTATTTGGGGATCAGAGCGACTTCTGGTATCTTCAGATTTTCAATCCTATGATTTTGTTGTACCACAAGACACATATGAAGAACATTGCATTATCCCAACTGTATCCTCAGTGCTTCACTGCAAAGATCTCCCATCTGATCCTATTAAACAAGTCCTATCTTCTGATTCATCACAGGCTATTGAGGAAAGTAAAGGTCACAGAAGAGATTTTAGAACAACCAAAGGAAAGAAGACCTTTTCATGTTCAAATTGTGGGAAATATTTTAATTATCAATCAGACCTTGTTGTACATAAGAGAACTCACACAGGGGAGAAGCCATTTCCATGTCCAGAATGTGAGAAATGTTTTGCACAAAAATCAAAACTTGTTAGACATCAGATAATTCATGCAGGAGAAAAGCCATTTGCATGTTTAGACTGTGGAAAGAGTTTTAACCAGAAATCTGTTCTTATTTTACATCAGAGAAGTCACACAGGGGAGAAGCCATTTTCATGTTCAGAATGTGAGAAATGTTTTACAAGGAAATCAATTCTGATTAGACATCAGAGAACTCACACAGTGGAGAAGCCATTTTCATGTTCAGAGTGTTGGAAATGCTTTGCAGATAAATCAAATCTTGTTAAACATCAGAGAAATCACACAGGGGAGAAGCCATTTCCATGTTCAGAATGTGGGAAATGTTTTTCAGAAAAATCAATACTTGTTAGACATCAGAGAATACATGCAGTAGAAAAGCCATTTGCATGTTTAGACTGTGGAAAGTGTTTTAACCAGAAATCTGATCTTATTATACATGAGAAAAGTCACACAAGTGAGAAGCCATTTTCATGTTCAGAATGTGAGAAATGTTTTACAAAGATATCAGCTCTTGTTACACATCAGAGAACTCACACTGGGGAGAAGCCATTTCCCTGTTCAGAATGTGGGAAATGTTTTGCAGCTAAATCAACTCTTGTTAAACATCAAAGAACTCACACAGGTGAGAAGCCATTTTCATGTTCAGAATGTGGGAAACAATTTAATCACAAATCAAATTTTCTTACACATCAGAGAATTCACACAGGGGAGAAGCCATATTCATGTTCACAGTGTGGCAAAGATTTTAATCAGATATCAAATCTTGTTATACATCAGAGAACTCACACAGGTGAGAAGCCATATTCTTGTTCAGACTGCGGAAAAAGTTTTGGGAGTAAATCATATTTGGTTAAACATCAAAAAATGCACATAGATAAGGAACCATATCTGTGTTGAGATTGTGGGAATTGCTTTTTCTTAATAAACATTAAAGAGCTCACATAGGTGAGAAGCTATTTTCATACCAGAATGTAGAAAATGTTTTATTTGAAAATTAAATTCTGTTTATCAGAAATTAAGACTTGTTACACATAAACCGGTGAAAAGCCATATTCATGTTCTGAAGTTAAGGAATGTTTTCCCCATTAAAAAAATTGTAAGAACCAAATAAGGTACAAAATAGCATTTTTTCCTTTTTTGTCCCAAAGTCTGTATTTACCTTCCTGACCAGGTCACTTTATATGGTAATAAATCAAAAATATTTTAACATATCCCAGTGATTCTGAGATTGTTTTTCAGGACATATTGTACTTAATTTTAATGGAAATCATTTACTTATGAAAAAATAGAAAACTTACCAATGTTCAAACTTTTTAAAACAGGGGTGGGGAACCTCAGGCCCCAGGGCCGAATGCGACCCTTGATGACCTTTTCTGCAGCCCTCGGACACATTCCTGGGCACCACATTGCTCAGGCAGGTAGTCACATTTTGCCGACTGCCTGCCTGTAAAATCCAGCTCCTCAGTGATTTCTATCCCTCAGCCTCCACAGTGACGTATTTGCTTCCAGTCTCTCCTGTGAAGTCTATGGCTCTAGCAAACCTGGCAAAGTTGTTGAAAAGCAACATGAGCAATATCACTCAACATCACAGCCACGCCAAAGAGAAGCCGCTCCAGCCACCACAGTAGGGTGAGTTGATTGTTTAGCCAAATCTAGCAGAGTAATTTTCAAGTTGATAATTTTGTGCAACCCCCGAAGGATGGTAGGAATTTCCAAATGGACCCCGGCAGAAAAAGGTTCCCCACCCCTGCCTTGAAACATAGTTAGGTCACACAAAATAGATCATAACATTTACTACATGTCTACATTAATTAGAATAATGTTTTTAAACATATTTTTTTAGTTCCGCAGTTAGAAGTGTTCAAACCTATCCGCAATGTTTCAACTAAATTTACAAAACCATTTTTAGGGATCACATCACATTTGAACTCACTTTGAAGAACCTATTTGAAAAAATATTACATAGGGGACGTTCGGGTAATTTCCCAAAATAGTAAGAACCGTATGGATAATCCCGCTGCTAAAGGGCGGTGGGACATAGATGGATACTATCAGCAGTGTTTTAGTGAAGAGTCCACAGTGCAAAACAACATATCGTCCCTCCCCATCAGTATGTGTCCCATAACATTGAAATTGTGCACTAGTGTGGATCAGTATACTAACCCCGCGGGAGTATTCTGAGTGAGTAGAGTGAAAACCCACCCGGACCCAGCGTTTATTAAGGAATTCAAAGTCTCCGGAGTGAGATGGGTCTCCTGCAAACATATCACAGTCGATTTCTGGGCCGTTATTAGGTTGAATACAGCCTGACGCTTGATTGAGGGCTTTAGACCACGTGTATTCCAGCTAACAATTCTAATTTCACCCATGATCTAACGCATATGTAACCATCATCCGATCTACCACCACGACGTAGGACCAACCCAAACCCAAATTCTCCCCCCTCCCTCCCAACCAGAGTAGAACCCCAACAAACAAATAGAAAAGCCCACAAACACCCCAAGGGCGATGTCAGCCCCCACCACACTATAAACCAGGCGTTTCAGTTCCATAGCGCCATCCGCGCTTAAGAGGGTGTCAACCCTACCACCCAGCCTGGCCTCCAAACCAGCCCACCAGCCTCAGTAAAAAGGGGTAAATGTCTAAAGGCTGTTAAAAAGGGAAAGGAGGGAAGGGAGATATATCAGGGGGGAAGGAGAGGAAAGGAGAAGAGGGGGGAGTAGCCAGAGGCGCCATCGTCAATTCTACAGCAGAGGAGAGTCTATTCATCAAATAATAGTAACATCAGTTATATGAGCAAAGAAAAATCTGGGATGACACCCTCACTCAGCCAGCAGAGTCACGTTCCGCCTCTCTCTGCAGCATCGCCTCATTTCGGTCAATCCACTCCATGGCATCTTGAGCATCCATAAAAAAATGTGATTTGTCGTCAGCTAGAATTTTCAGTTTGGCCTTCACAGGGAAAAACTTCGCTCTCTGCCGTTGAACCTCCGGGGAGTAGTCAGGGTAAACTGATACTCTAGCCCCGTTGATAAGCAAATCCTGATGGTCTCTGGCATAGTTAAGTATAATGTCCCGGTCCCGATAATGAAGCAACTTCTCCAGAACCGTTTTGGGTAGGTGTCCTGGAGGGGGGGGACGAGCAGGGACCCTATGAGCACGTTCCACAGCGTAGAGTTGTGTCAAAGGGGCTGCACCGATGTCTCTAATCCAAGTTTCAAAGAACACGGTGGGGTTACCCTTTTCAAAGCGTTTCGGCACTCCCACTATTCGAACGTTGTTACGGCGCGATCTGTTCTCAAGATCATCTGTCTTAGCATACACAGCCTTAAATTCTTTCCTAACCTCTGTATGGAATTTGTTAGAGGAGGCTAGTTGAGCTTCAGCAGTAGAGACACGCTTCTCCAGCTCCCCGGTCTTCCCCCTCACCTCATGGAGACCATGCCGCACTGTCTGAACAGTCTCCTGCAGGTGGCCCAGCTGCGTCAGCACATGGAACAAGGACGAGCCACATTGCATCACAGCCCGAAATACATCTTTGAGAGTGGGTTCGGCCGGTGTCTGCAGGGCAAGGGCAGCCAGCATATCATTATTCTCTGCAACTGCAGCTCCCCAGCTTCCAGGTGCCTCCAGTGCCCCCAGTGTCTGTGTGTGCTCGTCCCCGTCTCCCCCTCCAGCCCCCATCTCCGGGGCCCGTACCTCCTCCGTGGTCTCTGTCTCATCGAGAGGGTCCTCCACCTCCTCTTGCGCCGCACGATCCAACTCCTCTACATGGGCAAACTGCTGCAGCTGAGTCGCCACTGCTTTTTTCCTGGCGACGCTGGACGCCTCGTTCTCTAG
Source organism: Allobates femoralis (assembly GCA_033576535.1). Taxonomy (NCBI): domain Eukaryota; kingdom Metazoa; phylum Chordata; class Amphibia; order Anura; family Aromobatidae; genus Allobates; species Allobates femoralis. The sequence goes on along the minus strand of JARQOC010000004.1, from coordinate 567,563,466 downwards.
GCGGGAGCGCACCTCCACACTGGCGCCATCTTGGAGGCCGCCCCCGCTTCTCCAGGGATCTTGTTCGGGGCCCTCTTAACCATCCCACCGCCTCACAAATACAGCGGATGTATCGCTATGCTGTCCCGGACACCGGGTACAAGCCTGGGGCCAAAAACCGGTCCGGGTGCAGGGGAACAGTGAAAATGAAGGATAATGCGCGGGAGCTCGGCAGGCACGCGTCCTCCTTACATGCCGCTAGGCCACGCCCCCATTAGCGCTAATTTTAATGTACTAGGGAAGAATACAGAGGAAATAATTCTATAGTTAGTGTCTTTCTGCAAATTATATATGACACACACAGCTCTTCTACATGCCCACAGACATAGATGGCTCTGCTATATGCATATGTTGACACACAGCTCTGCTACATGCACACTACACATAGTACACACACACAGCTCTACTACATGAGCATACAGATACACAGCACTGGTACATGACCAGTACATGCACTGACACATGCAGCTCTGCTACATGCACACTACACATACGGATACACACACAGCTCTTCTACATGTACAATACATGCACATAGAAACACACATACCTCTGTTACATGCACATACAAACACACAGCTCTGTTCATGTGTACAATACATGTACATACAGATACACACAGCCCTGCTACATGCACATTCAAACACAGAGCTCTGCTGCATGCACAATACATGCACATGCAGATACACACAGCTCTGCTACATGGACGCTACATGCACACTACACACCCAGCACTGCTACATATACAATATATGGACATATAGATACACACACAGCTCTGCTACATGCACAAACAAACACACAGCTCTATTACATGCACATACAGATATTCACACATACAGATGTAGATACACACAGACACACTCACACAAACAGACATACACACATACAGATACACATATACAGACAGACACATATTACCACATTCAGATGATTTAGATAGGTGCAGTGCAGGAAGAGGAGCCACTGGGAGCTGCACAGAGGCTGCAGAAGTTAAGCAGAAGCAGTTTCTTCCAGGACCTTGATTTCAGTCATCTGATCAGTCATATGACTGGAACTGAGAAGTCCTTCATCCTTCGTTCATCTCCCGGTAAGCTTCCTCTCCTGCTGTGTATCGATCACCTAGATGAGTTCAGAGCAGGAGAGCGAGGGAGACAGGGAAGCTGTGTGTGCGGGGCTCTTCACTGCTTCTGCTCACTGACCGCTGTAGGCCCCCTCACTTCTTCAGGGCCCCGCCACCTGCCCGGGTATGCTGGGTGCTGGCAACGGTCCTGACTCAATCCCTGCATAAGACGTTGAATTCCCACAGGCACAATATCTATAAAGTAATTCTTCAACATGGCTTATCAAAACGAACGTTGTATCATGACAAACGAACATCCCTAAAAATTACACCAATAGACCATGTTCCTTCAGGAATGCCCAACCAGATTCAAACATACCGTAAGGAGCTATTCTGGATATACAAATTGAGCACTCTCCAACCCAATGGTCTAAATCAGGGATGGGGAACCTCAAGCCCCAGGGCTGAATGTGGCCCTCGACTTTTTTGCAGCTCCTGGGCAGATTCCTGGGGACCGCAATGCTCATGCTGGCAGATGTGTTTTGGCAACTGTCTGCCCTTTAAATCCAGCTCTCCAGTGATCTCTATGCTCCCAGCCTCAGTTCCCCCAATAAGGTATACGCCCCTAGCCTCTCCTGTGATGTCTAGGGCTCTAAAAAACCTGGAAAAGCAGTTGAGAAGTAACATGACCAATATCACCCATGCCAAAGAGAAGCAGCTCCAGCCACCACAGTATGGGTGAGTTTATTGTTTACCAAATATAGCGGGTATTTTTCAAGTTGATAATTTTGTACGGTCAGTGAGGTAGCATCCGGGGAACCCGGTTGCTTAACGACAAGAACACGTGTTTATAATTTAACCACTGTCTACCCGTTTATTTTTCACATATAATAACATAACCCGGGTAGCATGTTTGACACATATCACATTGATTACAAACACCATACATAAATACACCATACATTTACATATAACATTACATAACACTTATATTGCACATAACGTCTTATAGTTACCCGGGACCTTTAACCACCTCTCTGTCCCCATTGGAGCTCTAACAACCGCTTCCATGGTGGCTACGGCCTCCGGCCTATCTACATTTCACATACATTTAACAATACATCAGTTACCATATCAATGGGCCCTATGGGTCCCAATGGCGGAACCAGCCGCCTGGCTTTATTTCCCCAGCTTCATACTACCCCGGAATCAGGACTCCAGCCTGACCGGGTTCTTACACACAGTATGTGATCCATCCTATAAGCCACCATGGACCACACGCGTCCATTCACACGCTCACAGCCCATCATATAGACATCCATGGACTGTGGCACATTTGGGTTCAGAACAGGGATTGGCAAACCTTAGTACCTGGGACAACCATCCATTACCCTACTATAGGAGCCCTATTAACCCCTGCATCTGACCTCTGGTACATACATACATTCCGGTTCATCAGGTCCTTTAACTGACTACTCTGAGTCGGACCCAAATGCGGTCTATGCCCGCCTGGCACACTTCATAAAATCGCCTCCCGAAGGGCTACATACAATCGCCTCCCAAAGGGCTACATACATTCCGGTTCATCAGGACCTTTAACTGACTACACTGAGTCGGTCCCAAGGGCGGTCTATGCCCGCCTGGCACACTTTATACATCTGCCCCTATAGGGCTACATTCACTCGCTGGGTCTTTTTAAAAAGCCATATAATACTTATATGGTTCAACAGGTCCTTCACTGACTAACTAGTCGGACCTAATGGTTACTACGCTCGCCTGGCATGATTTACAACAGCTCACTCCATCACATGGGAACTGCTGTCTTACCGGGCACGGATCCGGGTCTTGCTACCTGTGTCACAGGTCCACCATGCATCCCCACGGGCTCCTTCCCGGACGTGAGGTGAACCACGTCCGGACCAGCGTCCACCGGGTCAGCCACGGCTTTCCCCTCCAGGTGCTGTTACGACCTCGGTCCTAAGCCTCGGCATGGAGTTAGCATGCTCCCATCATACACACAGAGCCCTGGACTGCTCTGCTCTGTGGCTGGTAATGATCTCAGAATGATCTCTGCAATTACTCAGCTGGCAGGCTCTTATTGTGCCTGCCACTCCCACTCTGACTCATCCAGCTGGGCTGCTATTACTCAGGACACACCCACCTGGGCTGTCAACAGTCAGCACCCATTCCTCTCCTCAGGGCCTCCTTGATCTCATGAGCCACTCACTAGTCTCATGACTGTTTCAGATCCACAGCACTCACAATCACATTTAACTCCTTGTGTTCAGGATAGGCTCACACAGCGTCATCCACTATCAAACCGGCCAATTTGAACAGGATCATACCCTGATCCTGCATGTGATGCGCCCCGGCCATGTGTCCATGTGTCTATTCACCACCAGCCCCTCTGTGCAAAAATGGCTAGTCGCCTGGTTGCCACAAACTGCCCCCATGTTATAGGTTGCAGGGGACTGTGTACCGGTGTCTAGACGCATGTGTTACCTCCTGGGGGAATCTGCAGCTACCTGCTAGATGCAAGGGGTAGAAAAAAGTGACCAAATTTCGGTGAGTTTTTTGTTTAAAATGTTCCTATTCGGATATTACAGTAAAAATATTATATGAGCTATCATATAGTTAGGGACTCGTGAGTGTAAGGGCCCTTGACGGGGGGTCACGAGCTTACGATATTCTGGCGCCATAATACCCAACTAACACCTTACATCATCATTTATAGTGTTAACTTGCATCTTTTTGTCCATTGCAGTTGAGGTTGTTTTCCACTAGGGGGCGTCTGTCACTGTGATGCATGTTTCTGTGCTGAGCAGCCCGCCCGGTCTAAAAGGAGGCGTCACCAATAGGCTGCTCAGACACTATGTATCACCTGAATGTGAGTGGCAGAGGCCTAATGGTGTCCATGTGTCTGCATTCACCACCAGCCCCTCCTTGTTAACATGGCTGGTCGCCTGGTTGCCACAAATCACCCCCATGTTATAGGTTGCAGGAGTCTGTGTACCGGTGTCTAGACGCATGTGTTATCTCCTGGGGGAATCTGCAGCCACCTGATAGATGCAAGGGGTAGAAAAAAGTGACCAAATTTCAGTGAGTTTTTTCATATGGCGTATACACCAGGAAAATCTCCTGGCTCATACACCAAACATATCCATAGGGCTCCATTCACCCGATGATGGCCAATACAGTGGCCTCCATCGGGATGTATACACCTTTTTTGCAGGTGTAAATGCTGAGCTGTTGGGAGAGAGACAGCGCAGTGGGGCTTTACCCTGATAAATATCAGAACAAATAAAGGTATGTACTCACTTTAGAACTAAATGACATATATAGCATAGGCATATAGATATGTCAGCTGCTGCAACGCCATGGTCTGATAAAGCCTTCAAACGCTGTTTAGGACGATATTGGTGTTTATCTTGCGCCTTTATTCGATTGATGCATTTCGAAGTCCTCTGACTTCTTCTTGATCTCAGACACACACAAAATATAAATGTGTCTTAAGGGAGAAGGCAGTGGACTTCGAAACGCGTCAATCGCATAAAGACCATTTTATTATCAATACCGCATCAGCTGAATGATTGTCAGCAGCGCCAGATAAACACCAATATTGTCCTACACAGAGTTTGAAATACGGCAGTAGACTACACTATTCCATCCAGTATATGGTGTAAGGCGAATAATGCTCATATATGTTTATTTATTACTTTTTTAAGACCATTATCAGCATAACTCAACCTCCTTTTAACATGGCATTGATCAGACAGATTGTACATGATTGGAGGATCACATGAACGTTTTACTTGGCTATACCAACAATGAGCACTTATGGTAAATCCTGGTGAAGACCGGAGAGAAGGCCACAAGTGTGCGGCTCTCCCCATTCCTCTCTTAGTGTTGACCCCTCATTGGACCCATGATCTTCCATCAGTTCGGGGTACCGGAGGTGTAACACTGATAAATGAAACATTACTCAGTAATTCTCTCTCAGCAATTTTCCGCAGCTCCTGTTACGTATCTATTTCCTACCATCTACATCTTGGTCCTTGGTGCGCTGAAAAAGGCAGGACATGCCTGCTCAGCCAATCACTGACTGAGGAGGGGCCCTGCTGTGGCCACTGATTGGCTGAGTCGCACTTCCTGTTACTTAGAGTGTATTTGGATAGGCTGGGAAGTAGAGATGAGTTGAGATGTAATAGACTTCACGGGGGGAAGGAAGGAAGATTAAAGTGGAGTAAGGGTATGTGCCCACAGGACGTTTTTCCTGTGTTTTTGCTGCAGTTTCTGCATGCAGTTTACCATTGGTTTTATGGTAATTTATGCTAATTTGTTCCTGCGGTTTTGATTCCAGCAAAACCAATGTGTTTCACAGAAACGCAGTAAAAACGCACAAAAAAAAACGCACAAAAAACATGATAAAAACGCAGGTCCTGAATGCAGCAAATCTCCTGGCAAGGACTCTAGGATCCTTGAAAGCAGTTCAGGATTTGCTGTGTTCAGAACTGCTGGAAAAACGTCCTGTGGGCACATACCCTAATACTACTTTAGTTTTTTTTTTTTTAAGTTTTTTTTAAGCCATTTGGGACCCTTCAAATAATATATTTTGTGGACACCCCCTTTAAGTCTGTTTATCTATTTCTGAATGACCTTACTTGTGATAGGCATTGTAGTACCGACAGGTTAAAACACAGCCCGCATGTGACATATAAATACCACCACCCCACTTCACTGTAATTCTGGTTTTACATTGAAGAACCAGGTAGCTCTGGATGAACGGTTCAGATAACAGTGACATAATTACAAAGTCCTGAAAATCGTAACAGTGTGGCGTCTGGCTCACTGAGTGTGATGGGGACACTCGAAGGTAGCGGGATTGAGGAAAACAGACATGTTTTTCAGTAAAATAAAGTCCAACAGTTTATTACATCATAAACCGCATATAGTGCACAGTTCATTTAAAATACATCAACGGAACATTAGTGACATACAAGTCTGATCCAATGGCGGATACGCCCGCCTGGCATTTACTCTCCTCTCCTACTTCGTCACAGTGTGTCAGTGTAGGCCTCACAACCCACACACAGACCTCGTAGTCCACCATCCAGGAAGCTGCCTCACTGGGATCACCAACTCCTGTCAGTTCCAGACCCCCAGCAGGACTGTAGCTTCCTCCGAGATAGCCCAAGCTCCCCATGGTCTCCTCACCGTGTGTCTTCCAGGACGCCAGCCACTTCCAATCATACTATCCCAGGTGCTTTCCAGGACAATGGCTGCTCCAAACAACGACAGCGAGCCCTCACAGGTTCTGCCAGTCTCTCCAGACATCTATGGTCTCTGTCAGCCCACATATGCTCACACAAAAACTCATTATAAGGTATGAGCCACACCCACATCTCAGCAACTTGCAAACTTAACTCTTATTGCACCACAAGTCCCATAGTGACCTTATTGGGTTTCTATTGCAGAGCATAACTTGCTGAACTAGAAGTCCCAGCATACATATTTGTAATGCAGCAAGCCTCTGCAGCACATAATATACACCTATATTTGGTAGGATTGGCCATTAATTACCGGTGCAGTTAGCAAATCTAGATTTGAATCTTCCTAACAACAAGTAATAATTCTTTGAGAGCAGCCAGTTCTCTGAGGGGGATCACTCAACTGGAAAATGGGAATAAAGGGGCCGATAGCGACAGTCTGCACCTGGCAGAGGACGACCGGTCCCGCACCATGGCGGGCATCACTGACAGCAGATACAAGTTTATTAAGCTGAATTGAGCCGTTTTCTATCAATAGCAGCAGTCGTCGGCCTGTAGCCAAAGTACACGCCCAACGCATGTCATCTGCCAGCCCTCCACAATATGGCCGACCCTGGATTGCTGGTTGTCCTGCAATCCCCAATACTGTCTGACAGCTGAAGTCCCCGGAGTCTCCTACAGAAAGGATCTGGTGCCGGTAGCTCATCATCACCTGGGAATAGGAGCTGTCAATCTGTAGTTGGCCCCGAACATCCCTGAAGAATTTCTTTTTGCCAAATGCAAAATTTTTTATTCTGCTCATAGATTGTTGCTGGGGAGTCATTTTGTTTTTGCCTTTATATAAAACATCCAAAACTGTAGTTTGGAGAAAGGACGACGCAGATTACGGCTTTGGCTTAGGCACCAGTTGTACACAATTAGGGTCTGGATGGTTTTTATGCTTTGTATAGTTGTTCAACAGCTTTAAAGGTGACGTAGACTGAGCACATCCTTATCCTGTGAGATTGGCTCTCTCAAGTCGATATTTGATTACTTACAGGTGTATCTCTGTAAATTAGAATATCATTAAAAAATATTATATTCACCCTTTGATGTCTCCTGGAATACGGCAGCGCGGTTTTTAACAGTTCATCCTCCCTACTTTAATTTTCTGAGATAATGATCTTTGGGTTTTCATCGACTGTAAGTCATAATCATCAACATTTGGGCTAGGTTCACATTTGCGTTCGGCACCGCAACGTATGGTGCGCATACGCACATGCAGTGCCAAACGCACACAGTTTTATGTGAACGCAGCGGCGATTGTCTGCATGCGTTGACATAATAGCGTCCATAGGAAATCATTGTGATACTGCCCGGACACTCTGTGTGTAATGACTATATATTATATGTGTTTCATTTTATGTATTGAATTACTGAAATAATTTTGATGATATTCTAATTCATTGAGATGCACCTATATAATCAGTGGACTTCTTCGGTGCCGCTTCCTGTAGTCATTCCTGATTCTCTGCATTGTAGAATGTCCTCTGTTGTCTTATGGTGGGTTTACACGTTGCGATATCGGCGTCCAACTCCGACCCAACTCCGACCAAAAGTCACGTGGTTCGTGAGTTGGACCCGATATCGTTCCTGCGTTGTACGGTCTGAACATCCGATACGATGCAGGAACGATGGCAAAACAATATCGGGGGTCGAATGAGCGTGCTATTCAACCGCCCGATATCGGATGCCAGTTGTAGCAGCATCGTACCGTCTGACAGCCCAACTCCGATGTGTACTGCCACGTCACCCATTCACTCCCATGTTAAATGGTCGTTCCTGGGTTGGGGGGCGTACACATTGTCGGGACGTTGTATCCCGATATCGGGCTGTCTAAACCGGCGATGCGATGCAGGGAAAAGCGCCTCAAAAAGCGCGCTCCCGCGACGTTGGCTACAATATTGGCCCGATATCGGGACGTGTAAACCCACCATTAGACTTTGGAGCAGTGGAGAGCGCTGGGATAAATGTATGATCGCTGGAGGCACTACCGCAAGGATTCCTGATGACTTAGAGAATGGGGGATCCTGCTCACTTGAATTGAGCGGACGTTTCTTAAGCGCTTCTCCTTCATTCATTGTGCATGGGACCGGTGAAGACTTAGACGCAGACGTGATGACCGGCAAAGAGTATGTGCAGACACCCCTGTATTGCCATCAATTACATGGTTATTAAATGGAGTAGCAGTCTGCATGCACAACTTCCACTCCATTAAATTGTGGCACACAGGACCCCTGTAGTTGTGATTGGTAGTAGTCCCAGGGGTCGGACATTTATCACCCCCCCTTGTAAGTGTACACCGTTTGTAGACCGACTCTTGATTTTTGGTAGAGCTGTAAACCATCTCCACTCTTATCCATACATTGTCCATGGCAGATTTCCCCAACTTTTTTTCTTCCTTTGTTGATCCCCTGAAAGAAAAACTCTTCTCGTGAACCCTGAATTCATTTTTTTTCTTTAAAAACAAGTAATATGCAAGATGCGCCAGTATCAGGAGCACAAATATAAAGGCCGGTTCACAGTGAATTTTGCAGTGCATTCATGTCCCTGTCCGGGGCGTTCATCTATATCTCCATAGAATGGGATTCAGAGCCAGAGAATTGAACAAAGCAAACGAAGTCCAAAGTGTAAAAACTTTGTGCTACATTTGGGCTGTTTTTTTGGTGGTTTCTATTATTTCAGATCACACAATTCAATTGGAAGCCTTGAGTAAAGACATGAATGCACTGACACATGTAGTGTGAATGGGCCCTTACATCCTGCATCACCCCCAGGGAACTATTGTTTTGTCCCTGGACTGCCACAGTTATTTCTGGGACACTGAGAACCCTAGACAAGCAATGACATTGGCCAACCAAGAGGTGGTGGCCTCAAGTCAGGAGGGAGTGTTCAATAGGACAATACTTAAGTTAAAAGTCAATGTGTATGGATAACCCAAGATAGGGAGATGTCTCCTAGCTGACTAGGCTGGCTTCACACTTGCGTTCCCCGCCGCTACGTATTGTGGCGGGGAAGCGCAAACCAAGCACAGACACCGCACGTCCCTATGTTTAACATGGGGATGCACTGTGTATGGCAGGGGTCTCAAACATGCGGCCCCCAACTCCGTGGTCGCCTTGACAACGCTGCCACCCACCCTGTAGTTACCGTGCCGCCAACCACGCTCAGCATTGCCGGCGCCGCCAGGGAAAATCACTTGTCTGGATACATCAAAGGCAGCTGACGGCCAATGAAAGGCCAGCAGCTGATGTCATACGCCGACGTCAGCTCCTGGCCTCTGATTGGTTGGCGGCTGGCTTCGGTGTAACTTCTTACTATGCTGCGCCGGGAAATTCTAATACATATTGGGCGTGAACAGCCGCACTGTGACTGCAGACTGCTGCGGGCAAGTTGCAGCATTGTCAAGGAAACCGCGAAGCTGCGGGCCGCATATGCTGAAAAACGATGTACCCCAGGGAACGACAGGTGAAAAGGAACTGTGTGTGTGTGAGAGAGTGTGTATATGGGTGTGTGTGTGTATATATATGTGTATATATGTATATATTGTATATATATATATATATATATATTATATATATATATATATATATATATATATATATATATATATATATGATCGGCCTGTGTGTGTATGGGTGTGTATGTATGTCTATACAGTTAGGGCCAGAAATTTTTGGACAGTGACACAATTTTCGCGAGTTGGGCTCTGCATGCCACCACATTGGATTTGAAATGAAACCTCTACAACAGAATTCAAGTGCAGATTGTAACGTTTAATTTGAAGGGTTGAACAAAAATATCTGATAGAAAATGTAGGAATTGTACACATTTCTTTACAAACACTCCACATTTTAGGAGGTCAAAAGTAATTGGACAAATAAACATAACCCAAACAAAATATTTTTATTTTCAATATTTTGTTGCGAATCCTTTGGAGGCAATCACTGCCTTAAGTCTGGAACCCATGGACATCACCAAACGCTGGGTTTCCTCCTTCTTAATGCTTTGCCAGGCCATTACAGCCGCAGCCTTCAGGTCTTTCTTGTTTGTGGGTCTTTCCGTCTTATGTCTGGATTTGAGCAAGTGAAATGCATGCTCAATTGGGTTAAGATCTGGTGATTGACTTGGCCATTGCAGAAGGTTCCACTTTTTTGCACTCATGAACTCCTGGGTAGCTTTGGCTGTATGCTTGGGGTCATTGTCCATCTGTACTATGAAGCGCCGTCCAATCAACTTTGCAGCATTTGGCTGAATCTGGGCTGAAAGTATATCCCGGTACACTTCAGAATTCATCCGGCTACTCTTGTCTGCTGTTATGTCATCAATAAACACAAGTGACCCAGTGCCATTGAAAGCCATGCATGCCCATGCCATCACGTTGCCTCCACCATGTTTTACAGAGGATGTGGTGTGCCTTGGATCATGTGCCGTTCCCTTTCTTCTCCAAACTTTTTTCTTCCCATCATTCTGGTACAGGTTGATCTTTGTCTCATCTGTCCATAGAATACTTTTCCAGAACTGAGCTGGCTTCTTGAGGTGTTTTTCAGCAAATTTAACTCTGGCCTGTTTATTTTTGGAATTGATGAATGGTCTGCATCTAGATGTGAACCCTTTGTATTTACTGTCATGGAGTCTTCGCTTTACTGTTGACTTAGAGACAGATACACCTACTTCACTGAGAGTGTTCTGGACTTCAGTTGATGTTGTGAACGGGTTCTTCTTCACCAAATAAAGTATGCGGCGATCATCCACCACTGTTGTCATCCGTAGGGTTGCCAAGCTCACCAGTCAATTCCTTTTTTCTCAAAATGTACCCAACTGTTGATTTTGCTACTCCAAGCATGTCTGCTATCTCTCTGATGGATTTTTTCTTTTTTTTCAGCCTCAGGATGTTCTGCTTCACCTCTATTGAGAGTTCCTTTGACCGCATGTTGTCTGGTCACAGCAACAGCTTCCAAATGCAAAACCACACACCTGGAATCCACCCCTGACCTTTTAACTACTTCATTGATTACAGGTTAACGAGGGAGACGCCTTCAGAGTTAATTGCAGCCCTTAGAGTCCATTGTCCAATTACTTTTGGTCCCTTGAAAAAGAGGAGGCTATGCATTACAGAGCTATGATTCCTAAACCCTTTCTCCGATTTGGATGTGGAAACTCTCATATTGCAGCTGGGAGTGTGCACTTTCAGCCCATATTTTATATATAATTGTATTTCTGAACATGTTTTTGTAAACAGCTAAAATAACAAAACTTGTGTCACTGTCCAAATATTTCTGGCCCTAACTGTATATATATATATAAACATACAGGTGTGTTTGTGTATATATTATATATATATATATATATATATATATATATATATATACACATACATATAGACATATATATATCTATATATATGTGAGTGTGTAAGGATATGGGTGCAGGTGTATGTGGGTGTGCATATGGGTGGGTGGGTGTAATATATATTTCTTAATCGCTTCATTGGGGGACACGGGAAGACCTTGGTGTATGCCTGCTGCCATCAGGAGGCTGACACTATGCAAAATAACAGAAAAGCAACTCCTCCCCAGCAGTATACACCCACCTACTGGCACAAATGCAACTCAGTTTTAGCTTAGTGTCTTAGGAGGCAGACACGGGTCTCTCTGAGCCCGTATCTACTAGAATTTTTTATTAGATTAGTTAGATTTTTAGGGCCCAGTTCTCCCTTATCTCTTTCCCCCATCCCTCTCATTCCCAGGATTCTCAAGAAAATCCAAGCAGAAGGAGTAACTGTAATCCTCTCAGCTCCAGATTGGCCCAGACGGTTCTGGTACGCAGAGATAGTCAACCTCCTCGCGGACTCTCCATGGCCACTCCCCAATATCCCCGACCTCCTGACTCAGGGTCCTTTTCAACACCCGAATTCTCAGTCACTCAATTTAAAGGCGTGGCTGTTGAAGCCGCGGTACTGAGATTGTCAGGTCTTTCTGAACAAGTCATCCAGACTATGTTAAAAGCCAGGAAACCATCCTCATCATGCGCTTATCACCGCACGTGGAAGGCTTTCTTCCGATGGTGTGAGGACTGCAACCTTTCCCCAATGGTTTTTTCTCATCCATCTCTCCTGACTTTTCTCCAGTCTGGCCTTGATGCACACCTATCCCTTAGCTCCCTGAAAGGCCAAGTATCCGCCCTTTCGGTACTTTTCCAGAGGCAGCTCGCCTCACTTCCACAGGTCAAGACGTTCCTTCAAGGAGTGGCTCACGTCTCCCCTCCGTTTCGTCCCCCCCCTTGATCCCTGGGATCTGAATTTGGTACTAGACTTACTCCAAGATCTTCCATTTGAACCCCTACAAGAGATTAGTCTACCTCTCCTAATGTGGAAGGTCGCCTTCCTTGTGGCGATCACCTCCATTCGGAGGGTGTCGGAACTTGCGGCTCTCTCATGTCGTTCCCCTTACTTGATTTTCCATCAGGACAAAGTGGTACTTTGCCCCATGGAGAAGTTTCTACCAAAGGTTGTCTCCTCTTTCCACATCAATGAGGAGATTGTCCTACCCTCCCTTTGCCCAGCCCCATCACATTCTCGAGAGAATCTGGATTTAGTCAGGGCTCTCCGTATCTACCTTTCACGAGCTGCTTCCTTTCGACGAGTGGGCTCCCTCTTTGTGGTCCCTCATGGTCCTTGCAAGGATTTGGCAGCCTCTAAGGCTGCAATTGCCCGGTGGATTCGCTCCACTATCTCGGAGGCATACCGCATTAAACAGATTCCTTGTCCATCCAGACTAAGGGCACATTCCACTAGAGCAATGGGAGCTTCCTGGACTGTCAGACATCAGGCTTTGGCAGCTCAGCTTTGCAAAGCGGCCACCGGGTCGTCAGTTCACACATTTGTTAAATTTTACAGAGTTCATACTCAAGCATCTGCAGATGCCATTCTGGGGCGCAAGATTCTACAGGCCGCCGTGGTCTGAGTTCGCCTGAATACTTCTGTTATTACACCCTCCCGACGGGACTGCTTTTGTACGTCCCAAGGTCTTCCTGTGTCCCCCAATGAAGCGATTAAAAAAAAGGGGATTTTTGGTACTCACCGTAAATCCTTTTCTTGGAGCTTCAATTGGGGCACACAGTACCCTCCCTGTGTATATGGTTGAGCAAGTTGATGGTTTTATGGTTGCTCCTATTGCTATTCTCACTAACTGAGTTGCATTTGTGCCAGTAGGTGGATGTATACTGCTTGGGAGGAGTTGCTTTTCTGTTATTTTGCATAGTGTCAGCCTCCTGATGGCAGCAAGCATACACCAAGGTCCTCCTGTGTCCCCCAATTGAAGCTCCAAGAAAAGGATTTCAGGGTGAGTACCAAAAATTCCCTTATTGGTGTTGTGATAGAGCCACTCACGGGCTGCCAATTCCAGGTAGACACAGGAAGCCTTGCCGGGTAAATGTCAGGTTTATTTCTGTCATAAACCATATGAAAAACAACCAAACTGGGGATCAGCTTCTTAGGCTCAGAGCTGCACACTGCTCTCCTCCACTCTAAACTCACACCCAAGAAAAAAAAACAGAGGTGATCATTTAACTTCTCTGACCACACCTCAGGGAGGGAGGAACATGCTGAATCAGCTCCAGCTCACATAACAGAGTTCATCAACCTGGCTGAAACATATCTCCCATCACGTACGGTACCAGTAATCATATTACACATTCCCCCCCTCTGCCCAAAGCCGGAGGGTTGGGCACCAGCGGACACCAAACAGGGGAACCTAGACAGGGCATCTGCATTCCCATGGAATTTCCCGGGCCTGTGCTCAACGTGGAAAGTGAAATCTTGAAGAGCCAAAAACCACCGGGTCACTCTGGCATTCTTTCCCCGTCTGTCCCTCAGCCACGTCAAGGGCGCATGATCTGACACCAGCCTAAACTGTCGCCCTAGGAGGTAATACCGTAAAGTGTCCACCACCCATTTGATGGCCAAACACTCCTTTTCTACAATAGCATAGTTTTTTTCGCAGGACGACAACTTTCTACTAAGGTACAGGATCGGATGTTCCTCCCCATGTACTACCTGGGACAGGACAGCTCCTAGCCCGACCTCTGACGCATCAGTCTGGAGTACAAACTCCCTGCTGAAATCTGGTGCTATTAGGACTGGTCTGTTACACAGAGCTGACTTTAAGTCCTGGAAAGCCGTCTCAGCTTCCGAAGTCCACTTGGCCATGGAGGACTTCGTACCCTTAAGGAGATCAGTCAAGGGAGCGGCTTTCACAGCAAAGTTCGGGATGAATCACCGGTAATATCCGACAAGTCCCAGGAAGGCTCTGACTTGCTTTTTAGAGAGGGGTTGTGGCCAACTCTGGATCGCCTCCACTTTATTTATTTGTGGCTTGATCTGGCCTCTACCGACAACATAACCCAAATACCTTGCCTCCTCCTTCCCGATGGCGCACTTCTTTGGGTTAATTGTGAACCCCGCGGTGCTCAGTGCCTCCAGCACCCTCTGGACCTTCTGCAGGTGACTTTCCCAGTCCGAGGTAAAGATCACTATGTCGTCCAAATAAGCTGCAGCGTACCTCTTATGGGGGGCTAGGATTCGGTCCATGGCCCTCTGGAAGGTGGCCGGGGCTCCCTGAAGCCCGAATGGCATCCGTGTATACTGGAAACAACCATCAGGTGTTGAAAAGGCCGTCTTCTCCTTGGCACTCTGTGACATAGGTATCTGCCAGTATCCTTTTGTTAGGTCAAGGGTGGTGATGTACCTTGCTGGTCCTAGCCTCTCGATGAGCTCATCGACTCGAGGCATCGGATAGGCGTCAAACTTGGAGACTTCGTTCAACTTGCGATAGTCATTACAAAACCGCCATGATCCGTCCGGTTTCGGCACCAGTACGATGGGACTGGACCAGCCACTCTTTGATTCTTCGATAACACCGAGATTCAACATTCTTGTCACCTCCTTCGAGATCACTTCTCGACGAGCTTCAGGGATCCGGTACGGCTTCAGGTTAACCCTCACGTGGGGTTCAGTCAGGATGTCGTGTTCCCCAACCTGGGTACATCCCGGCAGGTCTGTGAAGAGATCCCTGTTCCGATGAAGCAACTCTTGACACTGTTGCTTTTGAGCCCTCGACAGTGTGTCCGCCACTGTGACCTCTTCGATGTCGGCTTCCATCTTCCCCACCAGACAGGGGGTTTCCATAGGGTCTCTATCCCGCCATGGCTTCAGCAGGTTGACGTGGTATACCTGATAAGGCTTCCTTCTTCCAGGTTGGTGAATTTTATAGTTCACCTCACCCACTTTGTCGACCACTTCATAAGGCCCTTGCCACTTGGCGAGGAATTTACTTTCGACTGTAGGGATCAATACAAGTACACGATCACCAGGACTGAACTGTCTCACCCTTGCAGAGCGGTTGTACACCCTTGCTTGCGCCTCTTGCGCTCGGAGCACATTGTCTCTTACGATGGGCATCACCTCGGCGATTCTCGCCTGCATCTGAGCTACATGCTCCACGACACTACGGTGGGGGGTGACCTCCGCTTCCCACGTCTCTTTTGCTATATCCAAGAGACCTCGAGGATGACGACCATACAAGAGTTCAAATGGAGAAAATCCCGTTGAGGCCTGGGGAACCTCCCTGATAGAGAACATCAGATATGGGAGGAGACCGTCCCAGTCTCGACCGTCTTTCTCGACCACCTTCTTCAGCATGGACTTCAACGTTTTGTTGAATCTCTCCACGAGACCGTCTGTCTGCGGATGGTACACTGAGGTTTTCAATTGGGTTATCTGTAGTGCTTTACACAGTTCCCTCATAACCTTGGACATAAAGGGGGTTCCTTGATCTGTCAAGATCTCTTTTGGAAGTCCCGTTCTTGAAAAGACGTGCACCAATTCTCGGGCTATAGTTTTAGCAGAGGAATTTCTCAAAGGTATCGCCTCCGGGTACCGAGTCGCATAGTCCAGGACTACTAAGATGTACTGGTGGCCTCTTGCAGACTTGACCAGGGGGCCAACCAGATCCATGGCAATTCGATTAAAGGGCACTTCTATAATTGGTAATGGCACTAGCGGACTTCGGAAGTGAGCAACGGGGGCGGTCAACTGGCAGGTGGGACACGACCTACAATAGTCTACAATCTCCCGATGACACCCAGGCCAATAGAACCTCCGAAGGATCCGCTCCTGGGTCTTATCTACCCCTAGGTGACCACCCAGGACATGAGAATGGGCCATGTCTAATACTTTGCGTTTATAGGGCCCTGGAACCAACAGCTGTTCTATTACCTCACCTCTCACCTGGGTAACCCGATATAGCAACTCTCTATTTACTGCAAAGTGAGGGAACCTGGTGTCAGCCCCCGGCTCCTGGGCAACCCCGTTTATAACAGTCACATTTTCAAAGGCCCCTTTCAGGGTCAAGTCCCTCATTTGAGCAGTCCCAAAATTCCCGCTGGATGTCATCAACTCCGGGAAGTCGGCTTCATGGGACTCCGGCTCATCGTCGTCACCAAGCAGCACTCCCAGGGGAAACTCATCTGCCTCCTGCAGCGGCACTGTCTCTGGCTGGGCTGCCTGTCCTTCACCAGAACCCTTCGATACTGCCCCCTTTTCCCACAAGTCCCAAAACAAAGTAAAGTCCCGCCCGATTATCACCGGGTGCAATAAGTTTTCCACCACCCCAACTTCATGTGACTTAGTCCCGCAGTTTGTTTTTATGGTCACAATAGCAATGGGGTAGTTCTTGGCATCTCCATGGATACAGCGGACACCCACCTTTTTTCCTGGTATCAGTCGATGGGGAAGTGTGGCCCTCACCAGGGTCACCAAACTTCCGGAGTCCAAGAGTCCCGTTACTCGGGCCCCATTCACTTCCACCAGACATGCCTGCGGGCCCTCTCTGGGTTCCCTGTCAATGCTGCAGACCGGGTAAGCATAATATGAGGAGCGCCGACCCAGGCTACAGTCCATTTGCTCAGTAGTCAGGGGACAACGGGCGGCTACATGACCAGGGCCTTGACACCTCCAACAGATTAACGGACCAGCTGGAGATTTTGTTACGCCTCCACTTGCCCCTTGTGACCTCGGGCTCCCTCCACCCGTGGCTCTATTACCCTTCCTTTGGGTGTCGGACGCGGTTTGTAGCCCCCAATATTTAGTTGGCAAGTCCCGTGGCTTCCCTTGGGTACTCTCCACCACCTGGTACCTCTCCACCAGTCCCACTAGGTCATCGGCATTCTGGGGGTCACCCTGAGCAACCCAGGTTTGCACTGGATTTGGGAGGGCATGCACAAATCTGTCCATTACCACCCGCTCCACCATTTGCGCTGGTGTGGAGGTTTCTGGCTGCAGCCATTTTTGCACGAGATGTAGCAAGTCAAACATCTGGGAGCGAGGGGGTTTGTTGCCATGATAGGCCCATTGATGGACCCGCTGAGCTCTAACCGTCATAGTCACACCCAGACGTGCTAAAATCTCAGTTTTTAGCTTCCCATACTCACGAGCGTCCTGTAAAGCCAGGTCATAGTAAGCTTTTTGGGGCTCTCCCGTTAAAAATGGCGCCAACACCTCCGCCCACTATGCCGGTGGCAGCTTTTCTCGCTCTGCGACCCTCTCAAAAATTGTCAAAAAGGCTTCAACATCATCCCCCGGGGTCATCTTTTGGAGCGCCTGTCTTACCGCCTTCCTGACGCCGGAATCCTCATCTGGACCTGGAGACGGACCAGCTGCTCTTGCACGGACTAGCTCAGTCAGGAGTTCCTGTTGCTGCTCCCGCTGCTGCTGCAACTGCTGAATCAAGAGTTGATTTGTTTCCTGTTGCGCAAGCTGTTGTTGGTGTTGCTGCTGCTGCTGTTGCTGTTGGATCTGCACCAAGTGCTTAATCAGGTCCTCCATGCCGTCTGACTGTGTTTGCAGGCTTGTGGCTGCCTTCACCCAGGACATACAGGTCGTTTGTAGTGAATCCAGGCGCTTCCTGGGGTTCTATGCCCGCATTCTCCACCAAGTGTGATAGAGCCACTCACGGGCTGCCAATTCCAGGTAGACACAGGAAGCCTTGCCGGGTAAATGTCAGGTTTATTTCTGTCATAAACCATATGAAAAACAACCAAACTGGGGATCAGCTTCTTAGGCTCAGAGCTGCACACTGCTCTCCTCCACTCTAAACTCACACCCAAGAAAAAAAAAACAGAGGTGATCATTTAACTTCTCTGACCACACCTCAGGGAGGGAGGAACATGCTGAATCAGCTCCAGCTCACATAACAGAGTTCATCAACCTGGCTGAAACATATCTCCCATCACGTACGGTACCAGTAATCATATTACAGTGTATATATACTGTATATATATATATATTGTGAGGCACCGCCGGCATGGTCCACATGGCCGAGGCGCGTCACATGCAGGATCGAGGTATGATCCTGTGCACACTGGCCGGTTTGACTGAGAATGCTGTGTGAGCCAACTTTGAACACAGGTTTCATGAGCCTAATGAGCGGCAGTGAGAGTGGGATGAGATCCATGAGGAATAGGATGTAATGAGTGAGTGCTGACAACCCGGAACACAGGGAGTTAACTTGAGCTGTGTAATACTATTGTATAGGTTTTGAGGAGTCTGATCGCTTAAGGGCAATGAAGAGCAGAGACGGGTTCTTGGGTGCAAAGTATTTATAAACACACAGCAAACAAGGTGAACTTAGTATACAGCAAAAGCACACAACATAACACAACCCCAATATATATAACATTGAGCACAGTCCTTATGGAAGCAGTCCGAAAAACCAATAGTCCAAAACCGGTAAATCCGGATGCATGTAGTCCATAGCACCAGTCCTGGTACCGGAGCGACCGGAAGATATAGTCCGTGGCAAAAGGTCCCCACACCCGGATGACCGGGTAACAAGTTTAAACACAGTTCCGAGTAGGTGATGAAAACACAAGTTCCACAAAGCACACAGTACATACGGTAGTAACCGGGAAGTTGCTCACCAACTTGAATGTCCGAGCCTGAAGGTATAAGCAGCGGCACCAGAAGCACAATGCAGGAAGCTGTAAAGTGAACCGAGATCTCACAGAGCTCCAGGGAAGTGAGTGAATCCAGGAGAACAGCTGAGCAAGAGCAAACCAGAACCAGTATACTCAAGCAATGAATGCTCAGCTGAGCCAGGTCTTTATGTAAACGAGACAGGAAGAAGGGCAAAACAAAACAATGATCTCCATGCTGACTGAGGGCAAAATGGTCACACGGCAAGCCGGAAAACCTGGAATACTGACAAGCTGTGTGAAAGGCTGATTAACAGCAGCTAAGGGGGTGTGTCCATGTGGGAGTGGCTGGCACGATAAGAGGTCAGCCAGCTGAGTGATTACAGATTAGATTAGACCCATTTTCAGCCAGACCTCAGCCTGAGAGGATGTGGGCTGATTACCAGCCTGAGAGCTGAGCAGAGCCAGTCTGTGTGAGGGACTGGGAATGCAAGTCCATGCCGCCATTTTGAGATGGTGAAGGGAGCATGCTAGCTCCATGCCGGTGCCGAGGTCCGAGGGTGTGAGCACCTGGGGGGGAAGCCGTGGCTGAACCCGGTGGAGACTGGTCCGGGCGTGGAGGGAACCACGTCCGGGAAAGGAGCCTTGGGGGACGCTTGGTGGACCCGTTATACAGGTAGCGAGACCCGGATCCGTGCCCGGTAAGACAGCGGTTCCCGTGTAACGGAGTGAGCCGTGTGTGAGTAATGCCAGGCGGGCATAGACCGCCTTTGGGTCCGAGTCAGAGTGCTCAGTTAAAGGACCTGTTGAAACAATGTGTTTAACTATGTGTATGAGGGCTTAGGTAATGGCCCTGAATGAGAGATGATGGCCTATATGTAAGACCCATGTATAATGATGTGGGGAGAGAGTGACCCAGCTAGTATGGATGATGTTGGAGGCGTTCCGTCCTTGGGACGAGAGGGAGGCTTGCCCTGCTGCATGCAGAGGGTACCTGTCCCTCAACCACGACCTCTAATAGGTGTGGGTGTACCTGTGGTGCCAGACACAGGGGTAATAGGGCTCCTAGTAGGTATCGGATGAGGTTCCCGTGTACTATGGTTTGCCAGTCCCTGTAATGGGCCATGGAGGGGCCACAGTCCATGGATGTGGGCTGTGAGCAGGTGTGTGATCCATGGACGTTTGAATGATGGATCACATACGGTGTGTAAGGTCCCGGTCAGGCCGGATTCCTGACTACGGGTGAATGTATATCATCATGCTGGGGGACTAAAGCCAGGCGGCAGGTACCGCCATTGGGACCCACAGGGCCCGTTGAGGCGTATGTAACGAAAGTCAGAAGCAGGGGTTAGAAGGGCTCCCGTACTGGGTAACGCGTGGTTAGGCCGGAGGCCGCAGCCCCACGGGTTACTAGGGTTTGCCAATCCCTGTTATGAACCCGGAAGGGTCATCATCGTACTGTAACGTATGTATAGTGTAAGTAGGCCGGAGGCCGTAGCCACCATGGGAGCTGTTAGTAGAGCTCCAATGGGGACAGAGATGGTTAAAGGTCCCGGGTTACTATAAAACGTTATGTGCAATATAAGTGTTATGTGATGTTAAATGTAAATGTATGGTGTATTTATGTAAAGTGTTTTTAATCAATGTGATATGTGTCAAACATGCTACCCAGGTTATGTTGTTAATATGTGAAAATAAACGGGTAGACATTGGTTAAATTTATAAACACGTGTTTGTTGTCGTTTTGCAAGCGGGTTCCCCGGTTGCTACCTCACAATATATATATATATATATATATATATATATATATATATATATATATATATATATATATATATATATATACCGTATATACTTGTGTATAACCCGACCCGTGTATAAGCCGACCACCCTACTTTTGCCCCCAAAACATGGGAAAACCTATTGACTCGTGTATAAGCCGAGGGTGGACCCCAGCACAGGTATACAGCCCCCAGCAGTGTGGTATACAGACCCCCCCAGTGGTATACAGGCCTCCCCAGTGGTAGTATACAGCAGCTTCCCGAGTGGTATATACAGGCCCCAGCAGTATTACAGCAGCCTCCCCAGTAGTATATACAGGCCCCAGCAGTATATACAGCAGCCCCAGTGGTATACAGCAGCCCCAGTGGTGTGGTATATAGCAGCCCCAGTGGTATATAGCAGCCCCAGTGGTATATAGCAGCCCCAGTGGTATATAGCAGCCCCAGTGGTATACAGCAGCCCCAGTGGAGTGGTATATAGCAGCCCCAGTGGTATATAGCAGCCCCAGTGGTATATAGCAGCCCCAGTGGTGTGGTATATAGCAGTCCCAGTGGTATATAGCAGCCCCAGTGGTATACAGCAGCCCCAGTGGTGTGGTATATAGCAGCCCCAGTGGTATATAGCAGCCCCAGTGGTATACAGCAGCCCCAGTGGTATACAGCAGCCCAGTGGTGTGGTATACAGCAGCCTCAGTGGTATATAGGAGCCCCAGCGGTATATAGCAGCCCCAGTGGTATACAGGCCCCCAAATGCTGGCACTCGCCCCCCTTCGTTGTAAGCCCCCCCCCTGCTGCTTAACTTACCATCCCTGGTCTTCTGCACCGCGCCGGTCCTCTGTGCTCCGTCCTGCCATTCACCCCCAACTACCTAGGTGTACCTGGCTGGCAAGAAAAAAACGGCATGGGGCTTCGCCACATTTTTCTTTGCCAGCCAGGTACAACTAGGCAGCTGGGAGCTGCCATCCACCCCCAGCTGACTTGTTGTATATGGCTGGCAAAGAAAAATGTGGCGAAGCCCCATGCTGTTTCATCATGCCAGCCAGGTACACCTAGGTAGTAAGGGGTGGATGGCAGCCCACAGCTGTCTAGGTGTACCTGGCTGGCAAGAAAAAAAATGGCGTGGGGCTTCGCCGCATTTTTCTTTGCCAGCCATGTACAACTAGGCAGCTGAGGGCTGGAATCCCCAGCGTAGGGAGGCCCAAGTGTTCTGGGCCACCCCCGCTGAGAATTGCAGCCCGCAGCCGCCCCAGAAAATTGCGCATTTATAGAAGTGCAATATTCTGGAGCTGTACCCAGCTCTTCCAGCTGCCCTGTGGCGGTGGCAGGCTGGGTAATAAGGAGTTAATGCCACCTTTCTTTTAGCAGCTGGCACTAAGCCCGAGATTTATAATGTCACGCCAATGTTAGACACGGCCATTATGAATCTCTATTTAGTAGTAAAGAAGACACAACACCGAGAAATTTTTTTTTATTACAACAAAAAACACAAATACATATTTTGACTCCATCTTTATTACTCCCACACACCCATCCAGGATCCTGTTAGATGTCCGTCCGTTAGTGAAGATTCCTGAAAATTTATACTTGAAGGCTCGTGCAGTGAAGGGGGCGAGTTCCTGGTCTGTGTCACCTGAGGTCAGATAAAGCAATGTGTTTCTCTGACCTCATGTGAAACTTCCCACTTCACAACGTGACCCACATAGAGTAACTACCGTGTTTTCCCGATAGTAAGACCGCCCCGAAAGTAAGACAGGGTGGGGGGGGGGACGGGGGGTCTGCTAATGTAAGACCCCCCCCGAATGTAAGGCAGGGTAGGGGGGAGGGGGGGTCTTACTATCGGGGAAACACGGGGGGGGGTTTACATACATACATACACACGTACAGACACATGCATACACATATATACACACCATACACACCACACACACACATAGCACCGCTTCTTACCGGGTCTGGTGTGGGGTCCCCGATGGTCCTGTGCCGTCCTCTGTGCTCCGGTCCGGTCCCCGAGATGATCCGCTGCCGTCCGCCGTGTTCTGGTGCCGTTTTGCACCGGTATTGCCGGTCCTAGGCTCCATGGTCCCTGTTCTTCCGGAGTTCAGGCCGCAGCTCCGCCCAGGTCATAGTGTGGGCCAATCAGCATAGCGGCGCTGACGTCAGAGGCAAGCGCCCGATGCTGATTGGCCCACACTATGACCTGGGCGGAGCTGCGGCCTGAACTCCGGAAGAACAGGGACCATGGAGCCTAGGACCGGCAATACCGGTGCAAAACGGCACCGGAACACGGCGGACGGCAGCGGATCATCTCGGGGACCGGACCGGAGCACAGAGGACGGCACAGGACCATCGGGGACCCCACACCGGACCCGGTAAGAAGCGGTGCTATGTGTGTGTGTGGTGTGTGTGGTGTATATGGTGTGTATATATGTGTATGCATGTGTCTCTCTGTATGTGTGGGAATGTGTGGATGGATGGCTGCAGTGTGTGGATGGATGGATGGTGGGGCCTCCAATGTAAGGCCCCCCCCGAAAGTAAGACAGTGGGCCACTTTTGGCCACAAAAAGAATGTAAGACCCTGTCTTACTTTCGGGAAAACACAGTATATATATATATATACACACATACATATATCTGCAAATATATATATATAATCTAACTATATATATATATATATATATATATATATATATATATGTCTGTATATGTATATATATATATATATATATATATATATATATATATATATATATATATATAGAGTTAGATTTTATATATATATTTATGTGTGTGTGTATATATACATATATATATATATATATATATATATATATATATATACCGTATATATATACATGCGCACATATGAATATGCAAATATATATATATATATACTCTGACTATATATACACATATATATTATGTCTGTATATATATATATATATATATATATATATATATATAGAGTTAGATTTTATATATATATTTATGTGTGTGTATATATATATATATATATATATATATATATATATGTGTGCATATATAATATATATATATGCACACATATATATATATGCACACACATATATATGCAACTATATATATATACTCTGACTATATATACACAGATATATGTGTGTGTGTATATATATATATATATATCGTTAGAGTATATATATATATATATATAGTGTGTGTGCACATATATATGTGTGCATATATAATTGATATATATATATAAATTATATATGCACACACATACAGTATATATATGCACACACTATATATATATATATATATATATATATATATATATATATATATATATATATATATATATATATATATATATATATATACACTCTAACTATATATACACACATATATCTGTGTATATATAGTTATATATATATATATTTTTGCATATATTTATATGTGTATACATATATATATACCACTAATAAATATATGCAAACATATATATACTCTAACTATATATAAACAGATATATATGTGTGTATATATATATATATATAGTTAGAGTATATATATTGTGAGGTAGCGGCGGCACGGCGAAGACAAGGGATCCGGGCACCACGGGTCACTGCACACAGGTTTTATTCCACCAACAGAAGAGACAAAAAAACAATAGTCCAAAAGAGCATTCCGGTCCCCTTCCTTCAGGGGCCGCTCCTCGCTGCTTCCAGCAACCTCACACAGAGAGGTTCAAACAGTACCTCTCACACTGCGGCTCTGCAGTGTCTCATCCACGCTCTCAGACCCACCTGCACCTTTGCAGGCTTGTGGAAGACTGGCTCTCCTCACAGGTGCAATCCAGTGAGTTTTGTAATCACTCCTTCACACAAACCTCAGCTTTCAGCAGCAGCAGTTAACCCCGTGTGTGCTGCTACCGAGCCAACCTGCACTTACCCTGTGCATGCTGCAGGGTTTAGCAATCCCACATTACCGCCGGTCACGTGAGTCATGCCAGCCACGTGCTATAGCGCTGGCATGTCTCACATACCCCCCTCCTTGTTCAATCCTGTAGGGGGTGAACACAAGGCCATAACCCCGGGCCCTGCGTGCAGACCGCGTCACGGTGTGGAGAACCGGCTGAGCCAAGCAGGGGCACCCGGGGGTACCAGCGGTGCCAGACCCCACGAGCAACCAACCCGTTCGGACCCCCGGCACCCACAAACCCCGGACGGGTACCAACAACAGAGGCCTGGGGCCCCACGAGCAACACGGGGTTTGCCCGCGGCACTGCTGCACCGCTCCGGACGGCGAGTCGGCGCACTGGGCTCTGCACCCGGGAATCAGTCACATTAAGTCCTCCGGGTATCCCGGCGGCGGGATTCTCGGGCTCTGGGCCCTTTCTGTCCTTCATCCGGGGGGCCATATACTCGTTCCACAACACCCGGAACAAGGGCATATCCCTCCCCAGCACAACATCATAAGGGAGATCCTTTACTACCCCCACGACATGTTGAACCCTCCTGGCTGGGGTGGCGAACGTGACACGCTTCGTCGGATACCTGCGATGATCCCCATGGACACTCATCACCCTGACCTTTCGGTCGGTGGGTTTGGTCCTGGAGACCAAGGAGGCACACACGAGGGTCACGTTGCTCCCTGAGTCCAGGAGAGCCGTCACTTCATGACCATTAAGCCGAACACGGCACAGTACATTCCCAGTGTCCCTGGGGTCCGAGCGCCCTTTTCCGACGAGGTGGGTGAACATGGACCGCCTCCGGGAGTAGTCACAGTCCATGGGTTCCCCGTTGAGGGGACACTGTGCCATCATATGTCCAACCTCCTGACACCTCCTACATCGGGGTTGACCTCCATTATACCAGGGGCTGAACGGCGGCGGTCCGGAACGCCGCTTTGCTGCAGGGGGATGGCCGTTCTTGGCCTGAGCCAGGTGCTCGCTGACCCGGGGTCCGGATTGGGGGTCCCTGCTTTCTGGTGTGGTGGGCGCGGCCTTGCGGTTGGTTCGCAGTGTCCCCGTGTCCCTGATCAAGTCCTGTGTGGCCACATGGCGCTCCACCACATTCACCACCTGGTCTAGGGTACCCGGGTCACTGTGTCCCACCCACCGTTGTATGGGGATGGGCAGCGTACGCACGAAGCGATCCACCACCACCCGTTCTACCATCTGGGCCGGACTCAGGGCTTCAGGCTGCAGCCATTTTTTAACCAGGTGCAACAAATCATAGGCCTGTGAGCGCACGGGTTTGCCTTCCTCGTAGGCCCATTGGCTCACCCGTTGGGCCCTCACATATGTATTGACCCCGGTACGGGCCAATATCTCCCCCTTCAGGGCTCCATAGTCCAGGGCATCCTCAGTACACAGATCTATGTATGCCTTTTGGGGATCACCAGTCAAATAGGGCGCCAGCACCTCGGCCCACTGGGCGACCGGCAGTCTCTCCCGTTCAGCCACCCGCTCAAACACGGCCAGGAATGCCTCCACATCATCCCCCGGGGTCATCTTTTGCAGCGCTTGTCTTACCGCTTTCCGGACACTGCCGTCGACACCTGGGCCTTGGGGCGGTTCCCACGGTCTGGCACGAACAGCCTCGGTCAACAGGGCCATCTGTTCCTGGTGTCTTTGTTCCTGCTGCTGCAGTGCTTGGAACTGCTGCTGCTGAGCCTGTACCAGGTGTTTGAGTACCTCCTCCATGCTGGTGGTGGGCTTGTACTGGAATTTAGCCGCTTGGATCCTGGACATGCGCTGCCGGGCACCCCGCAAGAGACTGGCAGCTATAATGACTGCTGCTCCTCTCACTTAGCAGCCGCTCATTAGCCTCATGAAACAGTCACTTTCACCAGCGGTTCCTGAAGGAAAGGCGACAGTAGCGCGGGATTCACCAGGAATGAATGCTACACCTCACCGGGCCGGCAGTGCCCGCATTCTCCACCATATGTGAGGTAGCGGCGGCACGGCGAAGACAAGGGATCCGGGCACCACGGGTCACTGCACACAGGTTTTATTCCACCAACAGAAGAGACAAAAAAACAATAGTCCAAAAGAGCATTCCGGTCCCCTTCCTTCAGGGGCCGCTCCTCGCTGCTTCCAGCAACCTCACACAGAGAGGTTCAAACAGTACCTCTCACACTGCGGCTCTGCAGTGTCTCATCCACGCTCTCAGACCCACCTGCACCTTTGCAGGCTTGTGGACGACTGGCTCTCCTCACAGGTGCAATCCAGTGAGTTTTGTAATCACTCCTTCACACAAACCTCAGCTTTCAGCAGCAGCAGTTAACCCCGTGTGTGCTGCTACCGAGCCAACCTGCACTTACCCTGTGCATGCTGCAGGGTTTAGCAATCCCACATTACCGCCGGTCACGTGAGTCATGCCAGCCACGTGCTATAGCGCTGGCATGTCTCACAATATATATATATATATATATATATATATATATGTGCACACACACATATATATATATATATAATAATAATAATAATAATAATAATAATAAAGCTTTACTTATATAGCGCCAACATATTCCGCAGCGCTTTACAATGTAGGGTTAGAGTACAGAAAATATAATACAGTAAGTAATTACAGTAGAGAACAAAAACAGTACAATAATTGGATACAAAACAATAGGCATAGAATCAATGTAAAAAGAAAATACAATAAATAAAGCAAGAAATGAAGGTGACCCTGCTCAAAAGAGCTTACAATCTACGACGGGATAGGGGTTGCACAAGGTACAGGGGCTTATTGCACTGATGGTCCAGGCATCTTGAGGAAATGGGGCATAGAGATAAGCTTACATGGATGGTCATTGTACAATCTGTGTAGACCTTTTTTGGTTTGGTTGAGTTTATAGAAGAGTAATATCCAGAGGGATAGCCAATTCACTGTCTACAGTACAAAGGACTTCTATTAGGGAGTATGATAGGCCGCCTTAAAAAGATACGTTTTTAGGGATCGTCTGAAGCCATGCAAGTTGTGGATAGTCCTGATTTCTTGGGGTAAAGCATTCCAGAGTTTTGGTGCAGCTCTAGAGAAGTCTTGGAGCCGGGAGTGGGAGGATCGGATTAGTACAGATGTCAGTCGAAGGTCATTTGAGGAACGTAGAGAACGGGTGGGGTGATAGACAGAGATGAGAGAGGAGAGGTAGGGGGGTGCTGCATTGTGAAGAGCTTTGTGGGTGAGAACAAGCAATTTGAATTTGATCCTGTAGTATACGGGCAGCCAGTGCAATGACTGGCACAGAGCAGAGGCATCTGAGTAACGATTGGCCAGATGGGTGATCCTGGCTGCTGCATTAAGGATGGACTGGATAGGAGAAAGTCTGGTGAGGGGAAGGCCGCTTAATAGAGAATTGCAATAGTCAAGGCGGGAATGGATGAGGGCCACGGTGAGGGTTTTTGTTGTTTCCAGGGTGAGAAAGGGGCGGACTCTAGAGATATTCTTCAGGTGTAAGCGACAGGAGAGGACGAGACATTGTGTGTGGGAGGAGAAGGAGAGATCGGTGTCAAACATAACACCCAGACAGCGAGCCTGTTGCCTAGGCGTTATCGTGGTGCCACAAACTGAGAGAGAGATGTCCGATTTAGGGAGGTTAGTGGATGGGGGGAGCAGAAGAAGTTCAGTTTTGGAAAGGTTTAGTTTCAAATAGAGAGTGGACATGATATTGGAAACTGCAGCTAGACAGTCATTGGTGTTCTTTAATACCGCAGGGGTAAGGTCAGGGGCTGAAGTGTATAGTTGTGTGTCATCAGCATAAAGATGGTACTGGAAGCCAAATCTGCTGATGGTCTATCCGATCGGGGCTGTGTAGAGAGAGAAGAGGAGAGGGCCAAGGACTGAACCCTGAGGGACCCCAATAGTGAGGGGAAGAGGGGAAGAAGTGGAGCCAGCAAAAGATACACTGAAAGAGCGGTCAGAAAGATAGGAGGAGAGCCAGGAGAGAGCAGTGTCCTTTATGCCAATGGAGTGCAGCATAGAGAGTAGGAGCTGATGGTCGACAGTGTCAAAAGCTGCAGAGAGATCAAGGAGAATAAGCAGAGAGTGGTCACCATTACGTTTTGCTGTCAGAAGGTCATTGGTCACTTTGATGAGGGCGGTTTCTGTGGAGTGAAGGGGGCGGAAACCAGACTGTAATGGGTCTAGCAGAGAGTGAGCGGAGAGGTAACGGGTGAGGCGGGAATAGACCAGGCGCTCCAGGAGTTTAGAGATGAAGGGGAGATTGGAGACTGGTCTGTAGTTATTTGTGCATGATGGGTCGAGAGTGGTTTTCTTTAATAATGGAGTAATGATCGAGTGTTTGAAGGAGGAGGGGAAGATGCCAGAAGAGAGGGAGAGATTGAAGATTGTGGTTAAGTGAGTGGTGACGACTGGAGAGAGGGACTGGAGCAGGTGTGAGGGAATGGGGTCAGTAGTGCATGTGGTGGGACGAGAGGAAGAAAGGAGCCTGGAGACTTCTTCTTCTGTGACTGGGTCAAATGTGGAGAGTGAGCCGGAGGAGATGTGAGGAAGAATGTGGGTGGCAGTGCTTGGAGGCTGAGAGCTGATTTCCTGGCGGATGTTGTCTATTTTCTCCATGAAGTAGGAAGCTAGGTCATCAGCACAGAGGTCAGTGATGGGGGCCTGCACTTTAGGACTGAGGAGAGAGTGAAAGGTGTCAAAGAGTTTTTTTGGATTGTTGGATAGTGAGGAGACCAGGGTGGTGAAGTAGGTCTGTTTGGCAAGGTGAAGGGCAGAGTTGTAGGTTTTGAGCATGAATTTATAGTGGATAAAGTCTCCTGGTGAGCGAGTTTTCCTCCATAAACGTTCAGCACTCCTCTAGCACTGCTGGAGGAATCGAGTTTGTGGTGTGAGCCAGGGCTGTTTTGTTCTCTGTTTGGAGGTTCTGAGGGTGAGGGGCGCTACTTGGTCCAGGGAGCTTCTGAGAGAGTCATTGTAGTGATTTACTGCCTGATCTGGACAGGAGATTGAAGAGATTGGGAACAGAGATGAGATGAGGGAGTCTGTGAGAGCTTGAGGGTTAATGGCCTGTAGATTTCTGGATGTGTGATAGGTAGGATTGGGCTGTGTTGGCCGAGGGTTAGTGAGTGAGAAGGAGAGAATGTTGTGGTCAGAGAGTAGAGGTGAGTTATCCAAGAGGGAGGATGAGCAGAGCCGGGTAAAGACCAGGTCAAGGGTGTTACCGTTTTCGTGCGTCTCAGAGGTTGAGAGCTGTGATAGGCCAAGAGAGGTAGTTAGAGATAAGAGCTGGGATGCAGATGGGGAGATGGGGCTGTTTATAGGAATGTTAAAGTCTCCCAGAATAAGGGTTGGTAAGTCTGAGGACATGAAATGCGGGAGCCAAGCGGAGAAAATGGTCGAGGAACTGGGTGGGTGACCCTGGGGGGCGGTATACCACTGCTACTTTGAGGTGGAGGGGATGGAATAGCCTAATGGTATGGACCTCAAAAGAAGGGAATGAGAGTGATGGGGCTGGAGGAATGACCTGGAAAGTACATTGTGGGGACAGGAGAAAGCCAACTCCACCACCACGTCTGTTCCCAGGTCTAGGGGAGTGAGAGAAGTGTAGGCCGCCGTGAGAAATGGCAGCCGGGGAAGCAGTGTCTGAATCCTGGATCCAGGTTTCTGTGAGGGCCAGCAGGTTGAGAGAGTTGGAAAGGAAGTAATTGTGAATGAAAGGAAGTTTGTTGCATACAGATCGTGGATTCCAGAGAGCGCAGTTAAAAGAGGGAGATGAAGGAGTGCAAGTGATGGTAATGAGGTTAGTGGAGTTTCTATGTGTGGTGGGAGAGGGGTTGAAGTTAGAGGGTGGACCAGGGTTGGGGGAGATATCACCTGAGAGGAGCAGCAGCAAAAAGAGGAAGAGCAGATAGTTTTTGGATTTTGGACTTTATTTATGACGACAAATGTTAGAATATGATCGGCTGAGAATCTTCAGTAAACTGAAGATGGCATGGGAGCTGTACATAGGGTAGGGCAGGAGAGAGGGGCTGATGTGGATGAGTGGTGATGGAGGGGGGATGGGGCAGTGAAGGTAAAGAGCAAGAGCGCATAGAACAATAGATATTGAAGAAAAGGACATGGTGATGGGGAAAGGAAAAGAAGTTAAAAAGGTTTTTTTTTTTTTAAATAGAGTGGCTTACCTGACTCCTGCCCTGACTAACTGCCATGAAATAACTGCATCCACTTAGCATTCAATGCCACTTTGCATGAGATGCCACACGTGTACCCCTTAAGACTGAACTAAATATATAGGACACACTACCAGATTCAGGTGAGGGGGAATGTGGGAGGAAACATGGTATCAGGTAATTAACATCTACAAGAAACAGCAGGGGTGAAATTGGATGAAAGGCCACAGACATTAGACAAGGCTTCCTCTACACTATAACACTATAACACCTCCAACGAGATAACATTTACAAATGGGGCAAATTGTCATATACTGGTGAGTGAGGAATGCATAAACATACAGATGACACAGGAAACATTGCAATAAGTGCAGAGATGGAATATTACCATTACACTATGATTCAAGCTGAAGTTACAAGGAGATCATTGCAGCAGTCACAGGTATATTTAACATGCACTGGTACAATGGGTTGAGAAAGTAGATGACAGCAAGCAGTGTTGGAATATTACCATTACACTATGATTCAAGCTGAAGTTACAAGGAGATCATTGCAGCAGTCACAGGTATATTTAACATGCACTGGTACAATGGGTTGAGAAAGTAGATGACAGCAAGCAGTGTTGGAATATTACCATTACACTATGATTCAAGCTGAAGTTACAAGGAGATCATTGCAGCAGTCACAGGTATATTTAACATGCACTGGTACAATGGGTTGAGAAAGTAGATGACAGCAAGCAGTGTTGGAATATTACCATTACACTATGATTCAAGCTGAAGTTACAAGGAGATCATTGCAGCAGTCACAGGTATATTTAACATGCACTGGTACAATGGGTTGAGAAAGTAGATGACAGCAAGCAGTGTTGGAATATTACCATTACACTATGATTCAAGCTGAAGTTACAAGGAGATCATTGCAGCAGTCACAGGTATATTTAACATGCACTGGTACAATGGGTAGTGTTTGACGGTACCTTTAGCCAGGGCCGGCGTCAGCACCCGGCGTACCCGGGCAAGTGCCGGGGCCCACGGCTTGGAGGGGGCCCACCGGGCCCTGAGGGCTAGGGTCACACTTGTGTTGTGACCCTAGCCTGACGCAAGTATTGTCTGCTGCAGCGCAGAGCGTTTAACGCTATGCGCTGCCAGCAACTGAGCCCATAGAAACCCGCAGTTTACATTGACAACCAGTGGTTGTCAAGGTAAACGTCGGGTTTCTATGGGCTGCCTCCAGCGCATAGCAGCGTTGCAACATACAATACTTGCATCAGGCTAGGGTCACAATGCAAGTGTGACCCTAGCCTCAGGGGCCCCTGAGCACAGCCAGAGCCATATCCAGGGGGCAGCTGGGGGGTCATTTTCAGGCTCCTGCAGGCTGCAGCACCGGAGGGTCTCCCTCCTCCCCCCTCCACGGGAGCCGACAGAGCTGCACACTCTGTGCTAGTGTGCTTACAGGACCTGTGATGATGTCAATGGATGGGGAGGAGTCAGGGGTCTCATGATCAGCTCCTCAGTGTATCCAGGACTGTGCTGGCCATCAATGATGCTCAAATAAGGTGAAGTTTGTGTGTGGTCAGGAGGCATTTACAGTGTGAATGTAGCAGAGGTGAGTGTGTACTAGGTGTATGGCAATTAGGTGAAGGTTATGTGTGGGGTCAGGAGGGATTTACAGTGTGAATGTAGCAGAGGTGAGTGTGTACTAGGTGTATGGCAATTAGGTGAAGGTTATGTGTGGGGTCAGGAGGGATTTACAGTGTGAATGTAGCAGAGGCGAGTGTGTACTAGGTGTATGGAGCAGAGCCGTGTGTGTACGAGGTGTACGGAGCAGAGCCGAGTGTGTACGAGGTGTACGGAGCAGAGCCGTGTGTGTACGAGGTGTACGGGGCAGAGCCGTGTGTGTACGAGGTGTACGGAGCAGAGCCGTGTGTGTACGAGGTGTACGGAGCAGAGTCGTGTGTGTACGAGGTGTACGGATCAGAGCCGTGTGTGTACGAGGTGTACGGAGAAGAGCCGTGTGTGTACGAGGTGTACGGAGCGGAGCCGTGTGTGTACGAGGTGTACGGAGAAGAGCCGTGTGTGTACGAGGTGTACGGAGAAGAGCCGTGTGTGTACGAGGTGTACGGAGAAGAGCCGTGTGTGTACGAGGTGTACGGAGAAGAGCCGTGTGTGTACGAGGTGTACGGAGAAGAGCCGTGTGTGTACGAGGTGTACGGAGAAGAGCCGTGTGTGTACGAGGTGTACGGAGCAGAGCCGAGTGTGTACGAGGTGTACGGAGCAGAGCCGCGTACGTACGAGGTGTATGGAGCAGAGCCGCGTGTGTATGAGGTGTACGTAGCAGAGCCGAGTGTGTACGAGGTATGTGTACCAGTGGTAGATCCCCGCGGATTCTGCTCCTATAGTCTCAGCCACCTTTGCCAGCAGCATTCTTCTCCATAGTCTCTTCTGCCGCTGTCTGCATTCCGCAGCTCAGCATGGAGGGGCACGATGTCATCACTGTGCTGATATGTGCAGAGCGACCGGAGGAGACCGGAGCGGCAAGAAGAAAAGTGAGGAGAAAGAGAGATTCGGACGGCCAGACACTCCGCTTGGCTGCGGTGCCACCCATATGGCAGTGCGGCTCCATTGAGCTGTCTGCATTATTTGTGTGCTTCAGGATGCTTGTGTATATACCAAGAATCCTCAGACACACAAAAATGCAACATTTTGCATTTGAAGGGTATTTTTAAAAGGCGCAAGGGAATGCAATCGCATTTTAGCCCGCTCCTAACAATGTGTAATATACTCACTGTCAGGAACAGCTCTTGCTGGTTTCAGCAGTCACTGTTCCTGTAAGGCTGCCTTCACATAGGCATTTTTTTTAAAATGTGGCAGTTGCGGTAAAAAAAAAACCTGCATCTGCCGCATTTTCCATCTAGCGGCTGCACTTGCTTCACATTTGCGGCAAGCCCCATGCATTGTCTATGGGGCTTGCGGTAAGTGTGCGGCAATATATATATATATATATATATATATATATATATATATAATGTCCGCGATATGTACTTAAAGGGGGCCCACTGAGACCTTTTCGCCCGGGGCCCACAGAAACCTGGAGCCGGCCCTGCCTTTAGCCACATGGCAGGGCTCGGGATGGAAGGAGCGCTATTTGATTCTTGGCGCACAGATGTTCCTAGAATAGTTTGCAGACTTCATATACAGAGCTCCTAAGTGCCAGAAGGGCAGACCCACCATTCATGTGATCCCATTTTGGAAATGACACTCTATTGAAATTTATGCACATGTGTAGTCATGATTTTGACATAATAGGTGATTTCCAGAAATGAGCAGCAATGGATGTTGTTGATTGAAAATTGCAAATCTGCCATTGTAGTGCTCGTTTATTGTAGTGCCCATACATCATGCCTGACTCATGCTTCTAGAGACACACACCATGTAAATTAGGAGGATTTGCCTACTACAGTAATGCCAAATACATCAAAGTTAGGCTGCCTTCAGACTTGCAGATGCCTCCGCAGCGTTTTGCAGAGGCATCTGCAAGTATCTGCATGCAGACCGCGGCCCCTATGTTTATAATGGAGCGCACGGCGGTCTGCAGATGCTTGCAGACCGCCGTGCGCTCTCATTGCCCGCCATTAGTGATCTGTGCGCAGGCGGATGCCTGCGTACAGATCACAAACTCTCGTCCGCACCAGGGACGCGAGATGTTGCGTCCCTGGTGCGGGCGAGAGTGTGTGATTTGTGCGCAGGCATCCGCCTGCGCACAGATCACTAATGGCGGGCAATGAGAGCGCACGGCGGTCTGCAAGCATCTGCAGACCGCCGTGCGCTCCATTATAAACATAGGGGCCGCGGTCTGCATGCAGATACTTGCAGATGCCTCTGTAAAACGCTGCGGAGGCATCTGCAAGTCTGAAGGCAGCCTTAATTGTGGTTTAGGCACACTGGGGCTCAGAAGGGAGGGGACATTTGGATTTGGAAGTGCAGAATTCGCTTGATTTATTTTGGGGGATTGAGGTAGATGAACCATGGAACTTTTCCAATGCCTTTGTGTTACCAGTAACATGGACAACTCTATATTTCCATTGAGAAATGATGGACCTTAGGGGGGACTTGCTTTTTGTGGACTGAGATGAACATTTTATTGTGAAGATTATATATAACATTTTGTATTACATTCATCATGCACTCTAAACTGAACTTTAACATCAGCATTTCCATTTAAATCTCTAAGACATGATTTATATGAAACCCACAACAAATCCACTCACTATAATGAGGCACACAGGGTTAATCTGGAGTGCATTTGGCTTCTGTTCACCTGTGTCCTCCCTTTCAGAAATACACAAAACTGTGTCTGACCATGCTTTTATGCACACTTAACACAACACCACCAGATAATAGGGCAAACTGAATCCAAGATGACTCTACCTCATTATATATGAATCTTGTATTTCAAAGATTTACATGGAAATCCCAATGTAAGCACTTAGCGTAGAGCACAGGAGAAATGTGAGTCGAGCCTTACTGCGATCTTTAGGCGGAAGAAAGAACAAATCAACAGCAAGTCGAGAATTGCTTAATTCATTTTTCTCTGTTCTTCGTGCGACATAAATGATAACACAGATTTATTTTGTGGCTCAGTGTGATTACTGGCCATATTTATCACTAGGCACAGGAGGAACACAGGAGGTCTGTTGCCTAGCGTGATGCCAGGGTTGAGATAAATAAAAAAGTTATTTAAGTCTCCACACCCCCCAGACTCTGTATGAAAACCAGAGTCTTTGTGGGGAGGGAATTGACGGCAATTTCCCAGTATTCTTTCATCGTGTGAGTGTCCAGCACCCAAAATGCGGCAGTGTGCTCACGCTGCAGTGGTCGCGACAGCATAATGAACTCATCTCATCCCACTGGCAGCGTCTGTGCAGAACTCCGAGAGGGCGCCAGTAGCAGGTAATCACTACATAGCTAAAGATGCTGTGGACAGCCGATAGGGTTGCAATATGGAAAAGGGGCCACATGGAAGGGATAACAGTATGCAAAAGGGAGGGCTGCATAGGAGAGGAGACCAGTATGGAAAATCGGGGCACATGGGGGATAGCAGTATGGAAAGGGGTATGCATGGGGGAGAGAGTAGTATGGAAAAGGGGGCCACCTTAGGGAAAGAGCAGTATGAAAAAGGGGCCGCATGGAGGAGAGAGCAGTATGGAAAAGGGGGGCAATAAGGGAGGGAGATCAGTTTTGAGAAGAGGACAGCATGAGGGGAGAGCAGTATGGAAAAGAAGGTAACATGGGGGAGAACAGTATGGAAAAAGGGGTGCCATGTTTGCGAGAGCAGCATGAAAAAGGGCAACATGGGAGGTAGAGCAGTTTGGAAAAGTGGACACCATGAGGGGGAGAGCAGTATGGAAAAGGGAATAACATGCCCTGTACTCGTCACCAAGTGCCTCGGTCAGAGCTGCAGGATTCTTGTCCGCTAGATTTGACATCACCAACGGCACGAGACAGGGCTGTCCGCTGTCTCCCCTCATTTTTGCCCTGGTGATGGAGCCTCTAGCGGCGATAGTGCGTGGGGATCCAGACATTCGGGGCCTTAGGGTGGGTTCGGTAGACCATAAGATTGGCTTATACGCAGACGATGTCATCTTTGTCTGCACGGACCTCGCCACCACAATCCCCCGCATAATGGACCTCCTAGAAGAATTTTCTGCAGCGTCTCTATATAAACTAAACCTTTCCAAGTCTTCCATCTATCCTGTCAACTTCACCCCACAAATGCGAGCAGAGCTTCTAGATAAATTTCCCTTTCAGTGGGCTGCTGAGGGTATAACCTACTTAGGTGTACGCCTCACGCAGACGTCTAAAATTGTTCAGACTAACTGTGATGCATTGCTGGCAGATATCAAGCGTGATCTATCAGCTCAGAATGGTCTTTTCCTGTCCTGGATGGCGAGGATTCAGGTTGTCAAAATGGTTTATCTACCTAAAATACTCTACATACTCAGATGTTTGCCCCTTACGTTCCCAAAAAGGTGTATTAACGCCTTCCAGACGTGTTTATCTAGATTCATATGGAACCACAAACCCCCGAGGGTCCGTTTTCATGTTCTGACCCTTCCTCACTCCCAGGGGGGTGTGGGAGTGCCGGACATTCACTCTTATCACATAGCTGTCCATATTGTAGCAGCAAAGCTCTGGTGGGATGACTCCGGGGGCCCTCTGTGGGTACAGATTGAATCCTCTCTCGCCTTACGGGCATCAACTAGACTTCTTCTTGAAGTTAATCTTCTGCAGCTGACAGTTTCCTCTACGTATCTCCGCTCAATGGTTGCCCTTCTGAAGATCTGGTCCCGCATGGGGAGAACTTACTTCCCCTTCTTATACAGATACATCTCCTTGACGGCGGTGGAGTGTTCGGTCGAGTCCCTCTCCCTTGCACACTGGAAGGCTTGTGGTTTGACGACTTTGGAGCAGGCCTGGGACCAACATGGACTGACGGACTTTACGACACTAGCCTCCAAGTTTGACCTCCCCCATCACACGTTTTTTCGCTATCTACAGCTACGCCACTACCTTAGCCGTGTCCAACTCCCTGACATAACTGCTATACATTTTCAAGACACTCTACAGAGATTTTTTAAACCTCGGACTGTCACGGACAGAGGGGTTGCTACGGTTTACAGGGCTCTGGTAGGCGAGAGGAATAGTGCCAAACTTCCCTACATGTTTAAGTGGGAAGAGCGTTTGGACTTCTCGTCCTCTCTGGATCAATGGCGATTAGCTGCGGTACATGCGGCCAAGTACTCAACCTGTATCAACCATCTGGAGCAAGCAAAAAAGCTTCAGTTGGACTGGTATCTTTCACCTATCAGGATTGCAAAGTTTGCTTCTGGCTTGTCTGCGGCTTCTTCCCTTTGTTGGAAGGGCTGTGGACAACCTGGGACTATCCAACATGTATGGTGGCACTGCCCTCGCCTTCAGAGCTTTTGGGCTTCTGTGGCGTCTCTGATCACATCTGTAATGGGAGTTGACTGTATCCTCACACCCCAATTAGCTCTTTTAGGCATTGATCTGGCAGACTGGCCCTCTCCCCTCCGACCTATATTAACTAATATTCTGGTGGCCGCTAGGCAGTGCATCACGAAATATTGGAAATCTTCTTCCATACCTGACAAAGATGAACTAGTTGCACGTGTCAACTTACACCTTCTGTATGAAGCAACTTTGACTCATGACGTGAAGGGAAGGAGGAGGCTGGCCATGTGGTGGGATCCGTGGATCTCTTCACCATTCAACACTCTCCCCTGGCAACTGTAGATGGGCTTAATCTCTTCCTACCACTGTTTAATTTTAGCACTACACTGCATAATTGCTGAATCATTTCACCTATGATGCTATGGAAGGGCGAACGTTATTTGTGTGATATTTTTCTGAGGCCTTTTCACACTTTTCACCCTTCCCCATTTACCCCCCCCCCCTCTTCCCTTTTCTTCCCCAACCCTTTCCCGTATACCCCCTTCCCCCCCCCCAGTAGGTTATATGTCATTTTAATGTATTGGTACAGGTACCTGGCTACGACTTTTTTTGCATATGGCTTGTTGCTGCAAATGTTTACCTGCTGCTCAGGTTTCTTTGTTCCTTGTTGTATACGTGGTACAAGTTATACTTGTTTGTTTGAATAAATCTCAATAAAAATTTATTGTCAAAAAAAAAAAAAAAAAGAAAAGGGAATAACATGGGGACAGCAGT
Organism: Allobates femoralis; assembly: GCA_033576535.1. Classification (NCBI taxonomy): domain Eukaryota; kingdom Metazoa; phylum Chordata; class Amphibia; order Anura; family Aromobatidae; genus Allobates; species Allobates femoralis. The sequence continues at coordinate 567,524,443 of JARQOC010000004.1, read as the reverse complement.
ATGGAATAGGGGGCTGCATATGGGGGAGAGCAGTATAGAAAAGGGGACAGCCTGTGGTGGAGCAGTTTGGAAAAAGAGGCAGCCTGTAGGATCAGTATGAAAAAGGGGACAGCCTGCGGAGTGGGATCAGTATGGAAAAGTGGGCAACTTGCAGGGTGGCCTCAGTATGGAGAACTATGGGGTCTGTCCAGAATAGAAAAAGGGGCAGCATGGGGTGGGATTAAAAGGGAGAAGGAGTAGCTTGGGCTTCTCAGTGTGGAAAAATTATTTTATAAATTTTAAGATCATTAAAGAGGACCTGTCACCCCCCTGGTGCTTTCCAAACTGAAAGCACAACTGAGTGCATCATGTCTGCTGCATTCAGGGAAGGGGTCCCCCATGTCTCTACTTTCCCTGTAAGTTGTACAAAATACTTTAGAAAGTGTATAGATAAGGAGCCTGGAGGGACTTACTCAGTAATTAGTGAGCACTGTTCCCAGGTGTTCTCCTGCCCCCTTCCTCTCTGTGCCACCTCCATCCCTCTCTGTGCCGCCTCCTGGTGTCTAAAGTTACACAGGTGCAGAGCGAGCAATGGGCTGGAGCGGCTCCCGGCAGCTGAAACGCCTCCTGCCAGTGACAACAGCGCTGGAGCCTGCCCCGCTGTATGCATACACCATAGTCTGAGGCAGGGCGGGCTCCGGCACTGACATCACCGGCAGGAGGCGTTTCAGCTGCGAGGACCCGCTCCAGCCCATTGCTCGCTCTGCGTCTTTGTGACTTCAGATGCAGAGGAGCATGAGCGGGCCAGGAGGGGAGACACACAGAGCCAGGAGGCGGCACAGAGAGGGCTGGATGTGGCACAGAGAGGAAGGGGACGGGAGGACACCTGGGAACAATGATGACTCATTACTAAGTCCCTCTGGACTCCTTATCTGTACACTTTCTAAAGTGTTTTGTACAATTTACAGAGGGGTAAAAACATGTAGGATCCCTTTCCTGAATGCAGCAGACACGCTTCATTCAGTGGTGCTTTCAGTTTGGAAAGCACCAGGGGGGTGATAGGTCCTCTTTAACAAAAAGAGAACCTTTCATGTACTTTCATTAGAATCATATATAGAACGGAGATCCAAGATGGCCGCGGACCTAGGAGGCTGTGTGACACACAGCTCCAGCTGAAGATAATAGGATCCGCGGCATCCTACACAGGAGACACCGGGAATCTGCCCAAAAACACCACCCCAGCACAGCAGACCCGGTTGAGGAACGAAAACGGAGGAAATTGAGCCCCGGAGGGACATAGTCGCTCACCCACAGACGGGACACACCAGACCCCCAGGACCCGAGGCACGAGGCCCTAGATGTCCCCAGCTTACCAGCCTCCCATAAGTGGATGCCTGCCATCGGTTCCCTGATGCTCGAACTGCCTGCCCGGCGCGGCTGAAGAGGCTGCGCTTCTCACCACGTGGAGGGAGAGCGGAGAAGCGGAGAGACACGTGCGGGCTGGGAGAGACGCCGGAATAGCCGGAGGACCGCTGCTGCTAGATCCCCCGCCGCTGATACCAGGTGGCACCGGGGCTCCGGGGAGACGGGCTAAGCAGACGGGCACAGGGAGCTGTGAGGTCCCGTCCGGCGGGAATTGACAACCGCGGTTACTACCCACAAGTCTGTGAGGGAAGAGAGGGTGACCCCCCCCCATCTTGAGCCTGGCAGCCATTACAGGCAGGTGTGGAGCTCCACACACACTGTGAAACCAGCAACACAGACTTGGGGGTGAACGCGTTGGTGTGCAGGGTGACTGTCTGGTGCCCCAGCCTGGGAACACTAACACCGCAACAGAGACACCCCTGCCCCTGTGGGAGATCAATTAAGACCCCAAGACTATACATAAGGAGCACCCACACAAATCACAAGCTGAAAACTAACCCCACCGGCTGCAAAAACAACTTATAAGAGGGTGGGAATAAATCTCTGAAATAATCAAGATCCTCAACGTTTCCACACTGTGGGCATAATCCTAATCCAGCCATATTCTCCTATATCTGGAGTGGTCCACCTAAACTCCAGTAGGATCTCCAAAGAAACTCTTGTCTTGGGTTAACACTATTATCCCTACTCCACACACTAGCATGCTGACCTGCTAGACAGCCACTAGGAGGCGTGGAGCTCGACAGACACAAGGCTTAACAAAGTACACAATACCTAACCACAACATGGGGAAGACAACTACAAAAACCCCTAAAACTATACCTAAAACATCTAAAACGGTCACACAGGCAGCTGTTGATCAATTTTTACGCAAACAAAGTGAATCTTCGGACACCCAGAAAATAAGCAAACATTCCGCACTCTCAAATGCCGACGACTCGGATTCAGATATGGAGTACGAATCTGACACAAGCACCAAAACAAAAGACTCAGTGGTCTCTAGGTCATTTTTGAAAAGAATACTAACTAAAGCTCTGGAACCTATAGGGCGAGACTTAGCAGATATTAAACAAGATCTAGCCCTCCAAGGCTACAGGATTGAATCCCTGGAAAAGACCCAGAGACCACTAATCCAACATACCAACTCCATACTAGATTGCCTGGCGACTCACGAACAGCAACTTCACCAGGTTCATTCCACACTCGAAGATCACGAGAACAGGGAGCGCCGCAACAACATCCGAATTAAAGGCCTCCCTGAAACAGTGGCATTCGAAGCTTTAGGCAAAGCTACACTAGAAATATTTAAATCAGTATTGAAAGAGGAGGATCCACAAGACATTGAACAGGTCCGAGTACATCGTACGCTCCGCCCCAAGCCAGCACCTGGGGACACCCCTCGAGATGTCCTATGTAGATTCCTGGACTACCGAAAGAAAGATCTAGTGATGCGCAGAGCTAGAGAGGCTGGAGATCTTACATATGCAGACTCCAAAATCCTTTTATTCCAAGATCTATCGGCAATAACCCCGAGAAAATGACGCCTCCTGAAGCCTTTCACAGAAGCAGTCCTAGCTAAAGGCCACAGGTTTCGTTGGCTCTTCCCATTCGGCATTCACATCACTGCCGGAGAGAGACCTATTATAGCCAGATCTTCGGCCGACATAAAAGCAGCATGCGCCTCTCTAGAAATCGTCCTAGAAACCTATCCGGACTTGGAGACATTCCACGCTGCATCGCTACTACAGGCGTTTCCAACTCCGCCGCCCTGGCAACAAGTGATGACTCCGAAATCCCAACGTTCCAAAAAGAGAACAGCGAAGTCTCCAGCGTCGAAAGGCCCAGACGACGCCACCTGAGAAAATTTAGTTTACTCTTTTTTTTTTCTCCTCTTATTTTTCTTTTCCTCTTTCCATAACTGCTTATGGAATGCCCTCACATTTGTCCGTGGAATATAACTTCTCCTGAACAAATGTATTCAATGATCTTGATCACACCTTCTTAGTGCGATCATAAGTATATACTTAAACGTTAATCTTTTACATGTTGTTTATGCATATAAATATCACAAAAACAGGCTCTAACAGGCAATACTAGACTAATAACTCAGATAACTGATCGGAGATTATTTGGTAAAGATTCTACTTGTTCAATACATCTAACACCTCTACATCCCTTCTTTTCATCCTCACCCCTATTCCCCTATTACCGAAATCCAAGCTAATACCACTTCATCCGCCTCTACCTATTCTCCACTTGAGCCCTACCTGTCCACATACCTTTCCCTCAATCCCCCATTTCCTTACACCCCACTATACACTCATCCTAATCTATTTGAATGTGATGCAAATAGCTCTTATACCGATATTGAAACCGCTAAGCCTGCTGAGCCTGAGATGTTAATATTAGAAAACACAGAATAAGATAGTTGATGTTCTATATTTGTGTACGGTTATGGTATCTAGATAACAATTGAGAGACCGCCCCCTCTGGACTGGCGAATCAAAACTCAGACGTCCATGTTAACGGGAAACGTTAACCCTAGAAAACTATTGTTTTTTTAATTATTAATGTTCACTTTATCTTTCTTTCTCTCTTTCTTTAACACACCACTGTCTTCCTCCCCGTCCTCCCCCCCTCCCTTCGACCCTACCTCTCCTCTCCTCACCAGGCACGATCGATGCTTCTCTCAAGGCACTAACCAACGAGCGAGTAACCTTAAAGACCATGGCTGATGGTAAAGTATTAACTTTTACATCTCTCAATGCACACGGACTTAACTCACCTGGCACCAGACACCCAACACTTCATGCTCTTAAGAAACAAGGGACTGATGTACTATTTGCCCAAGAAACCCACTTTAAACCAAACAAAATCCCAAACTTTGAGAAATCAGTATTCGATAGATGGTACCATGCTACATCACCCTAAACCGGAGCAAAAGGGGCTTCAATAGCGTTCAAGAAAAACACAATTCCAATTAAGAGAGTCTTTGATAGACCCACAAGGCAGATACATCTTGATTAAGGGCCTTCTACAGGGCACACTAATGACACTGGGTAGCCTCTATGCTCCGAACAAAAAAACACTGACATGGATTTTAGCCACAATGAAAAAAGTAGAAAGATTCAGAGAAGGTCAAGTAATCATAGGTGGCGACTTGAATATTGCATTAGAGCCTTCACTAGACACCACCAAACAAAAGAGCTCCATCTCGGGTAAAGACTTATCCAGAATACGTGCATGCTTACAATCCATGCAATTAGTGGATTCCTGGTGATACATGAACCCGTCAACACGGGATTACACGTATTACTCCAACCCACATAAGTCTTACCATAGATTGGACTATATACTAGTGTCAAGGAGAACGTTACCCGACATACAATCATCCGTGATTAAAGCTAGTATCTTCTCAGATCATTCGGCGGTTTTAACATCGATATCTACCCTTAAACGCCACTCAACACACAAATCTTGGCAAATAAACGAAACAATATTAGACTCCCCTGATCTGAAAAAACGCCTTACAGAGAAACTCCAACAATACTTTAAAGAAAATCAAACGGCTGATATGCCCATACAATCTTTGTGGGAAGCACACAAGTCTGTAATACGAGGGGAATTGATCTCGGTGGCGTCTTATCTCAATAAGAGACGACACTCAGAAACCCAACAACTATATGATGAGATTGCAGACTTGGAACTTCAACACAAAAAACACCAGGATCCAGACATAATATCTCTACTAACGTCTAAACTAATGCAATTGAAAAATTTAATTAACGCAGCATCAGCAAAACAATATAGAAAATGGAAAAATAAAATGTATGCACACGGCGATAAAGCCTCCAAATTCATGCTATCTTACCTACGTAAACGACAAATGCACACGCAAATATATTCGGTCAAAAATGAAAGAGGGGTAGAATCACAAGACCAAGAGCACATTGAGCAGGATTTCTTTGACTACTATACACGATTATACAATTTACGTCCCAACGATTCTGCTGAAACTGTTTGCCAGAGGAGTCGGAAAGCGGAGGACTTTTTGAAGGGCCTGCAACTCCCGACCCTCTCGGAAACAAATCAACGCACACTGCTACAACCTTTCACACTCCAAGAGCTCCAGTCCACTCTGTCACGCTGTCCTAAGGGCAAAGCACCTGGTCCTGATGGGTTTTCTGCTTTGTACTATAAAACTTTTCCCTCTCTGCTCCTTCCACACCTCCTGGCACTATGCAACGCAACACTTGCAGGCCAACCGCTACCTAGCCAGATGCTTGAAGCTAAGATTTCGCTAATCCAAAAAGAGGGAAAGGACCCAACTCTGTGTAGTAATTACAGGCCCATATCCTTATTGAATGTAGACTTAAAACTATTGGCTGGAATGATTGCTCACAGGTTGGCGACACTTCTACCACATTTGATATCAACAAATCAAACAGGCTTTGTTAGGGGCAGGGAGGGGAAAGATAACGCATATAAAGTCTTACATTTAATACAATATGCGAAAATGCGCAATCTCCCACTGGTCCTTCTTGGAACTGATGCGGAAAAGGCGTTTGACAGAGTGGACTGGACCTTCTTAAAAGAGGTCCTACTGAGATTCAATTTCCCCACAGCCTTAATCGTATCTATCATGGCAATGTATCGACATCCCACAGCACGAATAAAGATTAATGATTCTATAACGTCACCATTTACTATAGGTAACGGAACCAGACAAGGCTGCCCGTTGTCTCCGCTATTATTCGTGTTGGCAATGGAGCCTCTCCTAATGGCGATTCAGCATAATTGTAACATAGAGGGCATTACGATAGATAGAGAGCAATTTAAAACTGCAGCATTTGCTGATGACCTATTAATATTCCTTACAAACCCCGAGAAGGGACTCCGTGCTCTCATGGAACTTATGGACCAATATGGCAACCTGTCCAATTTTAAAATAAATATCTCCAAATCTGAAGCTTTAGGGATACAGATCAAACCACTAATCCTCCAAAAATTAAAAACCCTATACCCCCTCTCTTGGCCCAAACAATATATCACCTACCTGGGTGTGAAAATAAGTGGGAATCACCGTGACTTATTTACATTAAATGTTCTTCCCCTCCTTGCTTCTACGACAACACTAATACAAAATTGGAGAGACTCATATCTCTCTTGGATGGGGAGGAAGAATATGCTAAAAAGTTTGATACTACCTAAATTCAACTATCTCTTCCAAATGTTGCCAATAGTAATCCAGACTAGCTATTTTACCAAAGTGAATGCACTTTTTACTATATACATATGGAAAAGCAGAAAACCACGTATATCGCACCGTACGTTATCACTCCCAAGACATCTTGGTGGCATGGGGGCCCCGGATATTAAATTATATTATAGAGCAGCACAACTCTCTAGAACAATAGACATAATAAGAGGAAATAGAGATAAACAATGGCTGAAAGTTGAAAACGCCATGGCACCATATAGTCTCAGGTCACTCTTCCTAGTACACTCCAATATGAAACAAAATGTAACCTTACTAAATCCTTTCACCAAGTCCACACTAAAGATATGGAGACAAGTAGGGAAAACCTTGATGCCACCACTAACCCCATTAGCCAATATTTGCGATTTACTCGCACACCAAGAGACAATACGAGATACGTGCACGAAAACACATGAAAGACGGTATACATGCCCAGTAGACCAATTAAAAGAAAAAACAGATATTGCGCCACACTGCAACTGGAGGAACTTAATACACGGTTTTACTATGTTTGTACTAACCTTTACTGGTTGTGCAACACCCCGCACAACCAGACTGATGGCTTAATGTGGATCACTGTAGTGACAAGGGCCAATAATCCCTCCTCCTCAGATACTCCGGGCCTGGTGGTCGGCTCCTTAGTTCCTCTGGAGATGGAGGTGGGCTCCTTCACTCCTCCACCCGAAGAGGCAGACTCGCTGCACTGGCTTCCGTCCCAGCTCCACACTGTGTATCAGTTGATCGTTCAAGGGTGGGTCTTTATGATGTACTGCCAGGTACTGTGGATCTTAGAGCAGCTCACACACCGCACTCCCAAAAAGGGAGAAGGGGATTAGCAAATAGAAAAACAAGCGGTGTCAGAGGATTGGAGCGCTAAAGAAACCACGGGTTGGTGATTAGATTACCGATAATTTATTGCACGAACAGCAGGGGTCCAGTATGCCAATACAACGCACTTAGACATATTCTCCACCCGCTTCTGAAGACATCAGATCTTACCAGAGGATTGACTGAGTTCGAGAAGCTCTGTGCTGCAGTGGCAAAACCGAAACAAATATTCTCCAAAATCTACCAATCATTATTGATTACCGAAACCAACCCCAAGAGAGCATATATATAGCACACTGGGAAAGAGACCTGGGTTATAAATTTACGCACTCACAGATTCGCCACATTTATAGCCACTCACATGGTCCAACTCAGTGCGTGAGAGCTCAGGAATCCTCATATAAGGTAATCACTAGATGGTATCATACCCCAGACCAAATCCGAATGTGGGACACTAAATACCCTTCTGAATGCTGGAGGTGCGGAGCTTCAGAAGCCACTTACTTACATATGTGGTGGAGCTGCCCGACACTAATGAGGTTTTGGAAGCGAGTTGAAAATCTCATTGAGGCAATAACTAGTAGACCGACTCAACTAAGACCAGAAGAGGCTTTGCTACACTTCCCGATATGGCCCAGCCACAAAATATCCTCAGCCCTAGCACAACATATACTAAGTGCAGCAAAGCTATTAATACCCTTATATTGGAAAACCCATGACATTCCCACGTTGTCCCAGCTGAAAGAGAGAATCCATTCTTTATATCACGTGGCTGAGATAGTGGCATCAGTGAATAATACCACATCAACTAACCTACTTACCTGGCGACCATGGCTGTCTTATATTAATAAGGTAAAATAGAGAATTACCGTATATACTCGCGTATAAGCCGAGTTTTTCAGCCCAAAATTTGGGCTGAAAAGTCCCCCCTCGGCTTATACGCGAGTATATAAAAAAATAAAAAAATACCGCAGCAGCCCCGGAGGTATACAGGCCCCCCATCAAGTTCCAGGGCCCCCCCCCCCTTGCGCGCCAGCCTGTAAAGGAAAATCATACTTGCCAGTGTCCAGTCGCGCCGTCCGCAGCTGCCGACACGCGATCCCAGGCTCCATTCAGCGTCTTCCGCATTTCCACAGGAAGTCGGAAGCCGGAAGACGCTGAATGGAGCCCGGGATCGCGTGTCGGCAGCTGCGGATGGCGCGACTGGACACTGGCAAGTATGATTTTCCTTTACAGGCTGGCGCGCAAGGGGGGGGGAGCCCTGGAACTTGATGGGGGGCCTGTATACCTCCGGGGCTGCGGCTGTATACAGCCCTGGGGCTGCGGCTGTATACAGCCCTGGGGCTGCGGCTGTATACAGCCCTGGGGCTGCGGCTGCTGTATATACCTCTGGGGCTGCAGCTGCTGTATATACCTCTGGGGCTGCATATACCTCTGGGGCTGCATATACCTCTGGGCCTGCATATACCTCTGGGGCTGTATATACCTCTGGGGCTGTATATACCTCTGGGCCTGCATATACCTCTGGGGCTGTATATACCTCTGGGGCTGCATATACCTCTGGGGCTGCATATGGGGCTGCATATACCTCTGGGGCTGCATATGGGGCTGCATATACCTCTGGGGCTGCATATACCTCTGGGGCTGCATATACCTCTGGGGCTGCATATGGGGCTGCATATACCTCTGGGGCTGCATATGGGGCTGCATATACCTCTGGGGCTGCATATACCTCTGGGGCTGTATATACCTCTGGGCCTGCATATACCTCTGGGGCTGTATATACCTCTGGGGCTGCATATACCTCTGGGGCTGCATATGGGGCTGCATATACCTCTGGGGCTGCATATGGGGCTGCATATACCTCTGAGGCTGCATATACCTCTGGGGCTGCATATACCTTTGGGGCTGCATATACCTCTGGGGCTGCATATACCTCTGGGGCTGTATATACCTCTGGGCCTGCATATACCTCTGGGGCTGTATATACCTCTGGGGCTGCATATACCTCTGGGGCTGCATATGGGGCTGCATATACCTCTGGGGCTGCATATGGGGCTGCATATACCTCTGGGGCTGCATATACCTCTGGGGCTGCATATACCTCTGGGGCTGCATATGGGGCTGCATATACCTCTGGGGCTGCATATGGGGCTGCATATACCTCTGGGGCTGCATATACCTCTGGGGCTGCATATACCTCTGGGGCTGCATATGGGGCTGCATATACCTCTGGGGCTGCATATGGGGCTGCATATACCTCTGGGGCTGCATATACCTCTGGGGCTGCATATACCTCTGGGGCTGTATATACTTCTGGGGCTGCTGTATACTACCACTGGGGCTGCTGCTGTATACTACCACTGGGGAGGCTGCTGTATACCTCACTGCTGGGGGTTGTATACCTGTGCTGGAGTCCACCCTCGGCTTATACGCAAGTCAATAAGTTTTCCCAGTTTTTGGGGGCAAAAGTAGGGGGGTCGGCTTATACACGGGTCGGCTTATACACGAGTATATACGGTACTTAAACATCTTTACTATATCAAATAACAGTGCCTGTTACACCCCTCCCCTCTTTCCCCTTCCACCTCTTACCCCACTATCTATTCTTTCTCTCTGCTCTTTTTCGGACCTGTTTTACTTACATAAATTAGCTTCCTTTTAAATGTTAATATTTTATGCTAGGTCTGATAGATCTCTATGAATGGAGTAGCTACGATGTAAAGATATGCACTCCTTGACAAAGCAAACAATACCCTATGTTCGAACGCTCTCAAGACACATTGGCTGATAAACTACTTCTCCCTAATACTATCTCAACATATATAGCCATAATGGTCTTTCTGATACACGTTTGGCTGGTTATAATACTTATTATAGCAAATACATTGTAACTTGTATTCTCTTGAAATTGAAATTGAACTCTATCACTCTGTTCATATTGTACTGTTTATCTTGTTTATCTTGTACTATTTATCTTGTATAGATGCTATTGTTTTCCTTGCAAAAATAATAAAAAGAATTTTGAAAAGAAAAGAATCATATATAGAACAATTTATTTGTGGCATGCAAAAGTTTTGGCACCCCTGATCAAAATTACTATTTTTGTGAACAGTTAAGCAAGCTGAAGATTAAATGATCTCTAAAAGGAATAAAGTTAAAGATGGCACATTTCCTTTGTATTTTAGAAAAAAAATTATTTTAGCTTGTACTTTAAAAAAAAAAAAAAAATCACAAAAAGGAAATTAAGGAGATGGAAATGTTTGGGCATCCTTCATGGCTACACAGTAGCACCCCTTTTGTAAGTATCACAGCCAATTTGTAAACACTTTTTGTAGACCACCATCTTTCTATTTTTGTTTGAGGGATTTTCATCTATTTTTCCTTGGAAAAGTCTTCCAGTTCTGTAAGATTCCTGGCTCGCCTTGCATGCTTTGCTCTTTTGAGGTCAAGACACATATTTTCAATGATATTCAGATCAGGGGACTGTGGGGGGCAATTGTAAAACCTTCAGCTTGTGCCTTTTGAGGTCATCTACTGTGGATTTTGACTTGTGCTTAGGATCATTATCCATATGTAGAGGCCATCTTCTTTTCAACTGTTGTTTGCATCATTAATTTGTTGAAATTTAATTGAGTCCATTCTTTCCTTTACCTGTGAAATTATCTCTGTTCCTTTGGCTGCAACACAATCCCAAAGCATGATTGATCCACACCCATGCTTAATGGTTGGCGAGATGTTCTTTTTCTGAAATTATGTGCCCTTTTTCTCTAAAAGATCATGCCCTTTGATCATTGTGGCCAAAAACTTCTATTGTAGCCAGTACTAAATGAACAAATTGCAATTTTTGATTTTTACCACATGGCGGTGCTGTTGCCTAACAATACAGATAAGCAACTTAGTATGTGGAGCTAGAGATATTTTTTCTAATACATGTACATCTGAATAAGACACTGCAGATGTGTACAAGAACCAAGGCTGTATTTTTGTATGTCTCCATTATATTGTGTTTTAGATAATGCTTTTGATTTTTTTTGTCTTTATCTGGATTCTGAGAAAACAGCTACAGAGATTCAGCATTTTCCTGCACCCAGGACATGGCTTGGCAGGTACTATTCTTCTACTTTTGTTTCTTTTCTGTGGCTTCTTCTAATCAGTTCTACTACTCAATTCTAGAGGAGCTGAAGCTGAATTCTATCATTGGGAATGTTGCAGAAGATTTAGGGTTGGACAGCAGCGACCTCAAAATGAGAAAATTAAGGATTGTTTCTCATCACAGCAGAAATTATTTCAATATCAGCACAGAAAATGGTAATTTATACGTCAGTGATAGAATAGACAGGGAGGAGATCTGTGGATCAGAGCAGAGCTGCTTTCTGGATCTTGAAATCTTGGTGGAGAATCCAGTAAATGTTTATTCTGTTCAAGTTGAAGTCCAGGATATAAATGATAACCCACCAAGTTTTTATAAGGATATTTTTAATGTTGGGATCAGTGAATCTGCTTCGCCTGGAGCACAATTTGCTCTTGGGAATGCCCGGGATCCAGATTTAGGCACCAATTCTTTACAGAGTTATAATTTGAGCCCCAACCTACATTTCTCACTAGTTGAAAAATCTGAATCGGGAAAGGAATATCCAGAACTTATATTAGTGCTGCCTCTAGATCGGGAAAAGCAACAAAAGTATGAACTAATGTTAACTGCATATGATGGTGGCAAACCTATGAAAACGGGAACTGCCATTGTGAAGATTTTTGTTCAGGATGTAAATGACAACTATCCAATATTCAATCAAAAAATGTATAAGGTTAGCTTAGAAGAAAACTTACCAATTGGTTCTGTAGTTTTACAGTTGAATGCCAGCGATAAAGATGAAGGATCCAATGCAGAAATCTCATATTCATTTAGTCATATTTCTCAAAATGCACTGCAAGTGTTCACTATAGATTCACAAACTGGAACCATTACCACAATAGGTGACCTGGACTTTGAAGCATCACAGACCTATGAGATGACCGTGGAAGCGGCTGATGGTGGCGGTCTAGTCACACAATGCTCTGTCCTAATACACATGGTGGATCTCAATGACAATGCTCCGGAGATAACAATCACATCTCTGTCTACTCCAGTTTCAGAGGATTCTGCTCCTGGGAGCCTTGTGGCTCTAATTAATGTGAAGGATTTGGATTCTGGGAAATATGGAGAAGTGAACTGTCAAATAACTGATCTAAAAGTGATTAAACTAGAGCCGTCATCCAATAATTATTACAAGCTTGTGACTGCAGGTCCACTTGACAGAGAGACAACCTCAGCATATAACATCACAATTACTGCAGAAGATGAAGGCTCTCCTCCAATGGTCACTAAGAAAACAGTTCACATAACAGTCTCCGATGTGAATGACAATGCGCCGGTCTTTGATAAATCCCTTTATATTTCCTACATTCCAGAGCACATTCCAGCAGGGACATCAATACAGAATATTCATGCATCTGACCTGGATGATAATGAGAATGCTAGGGTCACTTATTCTATCATTAACAGAAATATCGATGACATCCCAGTGACATCATATGTCTCCATAAATTCAATGACCGGAGTTCTCTATGCCCAGAGATCATTTGACTATGAACAGTTGCAGGAATTTCAGTTCCAGGTGATGGCTAAAGACAGTGGATCTCCTCCTCTAAGCAGTAATGTCACAGTGAGGATATGTATCATTGATAAGAATGATAATGCTCCAAAAATCCTCTACCCATCACCAGACACTGAGGGATCAGCATTATTTGAGTTTATTCCTCACTCTGCTGAGAAAGATTATCTAGTCACCAAAGTGATTGCAGTGGACGCTGACTCTGGACACAATGCCTGGCTCTCCTATCACTTACTGCAAGCTCAAGACCCTTCATTATTCACTATTGGCCAATATACTGGTGAAATCAGGATCGGAAGAGATCTTCCAGATACAGAATCTTTAAGACAAAAACTTGTGGTCCTGGTGAAGGACAATGGAGTCCCATCTTTATCATCTACAGTCACTTTGAACTTAGTTGTGGCTGAGAATTTTCAACAAGTTGTACCAGAAATAAGACGTCAACCCAATAACTCAGCATCAGCCTCCAATACAACATTTTACCTTGTAATAGCTATAGGCCTGATCTCTCTGTTATTTATTGTCACAGTATTAATCACAGTCATTGCGAAATGCAGAAAAACTCACAGTCCAACATCCTTTGATGCTTTCAGTAGAAATGTGTATCCTCAGTTCACCCTGGGATGTCCTTCTGAGATCAGTGATACCAGTTTACCTTTCCCGTTCTCATATGATGTGTGTGTGACTCTGGACTCAAAGCAGAATGAAATCGCTTATCTGAAACCCGTGGAGAACGTTCCCACAGACAATCTAATTGACACTGAAGTTGCAGTTCCTGGAAATTATCCCATAATTACCAACTTGTCTCCAAGCAACAATGTCCAGGTATGAAGTGTTTAATTTTAAACTGATGTAAAATATTGATATAGTCGCTAATTAATTACTGCTACATTTTTATATATTTGTAAAAGAATGATTACCGTATATACTCGTGTATAAGCCGACCCGTGTATAAGCCGACCCCCCTACTTTTGCCCCCAAAACCTGGGAAAATCTATTGACTCGTGTATAAGCCGAGGGTGGACCCTAGCACAAGTATACAGCCCCCAGCAGTGTGGTATACACCAGTCCCAGAGGTAGATACAGCAGCCCCAGTGGTAGTATACACGCAGCCCCAGTAGTATATACAGCCCCAGTGGTATATACAGCCCCAGTGGTAGTATAGACGCAGCCCTAGTAGTATATACAGCCCCAGTGGTAGTATACAGGGCCCCAGCAGTATATACAGCCCCAGTGGTTTATACAGCCCCAGTGGTAGTATACAGGGCCCCAGAGGTATATACAGCCCCAGTGGTAGTATAGACGCAGCCCTAGTAGTATATACAGCCCCAGTGGTAGTATATACAGCCCCAGTGGTAGTATACAGGGCCCCAGAGGTATATACAGCCCCAGTGGTAGTATATACAGCCCCAGTGGTAGTATACAGGGCCCCAGAGGTATATACAGCCCCAGTGGTAGTATATACAGCCCCAGTGGTAGTATACAGGGCCCCAGAGGTATATACAGCCCCAGTGGTAGTATATACAGCCCCAGTGTTAGTATACAGGGCCCCAGAGGTATATAGCAGCCCCAGTGGTAGTATACAGGGCCCCAGAGGTATATACAGCCCCAGTGGTAGTATATACAGCCCCAGTGGTAGTATACAGGGCCCCAGAGGTATATACAGCCCCAGTGGTAGTATATACAGCCCCAGTGGTAGTATACAGGGCCCCAGAGGTATATACAGCCCCAGTGGTAGTATATACAGCCCCAGTGTTAGTATACAGGGCCCCAGAGGTATATAGCAGCCCCAGTGGTAGTATACAGGGCCCCAGAGGTATATACAGCCCCAGTGGTAGTATATACAGCCCCAGTGTTAGTATACAGGGCCCCAGAGGTATATTGCAGCCCCCGTGGTAGTATACAGGCAGCCCCAGTAATGCAGGGCCCCCCCCAGCCTGACTCCGGTCACCTGTAAAGCAAACTATACTTATCAGTGTCCCGCTGTCCGCGCCCGCCGCTGCCGACATCGCGATCCTCCATCTTCATGCGACTTCTTCCTGTTTCCTGTGCTCGTCGCAGGGAATGACGTCATTGCCGGCGACGAGCACAGAAACAGGAAGAAGACGCATGAAGATGGAGGATCGCGTACGGCAGCTGCGAGCGGGTGCGAGCGGGCGCGGACAGCGGGACACTGATAAGTATAGTTTGCTTTACAGGTGACCGGAGAGACGCTGGGGGGGCCCTGCATTACTGGGAATGCGGGGGCTGCTGTATACCGATGTATACATCGGTATGTACCGATGTATACATTGGTATACAGCACTGACTCGCGTATAAGCCAAGGGGGGTACTTTTCAGCCCAATTTTTGGGCTGAAAAACTCGGCTTATACGCGAGTATGTACGGTATATTTTTGACCTTTTTTGTAAAGCACCACTCCAATTCTATTTTAAAATTTTAGTGCTGGAGTGGTGCTTTAAATGTAAGTCCCCTGCCCTCTCATATTCGCCTGCCGCTGCCTTCATCCTTTTCCAGCGTTGCTCCAGTTGGCCTCTAGCAGACTGTGACCTGCTGGCAGTTCCAGTATTTCATTTAGCACACTAAATGTAGCAAATAAATATATCTATGGCTAGGGCCACACACGAGGCATTGAAGCGCTAAAAGCTACCGTGTTTCTCAATTCCAAATTGTAGAAAATGCTAGTGTTAATGCTTCCTAAGGCTCCCATGCAAAAAACGCATGGTCAAAATGCAATACTTTTGGTGATATGCGCTTTTGCTAAAGCACCCCAAAACACGGTAAGCTAGGGTCACACATGAGCCATTGCAGCGCTAAAAGCTACCGTTTTTCTCACTTCCAAATTGTAGAAAATGCTAGCGTTAATGCTTCCATAGGCTCCCATGCAAAATACGTATGGTCAAAATGCAACACTTTTGACGCTATGTGTTTTTGCTGTTTTTGCTAAAGCACCAAAAAACGTTTTAAGCAACGTTTTTGGGGGTGTTTGCAAAAATGCATGCATTTTTTTTAACATGTGATCCTATGGGAAACGCATGTGTAAATGCATGGTACATATATGTACATATATGTACCATGCATTAACGCATGCGTTCACGCTAGCATTAAAATGGCATAAAAATGGCAACAGAAAAAAACTGCATCCATTAATGCTGGCCTCCAAAAAACAGCCTCCCAAGTGTGACCCTAGCCTATGAGAGCCTTGTTTTGACCTCGTTCTGGCTCACATTGAGCGGTTGTGATGTAACATCTGACTTCCAGCCAGTCAGGAGTTATGGGCACAAGATGGACCAGAGTGGCGCTGAAAAAAGGTGAAGCATCTGGAGGGTGAGTATATGAGTATAAGACTGGGGGTCAAGGGACTTAGGTTTAAAGTACCCACCACTATAAATAAGAAAAACAACTAGAAAAGAAAACAACACTGGAGTTGTGTTTCAAATTCATGAAAGTCTAAATTCCTACTTTGTATTTGCAATGTACAACATAAAATACATGCATACATTTGCCAACAAGCATGCTGTCAAAATGATTATGATATTTTTTAGTCAGACTATTATTGAGGGGCCAGCCATACGGGGCCTCGGCAGTCATGGGTGTGACAGGGCCTTGGCTGCAGAGCAGCATGCACCCCGGGCAGCTCCGCAGTACAACTGTTCAGTTCACAATTGCCTTGTTGAGGGCCAAGGCAGACAAAGAATCAATGATGCTTGAAAACAGTTCTTTACTTAAACATTCTTGTGAAAAACCTGCATATAGATTAAACATAACTTTCTGATGGGTATTCACAATGACTAATTTTGGTGCAGACTACTTCAACTGTTTTGGTTCCTCTAGGCTCTTGCTCACTTCATTCAGCACTATGGTATCCCGCTGCAAATTTATTTAGCCTCTACTGGCCCCCGCCCAACTCTCCTGTAGATATCCACTACATAGAATGGTTAGGACCAAAACAAATGTGCCTTTACTGCCAGCACCATGTTGACCCGTTCACCCAAGTCTATGCTGAAGTTCACCACACATGTACTGGAGGGATCAGTCACTTCCCAAGAAGCCACCAAAGGCAGAGGTTGAGTATTAACGCAGGGTCAGAGACTCTTGCCTGCATATTAGCCCCACTTCCGAGATGCCCACTCACTTCCCAGAAAACCTTACACTAGTTCCATATTTTTTTTTCACATTAGGTCATTTTAATAATAAGAAAAAATAGATTTTCAACTTTTACTTTCCATTTTCTCAGACACATAGGTTTACAATAACATGAGAATATCTTACCTAGAGATTTTAGATAAAACATCACATAGGTAAACAAATATAAAACATTTTTTGAGTGAATACGTTCCTCTTTCTTTTATGTTAGTGAGTATATTATGCTACTATAACTTAATTGTATATATCTTTCTTTTGATGTGTATTGTAAAATATTTTAATACATTTTCATCAGTTACATAAATCTTCCAAATGAGTAGACATTTAGCTTGTAATATTCTGAAGTTAGGTTATCCTGCACTCTTTGTAGGGTTGGTCCCAACACCATTAGTGGTTAAACTTGGAAAGTGCTTGAAATACAAGAACTTTTTCAACTTACAATGTATTAAAATTCCTCTTTGTCAATGTGGCGCCCCTGCGTCTTTGTCGTCACAGTGGTACTGCACCTACTCCACAGGTGTGGTACCATTGCTCCCAGGTAAGACAGGGGCACAAACCTGAGACACACGCACCCTACATTCAACACCATTCCCATCTCCAGGACAGGAGGTGTAGGGCAGAAAAGATCTCTCTAGAGGGCAGTCTCCATTTGCTGGCTGGAGGAATTAGTGGTTTAGGGGTGGGAACACAGAGAGTGAGCAGTGAATTAGTCTGGAGGAGAAAGAGGAAGTGTGAGGAGCAACATCAGGACAGAATGGAGTTCCAGGGCTAAAACTGGAGCAGGGCCAGAGCGGGACCAGTGGGTAGGTCGCCATGGAGCCTAGCCAGTGAGGACCCCAAATCCACAACCACCCTACAGGTCATTGGTAGAGGAGCTGGCTGCATGAAGGTTCCGGCCCCAATCTGGTGTGAAACTACACATTCAAGCCAGGAAACCAGAGGCTACTGGTCTGTATGAGTAGTAGCCAACCCCGTGTACACTCCCAGGCACTGTGACTACAGGGGGCCAATAGGACTTGCTAGCCTGCTGTCGCCTGCTTTGGACTAGTAGCACGAAGGTGCAGGACAGGGGATGGAAGAAGATCAGCGCAGAGAGGGCAGCAAAGAACGGCTCACAAAGGGTGTCTCAGGAGAGTGTTCGTGGACTACCTGAGGGCCGGCCAAGCTGCAAGCTGGAAGAGCACAGTATCCGGCTGGGTCTGCACTGAACTAAGCTGCAAGTAAAGAACCTGGTAAGAACGGCATCCCCTGTGTCTGTTCGCTTCTTCCGCACGTTCCTGCACCACAACTACCACCACCATCATCCACATAGACTCTCATATTAAATCCCAGGGGCCCGCTCCGCTTGTGGGGAGTGTTGCATACAAGCTGCATATCCATCTATCTCCTGGGAACCTACACAAGCAGTGCTGGTCATCCCTGACCAAATATCACAGATGGCGTCATGAAAGACTTTATTATCTCCTGTAAATATTTCCTTAATTTGCTTGCTCAGGGTCACGGAGCTGGGCAACCACCACCGTAACTCCCCAAAAGACTGCTGACCTGGCTACCAAGTACCCCGGTTTTTGCGATTGTTGCATCAAGAGCACAGAAATCTTTAGTTTTCTTTCTTGTCTTGGCTACTGGCCCCTGATACTGGTTTTGGCCAGGCATACAGTGCGCTTACAAGCTCTTATTAAGAGAATTTGTAAATACATTTTAGTGCCTTTATGCTCCACTGATTGTACTGAAACACTGGGGAGGGCATAATTTCAGCCAGAAATCTGCAGCATTCCCCACCGAAGAGGAAACCTGAATACAGAGGAGTGGTTTATTCTTGAAGATGAAAGGTACAATCATTTAAAGGGACACTGTCAGGTCATTTTTCAGTATGATACTAATAGTACCCTTGAATAGTGCTCGGGCAGACCTTTTAAAAACATGTAAAATCATTATTGTACCCTTTGTCATTTCCATGTTATAAGCATTTTCAGACCCTGCAGGCAGCTGCTGCATTAGTCCAGTCCATTACTTTTACAGAACATTAGTCCTGCTGTGTTAAACTGTTAATTTATTATGCACTCCTCAGCAGCTCTCTCCTCCCTCCTCCCTTTGCTCTGGGTAGACAAGGGGTAGACAAGGACGCAATGGGTCTAATCTGTTTGGTGAAAAAATGTACGCAGTGTATGAACTGCTCACCTTGATCAGTTTTGCAACCCACAACTGGTTAAACAGCTGCTGCAGGATCCCCCACCTCGAGGATGGACACATAATATCCAACAGGACAATGATAATTTGATCAGCGCTACTCTATATAATGACAGACGTCATTAACAGAGTCAAAGAATCAACAGAATCTGTTACTGTGTCCCTGAAGAAGAGGTCGGGTCGACCTTGAAAAGCATAAGATAAAGATCACCGGTTTATAATACAGGGTCCCGGTGCAAGTGTTAGAGCAGGCCCCCGTGAAGCGCTGGTGAGGACGGAGGGGGGGTGCTGGCAACCCTGGGTGAGGAGTGCGTGGGGGGTTTGCTATGTACCGTGGGCGGAAGCCGGGGGGAAGCTAGTGAACGTCGGCGAGGAGCAGGAGTAGTGGGGGGGTGCACTACTGACCCCTTTGGTGCTGCCACTGCAGGCTCCACAATGGACCGCACAATGCAGGGCAGGGAGTCGGCGTCAGATCAGAAGGGAGGAGGGGCGGGATCAGCAGCAGGAAGCTTCCTTCCCCTCCTCTCTGACACACGTCGGAGCCGATCGCGGTCTTGGCGGGGGGCGGCTAGAGGCATAATTCCCTCTGCAGGGAGTCGCGGACCCCCCTACAGACCCGGGCCCGGTCTCAGCCATGACTGCTGCGACCACGATCGTTACGCCACTGAGAGGACTTCTGTCATTATATACAGAAGCGTGGATCGAATTACCGTCCTGTAGGTTTCAGTTTCAGAAGCTTCTGTTGAGGACACTGAGGGAGAGAGCTATTGCAAGTCTGCCTTACTTGATCTAGATAAGGTATCCACCCCTTTTGTTTCTCTAAGCAGATATCCCTGCTGTGCTGTGAGAAATTCTGTGCTGTATTTGACCTTTTGTGTTGTTGAAACAAAGTGACTAGAGAGGAGGATACAGCCTACTGATCTCCTGAGCAGTGATGTGAACATGTGACATGAAATTCATCCTATGGGGAGTAGACAGCAGAGAACTAAGTGATCACTCACTGTGATTGACAGATGGAATGAATCTCATTATTTGAAGTTTACAGATGATAGGAGGGAAATATAAATAAAAGAAATACATCAATAGAGAGAACTTAGAGCAAGGAATTAAAAAATGATAGCAGTTACATAGTGTGGGAACTTGCTATCTACCTTATGGAGAGGAGTTTTTCTGCAACCATAAGAAGACAGTTAAGTAGGTAAGGAGATTTAAAGCCACATCCCTCCTCTAGGAAATATGCAAATTTGCACTTCAGTAAGGAAGTGGATGAACTCCAGCACCACCTTAAGTAGCTCCTCAAAGTCATAATCGCTTTCTAACAAGCTTTTTAATAAGACTTGGGATTTGTGCCAGATCAGAACCCCAAACTACAGATGCTGTGTTTCAGGGTAACTGCCCCTCATCAGTGTAGTGTGTTGTATATTCTGATCTGGCTGTGTGAGGCTAAGACAAGGTCTGGGAACTTGCTATCTACCTTATGGAGAGGAGTTTTCCTGTGATCTGGCATAAATTCTAAGTCATATTAAAAAGCATGTTCAAGCGATTATGACTTTGAGGAGCTACTTAAAGGTGTTGCTGGAGTTCATCCACTTCCTTACTGAAGTGCAAATTAGCAGTTACACATGGATTTTTGACCTAATTTTTTTTTTCAAAAAATTTAAAATACACCCTAGACTGAGCCACATGGGGTAGCTAGTCAAAAAGGCAGGTCCTCATCTGCTTCTTCCTGCCCACTGCCAGTGACTCACAGGACTGCTTCTAAACATGCATAGAGGAAAAAACCCATCACTACTGGAGAGTGGGCGGGGAGAAGTTGCTAGGGATTGGTCTACCATGTGGTTCGGTCTGTGGGGGATTTTAAAGTACCGTATTTTGTGGATTATAAAACACACCATATTGTAGGATGCACCTAATAATAATATCTATTAAATGTCAAAATGGGGGTTGATTTTACAATCCTAGAGTCTGCCTTATATACCAAGTGTTACTTACCAGGGGGAATGTGGTGGCAGTGGAGCAGCTCAGAAGGGTCACAGGAGGCAGAATCGGAAATGCAACGGCCCTGATGCTTGGAAGAGGAGATGTTGTGCCGGCAAGATGCGGGCGCCATGATATGCCAGCATTTGTCACAATGGGCTTCAAGAAAATCGCTGTGAAGGCAGCACGTGTACAGATCAAGATTTTGGAAAGCCAAGATATTAGTCTGCGCATGGTCCGCATCTGCAGCTATTTTCCTGAATTCCAACACCTTGATGTCAGCGCATGCGCAGATTGAGATCTCAGGTCTCTTAGATCTCAACCTGTGTATGCACCACCTCCACAAATATTTTCCTGTAGTCCATTGAGTTTACCGCCAGCAGACCTATGGCACCCACCTGGCACCACCACAACATTGCCTCTTCTGAGCCTCTGGCTCACAGCTTCACCGACCCTGCCCCTGTGACCCTGCTCCATTGCCAGCGCCCCGGTAATCTATATCTGGATTTTTAGACATACTCCCATTTTCCCCCAATTTAAGGTAACAAAAGTTCATCACCATCTTGTACCATGACAGCAAAGTGGTGCAAGAGAATTTACCATTTGCAAACAAGTTTCTTCCATTCAGGATTGATCTCTTAGTTAAAGAGAACCTGTCACTCCCCTGCTGCATGGAAATCTAAATGCAGCACTGAATGCAGCATCTATGAGGGGTCCCCCACGTGTCTGCGTGCTGTGTTCCAGAGATATAGCCTTAGGCAAACTCACTGTTAAAAGTCAGGGAGGCATTCCTTAGTGCTTGAGTCAGCTTGATTCACGGGGACCATTACCTCACCCTCTGCCTCTCTGTGCCGCCTCCTGCTCTGCTGTTTATACTTTATTCAGACAGCAGGGCAGGAATCTGGAGCTGAAATCAGGACAAATGAGGAGGAGGAGGAGGGCAGAGCAAGCACAGCAGAAGTAGCACAGAGAGGCAGGGGGAGGGAATGGCCCACGTGCACCAAGCTGACTCCAGCCCCAGTGAATACCCTCCTGACTTTTAACAGTGAGTTTTCCTAAGGCTATATCTCGGGGTAGACAGCACACAGACACATTGGGTCCCCTTCCCTGAATGCAGCAGACATGCTGCATTCAGTGCTGCATTTAGTTGCCATGCAGCAAGGGGTGACAGGTCCTCTTTAAAAGAAATGTCATCTGTGAAATGTTTAATTTGTTTACTCCACACTTGAATATATTCATCATATACACTGGGTGGGAAATACTCTTGGCATATATGCGGAATAAGATATTATAGACTTATAGATCTGAAAAGTAAATGAAAAAATAGTGTCCTTCTTATATCCAGTAGCAGTATGTTGGTAGACCTTTTATTACTGCATAGGAAAGTTGTCAGTGCAGCCAATGGATGCTGTAGTGATTGTAAGTGGATGATGTTACTTAAAACATTCTCACTGCTTATGGACTGAGCACAAACATTTAATGTAGTGTGAATAGATGATGCCCAATAGCATATATGAATCTTTTTTTGTAAAATTGTCTTCCTAATTTATTCAGTGTTTTGGTAACTGGATAAATAATGGCTGACTTGTAACTTTTTATGACAAGGTACAGCAGGTTTCAGGGATACAGGTTATTGCTATTTTTATGCTTCATGCAATTTTTAAAGGGAATCTTTCAGCAGGTTTTTGTCTATATAACCTGAAGACATGGACAGGTAGAGGTTTAGACACTAATTTCAGTGATGTGTCACTTATTAGGCCGTGTGCTATTGTTTCAGTACTGTGAGTATTTTTTAAGTAGGAAATGATCCCTGCAGGACTAGGTCCCGGGTGAGACGTTGTCTAACCTTTCTTGCTGCACTGATAAGCAGATCAATGTCAATAGACAATGTACTCAAAGAGCTGTGGTGTGGGAAGCGGCAACTTTCTTGGCTCTGCTTAATGCTACAGCTAAGAATAGGACTAAGCAACAGCACGCATGAACAAGACTTGAGTATACTAATAGATTACAGCTGAACATGAGTCAACAGCGTGATGCAGCAGCAAAAAAAGCAAACACAATTCTGAGATGTATTAACAGAAGGATACAATCTAGATCACATGAGGTCATTATCCTCCTCTACTCCTCTATGGTCAGACCTCATCTGGATACAGTGTCCAGTTCTGGGCAGTCACAAAACTGGAGCAAGTTCAGAGAAGAACGATCAGAATGGTGACTGGTCTGCAAACCATGTCCTATGAGGAAGAATTACAGGATTTGGGAATGTTTAGCCTGCAAAAAAGATGACTGAGAAGAAACTTAATAGCTTTCTACAAATATCTCAAGGGCTGTCACACTGTTGGGATCAGATTTATTCTCATTTGCACAAGGAAACACTAGAAGCAATGGGATGAAACTGAAAGGGAGGAGACACAGGTTAGATATTAGAAAAAACATTTTGACAATGAGAGTGATCAACAAGTGGAACAGGTTGTCATGAGAGGTGGGGAGTTCTCCTTCAATGGAAGTCTTCAAACAGAGGCTGGACCGACATCTGTCTGGGATGATCAGGTGAATCCTGCTTTAAACACTTTTGGATCATGGCGCCTCTGTGAATAACACAACCCTTACTAATTCTACTCCCTTAAGAGCAGCCTGCTTTGACGGGCATCTGGAGACTGTGAAGATCAGATGACCCCAGAGGTTCCTTCCAACTCTACCATTCTATGTTTCTATAATGCTGATTGTGTACCAATGGCTGCACCCAGTAATCTAAGTGATACATTGCTGGAATCAGGGGCTCTGCACATACATTGACCTATTCCCTTAGGTTAATATATTTTACAGCAGAATTACTAATGATATGAAACCTGTATTTTAAAATTGTGGTAAAGTTGTATAATTTCCTACATTATATAGTGTCATTCTGTAACTGAGAAAGAAACGGTCATTCAGCAGAAAAATATATTAAGCAATTGGATTTGTTGTTTCATTTATTTAGGTTCTACTATGAGGAAAGTTTGAATATATTATTATATTGAATATATTATTATATTGAATATATTATTGCATAAATTGCAATCTTCAGAAACTATTAAATATTAATGTTTTATTGGTATTATAAATAGAAATGTTCAGCAAGCAACTGGAAGAAAACTCCCAAGAAGAAAGTATTTAAGGGACATAATTTTTGTAAAATAGCTAAATACTCTATCTATCTTTATGACATCACTTAGGAAGCTAATAATAAAAAAATACAGCCAGTTATGTGTGCATTTCTCATTTTGTGCATCATTGAATGCCGCATATCAAATGCTGTTAATTTCTAACATTTCAAATTATAACAATATGTTGCAACTAAATATTCATTTGATAGCATAAATAATACTGTACACTGTACAAAATATTTATATAATATATAGAATAAAATGTAATTTTGTGAGAATGGAATTGCAGTTCCCACATTTCGCCTCATGATGTCACTGTTAGATAAGATTGCGGATGAGCGCACTAGTCTGTGTTCAGGCGGTGATACCTACAATATTCACGCCCAGCAGATCCCACAGAAGGACACTGCTCTTCGTATTTGGATACTTTTCCTCTTATGATTCGGGATTAAACATTACACTTTTCCTTGGATTTTATGACAAGTTGAAGACTTTCCTTCTGCACACAGCATGGCTTGGCAAGTATTATTCCTGTGTTTTATGTTACGTTCTGCGGCTGCTTCTGATCCTCTTCACTATTCAATTCTAGAAGAGATGAAGATAAACGCTGAAGTTGGGAATTTAGTGAAGGATTTGGGGTTAAATACTAATGAATTGGGAATAAGAAAATTAAGGCTTCTTTCTCATAACAACAGGAATTATTTCAATCTGAGTTTGGAAAATGGAAACTTATATGTCAGTGACCGGATAGATAGAGAAGAGCTGTGCGGATCGGAGCAGAACTGCTTCATGGACCTCGAGATTCTGGCTGAAAATCCTGTGAATGTTTATCCGGTTCAGATTGAAATCCAAGATATAAATGACAACTCACCAACATTTTTTAAGAGTTTATTTGAGTTAGGAATAAGCGAGTCCGCTTCTCTCGGGTGCACGGTTTATTCTGGGAAATGCACTTGACCCCGATATTGGCACTAATTCCTTACAGAGTTATAGTTTAGACCCTAATCCACATTTTTCTTTGAAAGAAAAAACTGACAGGAAGGAAAAAAACATCCAGAGTTGATTTTGGAGCAAAGTCTGGATCGTGAAAAGCAACAAAAACATACATTAATTCTCACTGCATCTGATGGAGGAAAACCGCTAAAAACTGGAACCGCTTGTATTACCATTGATGTTCAAGATGCAAATGACAATTATCCTGTATTTAGTCAAGACACTTATAGAATCCACTTAAGTGAAAATTCTCCACTTGGTTCTCTTGTTCTTCAACTTAATGCCACAGACAGAGATGAAGGATCCAACGGACAAGTTACATATTCATTCAGCCATATGTCGGAGAAAGCCAATAATGTATTTAGTATGGACAGCGATGCAGGAACCATTCGAACAAAAGGAGAATTGGATTATGAGATAACAAAAAGTTATGAGATGACAGTGGAGGCCACAGATGGGGGAGGCCTTGGTGCCAAATGTACTCTAATAATACAGATCGAGGATGTCAATGATAATGCCCCGGAAATAACACTCGCTTCACTATCAACGCCTATCCCAGAGGATTCGGCACCCGGGACACTCATAGCGTTAATTCATGTTAAGGATCTGGATTCTGGGAACAATGGTGAAGTTACATGTCACATATCCGAAACTATGACATTTACAATAACTTCATCCTCTAACAACTATTACAAACTTGTGACTGCAACTCAATTGGACAGAGAGAAAAATTCAAGCTATAACATCACAATTATTGCAGAGGATGAAGGATCCACTCAAAAAGTTACTGAGAAGACAATTTATATAGCCATTTTTGATATAAATGACAATCCCCCTCTTTTTGATAAACCAGTTTATGTTGCTTATACTCCAGAGCATAGTCTAGCAGGAACTTCCTTGTATTCTGTTTATGCATCAGACCTAGATGAGAATGACAATGCTCAGATCATTTACTCTATTATCAACACAAATATAGATAATATCCCAGTGACATCATATGTCTCCATAAACTCAATGACTGGAGTTCTCTATGCCCAGAGATCATTTGACTATGAACAGTTGTGGGAATTTCAGTTCCAGGTGATGGCTAAAGACAGTGGATCTCCTCCTCTCAGCAGTAATGTCACAGTGAGGATATGTATCATTGATAGGAATGATAATGCTCCCAAGATCCTCTACCCATCACCAGACACTGAGGGATCAGCATTATTTGAGTTTATTCCTCACTCTGCTGAGAAAGGTTATCTAGTCACCAAAGTGATTGCAGTGGACGCTGACTCTGGACACAATGCCTGGCTCTCCTATCACTTATTACAAGTTCCTGATCCTTCATTATTCACCATTGGCCAATACACAGGGGAGATCAGGATTGGAAGAGATCTTCCAGATACAGAGTCTTTGAGGCAAAAACTTGTGGTTCTTGTAAAAGATAATGGAGTCCCGTCTCTGTCATCCACAGTCACTATAACTATGGTTGTGGCAGAAACGTTTCAGCAGGTTTTACCAGAGATAAAGCGTCATCCCAATAAATCAGATATTCCATCTAATGCCACCTTCTACCTTGTAATTGCCATAGCTCTGATTTCCATATTGTTCATTATAACTGTATTGATTGCAGCTATTTTCAAGTGCCGAAAGTCAAGTATTCCACCGTCTTTTGGATCATACAGTAGAAATGTATATCCTCAGTTCACCCTGGGATGTCCTTCTGAGATCAGTGATACCAGTTTACCTTTCCCGTTCTCATATGATGTGTGTGTGACTCTGGACTCAAAGCAGAATGAAATCGCTTATCTGAAACCCATGGAGAACGTCCCCACAGACAATCTCATAGACACTGCTGATTTTGTTACTGCTGGTGAAAATGTACCAACTGAACAAGTTGCACAGGTAAAAACTTTCTCACTTTCTTCTTGAAATTGTAGACATGATCTTAGCTTAGCTTACTGTTTTTTTCGCATGTTTATGAATTGTCTCATGTGTGGAGCACTAAGGGCTGAGGTACCCAGCAACTGGGCTGGGCTTAGGTTTATGGTGGCTGTGCCCTGTGCTGTGGCCCTAGCTCACATTGAAAAAGGATAGTAAAAAATGGAGAAATTAAAGGCTATAAAGAAATAATAAGAGTTTGTAATGCCAGTTCGGTTAATCAGCCGAATATGGCAGATACTGCAGGAGATATCTGAGAGATAAAGTGGTGGCGCAGTTATTAAACCCTTCCCAACCAGGGGATTGTGATAATGAGGGTTCTATTAATAATGATGAGGTGCAGAAAAATAAACAGCAGGAAACAGTCTTTTGCTTTATCTTTTACTGAAGTCCTTGCACAGTGTCCAGAATGATACAACCACCACCAGGCATGTGTTCTGGCCAGTCTGATGAGAACTGCAGTCCACTCTGCTGGGTGAGAAATATAGCCTTCCTGCTGACTTCTGTAAGTTGGTAGGTCTCTAGGTGCCTCTGAGCTGTCCTGTACTCCCTCTTTATCTGCTCCCTCCTGTTATGCCATGCAATGTGGACCCTGTAATTAGCTGTGCCTTCCAGCAATTCTCTGATCCTTTGTAAAACTGAGACCTTAGAAAGTTCCACTTACCGTAAGTGACTGGTGAGCATGACACTCACCAGCCTCCAGCTTCTGCCACCAGGCTCTATAATCCCTGATTAGTATCAAAATGATCAGCCCACATAAGTTATTTATCATCTTGTAATGTAAATTGTTATTGAGCATATAATAGCATTAATAAATATGACTACTAGGGCAATCGCTAAACAGGTACAACCAGCAAAAGAGAGAAAAACGATCAAAAAGCCCATATTTTTTATATGCAATTTTATTATATTTACAAAGGGCAGATGGACTCCTTAATGCTTTATTCACGTTGTGCTATACTATTTATGGGTACACACCAATTAATGTGTGACATTGCTATCTGTCCGTTATTTATTAACACACTGTGAATATGTCATATTGATATTGTTGCAAGCAAGAGGGAATAGTTTACCTTACTATTGTTAGTTATTTTACATGGAGCTGTCAGTATTGTTGTATATATTGAACTTTATCTTATATGATGCATACTACCCATTGTATGATGCTGTCTGTCCACAGATAGTTGTCTTTTATTGTCCACCCTCCTGAGTTCGTCTGTCCTTTGTAAATATATTAAAATTGCATTTAAAAAATATGGGCTTTATGATTGTTTTCTCTCTTTTGTTTGTTGTATCTGTAATACCTGAGTAGCCTAGGGACTGGCACACTGTTAGGCAGCATGTCACTTGGGAAGCAACTCTGACTGGATACCCAGGAACCTTCTCATTAATTCTTCTTTGTCAACCAAATACTGAACAGAAACTGACCCCTCTCCCCAACCAGAGACTGAGTCACAGATAGAAACAGGCCCTAGTGCCCAGCTTCCTGGTTAGAGATCAGACCGTGTGTGAATGCTTCAGACTTTCAGCATAGGGAGCTCTGATTCCCTTTAAACATAGCATTATGATTGATGTTACATAAATAGCATGTGCGGCAGCCATACCGCATGGGCGCTACATATGATTATACCTCATTTTAATAATATTTTAAAAACCAGGAGCATTTTAGAATCAATATTTAGTTCATATGGCCTCTGGTGACTTAACAGTGCAATTTGTAAAAACCATGTAGCCCATATATATAGATATGGCTGAACCAGATTTTATACGTGTCTTCAAATTGAGATTCTAATCTTGTGTAAATCCTAAATTATATGACAAGGCTTGTTAAAGGGTTGATATTGACTTTTAGGATTGCAACATCCCGTAGGTGGATCTACTGTTCAAGTCCTCTTCTTCACTGCAGTGTATGTTAAAAACTGAATGTATTATGCACCACTAAATTTGTTTAGAGTGGCTAAAATATGGAAGGGAAAAGAGCTTTGACATATGTGGTTGCATGTGTGCACACTGTACTAGTTTATAGGAGCATAATATGTGATCCAAATGGTGATATTTACTTTACTGCACATTACCCACACTTTGTTGATATCCTATCCAGGAGCATCTTAGTTCTTTCTTGTACTGGTACAAGATCCAGTCAACAAGAGTCACTATTTTTTTAACACGTTCAATCTAGGTCCATTTACCCCTGTTCCTGACCAGCCCGTTTTCGTTTTTTTGTACATGTAGTTTAAACAGCTGTAAATATTCTCTCCTTTGGATATTCAAGACATTTTTGCATCTTTTTTTTCGTTATACATGGGGCTTCAGATTTATGCTATTGTCATGTTCTCCCTTTATCTCTTGGGTGATATCAGTGGGAATATAAGGGACATTAGTGTTCGTTTTTCCTTTTCTTACTATCTCAAACGACCTCTAAAATAAGTTTAAAAATTAGTTCTCCATCTTGTAACAGTTATTTTTATATATGGACACTGCAGATAGATTAGGCTGATATTAGATTTGCTTTTTGTGATTTGTATATTCTAACTGTTTCTCTTCTGGAGTGCACACTCTATAGAGAGCACTGAGACCCTGATTCATTAAGGCCGTTCATTTTCACTCTAGTGTTAGGGTTAGACTCTCATTAAGAGGCACATACCTTATATTTGTGTAAAACCAGGGGCATAATGGGAGACTGTGGAGGAAGACATCCCACTGGTGCACATTTAGTTGAAAAGTATTGTGGAGCATAGAGCCACTATTTCCATGTCATGCTATACCTGCACTGTAAGGCACAAGGAGGTGTGGGAGTGGAGATGTTGACCCACTAGACCACTGAAGTGGAGGCTGACCCTTAAATATTAAACAGGTAGGCGATGTAGATAGGTTAATGCAGAGCCTTTAATGTGGTAAGCTCGCCAGTAAAGACTGGATGGTGCACACAGCAAGTTTACAGTCAATGAGGAGCAAGCATGAAGCTCAGAGTAGCAAGGTAGCTGCGAAGTGGTCCAGGAGATGAGGTGCAGGAACTGGAGTAGTGGCACCCTGGCCGACACAACTGGCTCATTGGATGTGGATAACCTCTGGACTGGCAAGTACAGGCGTAGTGAGCTCTGAGTTAGAGTAGCAGGTGCACTGCGGGTGGATCAGGTAGTGTACAAGCGAGTTGGTCTCTGGCAGATGTGGCAGGCTCTAGGTGAGACAAGGAGTATAAGTAAGCAGGTATTACCAAGGGCAAAAGTATAGCAGGTGAACGGAACAGGGACCTGAGAGAAAGCTACCCAACTAGTGACAGGCGACATTGCACAGGCACCTTCCTTAAGGGGAAGGTGCCTTAAATAGAAGTAGATTCACAGTCATAGGCTGAGGGGGAAATTAAGGTGAAATTGACAACTGGTGTACTGGCCCTTTAAGAGAAGTGAGGGGGCAGCGCACACAACCTAAGCATGCTTCTGGAGGCTCTGCAGGAAGTATGCTGACCTCAGGAGGAGAAGGAGGTGGACGGAGTGCTGTGAGGTGGCGTGGGATCGCCAACTGGGTAAGTGAGCTGAGTGTGGCTAACAGCAGACCAACTGGGACCACGTGATGGATACCTGTCTCACTATTTAGTGTAGACCGGCCCTGCAGTGACAATAGGACAGGCAGGGCACACAAAGCTGTGTAATGGGCACCGACCACCTAGTCCAAGGGAGGTTGGTCCCGCAGAAAGGGGCATGACACACACAAGCCAGTGGTGTATCAGAGGCCAGCAGCTGATGTAGACATCCTACAGGCAGCTACAGTGGGGAAAAAAGTATTTAGTCAGCCACCAATTGTGCAAGTTCTCCACTTAAAAAGATAAGAGAGACCTGTTATTGACATCATAGGTGACCTCAACTATGAGAGACAAAATGAGAAAATAAATCCTGAAAATCACATTGACTGATTTGGAAAGAATATTTTTTCAACTTTTGGTGGAAAATAAGTATTTGGTCACCTACAAACAAACAAGATTTCTGTCTCTCACAGACCTGTAACTTCTTTAAGAGGCTCTTCTGTCCTCAACTCATTACCTGTAGTACTGGGACCTGTTTGAACTTGTTATCAGTATAAAAGACACCTGTCCGCAATCTCAAACAGTCACACTCCAAACGCCACTATGATGAAGACCAAAGAGCTGTCGAAGGACACCAGAAACAAAATTGTAGTCCTGCACCAGGCTGGGAAAACTGAATCTGCAATAGGCAAGCAGCTTGGTGTGAAGAAATCAGCTGTGGATGCAATAATTAGAAAATGGAAGAAATACAAGACACCTGATAAATTCCCTCAATCGGGGCTCCACGTAATATCTCACCCCGTGGGGTCAAAATTATCTTAAGAACGATGAGCAAAAATCCCAGAACCACACGGGGGGAACTAGTGAATGACCTGCAGAGAGCTGGGACCAACGTTACACAGGCTACCATCAGTAACACACTACGCTGCCAGGGACTCAGATCCTGAAGTGCCAGACATGTCCCCCTGCTTAAGTCATTACATGTCTGGGTCCGTCTAAAGTTTGATAGAGAGCATTTGGATGATCCAGGAGAGTATTGGGATAATGAAATATGGTCAGATGAAACCAAAGTAGAACTGTTTGGTATCAACACAACTTGTCGTGTTTGGAGGAGAAAGAATCCTGAGTTGCAGCCAAAGAACACCATACCTACTGTGAAGCATGGGGGTGGCAACATCATGCTTTGGGACTGTTTCTCTAACAAGGGACCAGGACAACATCCGTGTACATGACAGAATGAATGGAGCCCTTTATCGTGAGATTTTGAGTGCAAACCTCTTTCCATCAGCAAGGGCATTGAAGATGAAACATGGTTGAGTCTTCCAGCATGAAAATGATCCCAAGCACACCACCAAGGAAATGGAGGAGTGGCTTAGTGAGAAGCATTTCAAGGTCCTGGAGTGGCCTAGCCAGTCTCCAGATCTAAACCCTATAGAAAACCTTTGGAGGGAGTTGAAAGTCCGTGTTGCCCAGCAACAGCCCCAAAACGTCACTGCTCTAGAGGAGATCTGCACGGAGGAATGGGCCAACATACCAGCAACAGTGTGAGCCAACTTTGTGAAGACTTACAGAAATTCTTTGACCTCTGCCATTGCCAACAAGGATATATAACAAAGTATTGAGATGAACTTTTGTTATTGACCAAATACTTATTTTCCACCAAAATTTCAAAAAAAATTCTTTCCAAATCAGACAATGTGATTTTCAGGATCTGTTTTCTCATTTTGTCTCTCATAGTTGAGGTCACCTATGATGGCAATTACAGGCCGACCTCATCTTTTAAGTGAGAGAACTTGCACAATTGGTGGCTGACTAAATACATTTTTTCTCCCACTGTAAGTGACATCACTGCATTGTGCCACGTACCTATTGATTATGTTTGTAGTGGGAGATAGGACAGGTGAAAGGAAATCTTTTTCAATCTATGTGCAAAGTGCACTAGGATAAGTAACATTACAGTAAATGGGGGACATTACTCCTATATGGTGCTTTTATTCAGTCACTATATGGTGATAACATTTAGACCGGCTATGATGAAGTGCTCTTTACCTGTTTTATATAGTATCATTGTTTGCTCTCAATGACTAGGGTCATACTGGAGCCCTGGATCCGTTAAAACCATCAGTTTTTCAACTTAGAATTTTAGAAGAACTGATGGTTTTAACAGATCCATAGGCTCCCATGCAAAAAACGCAGTGTCAAAATGCACTGCTAAAAAATGCTATGCGTTTTTTTCTGCATCCAAAAGTGCTGCTAGCATACATGATGCCCTATGGGAAGCGCATGAACAACCTTTAGTTCTGGTATAACAATATGGTGACCATTTCAGTTATTTGATAAATGTTACAACAAATGTTACAACAAACCAACATACTAGTTTGGGGCCCAAATTTAGTACGTAGGACTCTAATTTCACCTCTCTGTAAAACAGTTTATAAGCATTTAGCAATAAAATAGTAATTGAGTGACTACTTTTAAAATAAACATAGTTAAAGATCACAGATACTATGTCTCCAAAGTTTAGTTTGTTTTATACTTTTAAAACAGAAGGAAAGATATGATCTGCAATTTAAAGGCTAAAAGGTTAAATAAATAGAAGCTTTAACTATAAGATACAAATCATGTTTTTGAATCTTAAGAACACTTTCACTTTTTGCAAGTTTATGTTACTTACGAATAAGATATACATGAAAGTATAAATATATGAAAACAATAAAAAAATAAAATATTGATCATCAACGTAAATGCAACATCTAGCAAAATTGTTCTAAGCTACTTTAGGGCTTAACATGTTTGTTCATGTACTTTATTACAACTTATTATAAAGGTTAAGCCTGAGTACTGGCCAATTATGTTAGACTAGATGGTGGCCCGATTCTAACGCATCGGGTAGTCTAGAATATGTATGTAGTTTATTTATGAAGATTTAACAATAATGCAAAGAGTACACGATATCTATCTATCACCTACCTATGTGTCTATCGTCTATGTATTTTTTGGATATTTTATCTTTATAAACTAAGGTTCTTGGTACACATATTGGCCAATACCTGTTTGCCCATCAACCAGCTTCAAGGTGATTTTAGATCTGATGGGTCCCTATGCTACCTTGTCACTCTTTTTTGGGCTCAGCTAAGCCTCCATTTTTACTATTTCTCAGTGGAAGGACTCACTTAAATCAAAGAAGCAATGAGACATCATATACAGTGCTGACCACTGAGCCCCATACAATACTAACCACTGAGTCACCGTATACAGTGCTAACTACTGAGCCAGTGTATACTGTACTAACCACTGAGCCACCATATACAGTGCTAACCACTGAGCCACCATATACAGTGCTAACCACTGAGCCACCATACTGTGCTAACCACTGAGCCACCATACAATGCTAACCACTGAACCACCATACAATGCTAACCACTGAGCAACCATACAGTGCTAACCGCTGAGCCACCTAAACACTGAGCCATCATATACAGTGCTATCCAATGATATTTTATTCTATGATGTGAAATATTTGATGTATTTCTAGAGCGCAGAATATATTTAACAAAATATATTTTTTATATATTTTAAAAATATTCACTAATATTTCAAATACATATGTATTCGTTTACCTACACTACCAACATTTCACTAACCCAACCATATTGAAGCTTTAATGATTTTTAAATACGTTAGACTTACTTTTACATTGATTGATAACAATCTATAATTAACATTTTTATAAATATTTTCCAAATATTGTAATATTTCCAATTGTATAAAGTTTTTTTTTGTACTACCTGAATATATCCTCATGATGGCGCTGTTGCCTAACTCTTCACAGAATCCATCCAACAGCGAGTGGCGCTAGTGATTTTTTTTTTTAATACAGACGTTGCAGATTTGGACAAGAAGCAAGGCTGTGTTCTTGTATATCTACCTTATATTGTGTTTTGGATTATGATCCCCAATTTTTAGCATTATTTGGATGCTCAGAGGGCAGCTGCAAGAATTCAGCATTTTCCTACACCCAGGACATGGCTTGGCAGGTACTATTCTTCTACTTTGCTTCCTTTTCTGTGGCTTCTTCTAATCAGTTCAACTACTCAATTCTAGAGGAGCTGAAACTGAATTCTATCATTGGGAATGTTGCAGAAGATTTAGGGTTGGACAGCAGCGACCTCAAAATGAGAAAATTAAGGATTGTTTCTCATCATAACAGAAACTATTTCAATATCAGCACAGAAAATGGTAATTTATACGTCAGTGATAGGATAGACAGGGAGGAGATCTGTGGATCAGAGCAGAGCTGCTTTCTGGATCTTGAGATTTTGGCAGAAAATCCCGTAAATGTTTTTCCTTTAAAGGTTGAAATCCAAGATATCAATGATAACCCGCCAAGTTTTTCAAAGGATAGCTTTACTGTGAGAATAAGCGAATCTGCATTGCCCGGAGCACGGTTTGTTCTTGGTAATGCTCGAGATCCAGATTTAGGATCTAATTCTTTACAGAGTTATAATCTGACTCCAAATCCATATTTTTCATTGGTAGAAAAATCTAAGTCACAAAGAGAATATCCCGAACTCACCTTAGTGCAATCATTAGATCGTGAAAAACAGCAAAAATATGAACTGACACTGACTGCTTTTGATGGAGGAAAGCCCATAAGGTCTGGAACTACAGCTGTCAGGATTTCGGTTCAGGATGCAAATGACAATTATCCAGTGTTCAGTCAAAATAATTATAAAGTGAGTTTAGATGAAAACTTACCAATTCATTATGTAGTTATTCATCTAAATGCCAGTGATAAAGATGAAGGATCCAATGCAGAAATTTCATATTCGTTTAGTCACATTCCAGAAAATGCTCTGCAAGTCTTCACTATGGATTCTCACACTGGGATCATCCGCACAAAAGGTGACCTGGACTTTGAGACAACTGAGAATTATGAGATGACTGTAGAAGCGACTGATGGTGGAGGTCTAGTTGCACAAAGTTCTATCCTAATAAACATTGTGGATGTCAACGACAATGCTCCGGAGATAACAATTGCATCACTGTCTACACCAATTCCAGAGGATTCTGCTCCTGGGAGCCTTGTGGCTTTAATTAATGTAAAGGATTTGGATTCTGGGAAATATGGAGAAGTGAACTGCAAAATAACAGAAATAAAGGCATTTAAACTAGAGCCGTCATCTAATAATTATTACAAGCTTGTGACTGCAGGTCCACTTGACAGAGAGACAACCTCAGCATATAACATCACAATTACTGCAGAAGATGAAGGCTCTCCTCCAATGGTCACTAAGAAAACAGTTCACATAACAGTCTCCGATGTGAATGACAATGAGCCGGTCTTTGATAAATCCCTTTATATTTCCTACATTCCAGAGCACATTCCAGCAGGGACATCTATACAGAATATTCATGCATCTGACCTGGATGATAATGAGAATGCTAGGGTCACTTATTCTATCATTAACCATAATATCGATGACATCCCAGTGACATCATATGTCTCTATAAACTCAATGACCGGAGTTCTCTATGCCCAGAGGTCATTTGACTATGAACAGTTGCGGGAATTTCAGTTCCAGGTGATGGCTAAAGACAGTGGATCTCCGCCTCTAAGCAGTAATGTCACAGTGAGGATATGTATCATTGATAAGAATGATAATGCTCCTAAGATCCTCTACCCATCACCAGACACTGAGGGATCAGCATTATTTGAGTTTATTCCTCACTCTGCTGAGAAAGGTTATCTAGTTACCAAAGTGATTGCAGTGGACGCTGACTCTGGACACAATGCCTGGCTCTCCTATCACTTATTACAAGTTCCTGATCCTTCTTTCTTTACCATCGGTCAATATACTGGAGAAATCAGGATTGGAAGAGATCTTCCAGATACAGAGTCTTTGAGACAAAAACTTGTGGTTTTGGTGAAGGACAATGGAGTCCCGTCTTTATCATCTACAGTCACTTTGAACTTAGTTGTGGCTGAAAATTTTCAACAAGTTGTACCAGAAATAAGACGTCAACCCAATAACTCAGCAACTGCCTCCAACACAACGTTCTACCTTGTAATAGCTATAGGCCTGATCTCTCTGTTATTCATTGTCACAGTGCTAATCACAGGCATTGCGAAATGCAGAAAAACTCACAGTCCAACATCCTTTGATGCTTTCAATAGAAATGTGTATCCTCAGTTCACCCTGGGATGTCCTTCTGAGATCAGTGATACCAGTTTACCTTTCCCATTCTCATATGATGTGTGTGTGACTCTGGACTCAAAGCAGAATGAAATCGCTTATCTGAAACCCGTGCAGAACGTCCCCACAGACAATCTCATAGACACTGCTGATTCTGCTATTGTTGGTGGAAATACTTCAAGTGAACAAGTTGCTCAGGTAAGGTGTATATTTTACTTTGCTGAAACAACAGTGGATACTTTACCTTATTTAATGTTTGTAGATAAAGTTTAGGAAATATACCTATTTAAAAATGTAAAACTTTACTAATTCTTAAAAAGGGTGCAAAAATCTTATCACTTAATCATACGTGTAAACATGCAAGAATATATTTGAGCTTACATGTATGAAGTGTACACAAACCATGTATGGATTTTAATTTTAGGTTTATAAACTGATGTGAAAACTGCAAGAGGAAGAGGAGTATCTTCTACAGCATTTACATGACACCATGTGCATACTATTGTACTTACTGCAAGTTTAACCTCTTCCAAATGGATGATAGAGTTTTTAGTGCACACTGTTGGGGGTAGACATCATGTAAGTGTCCTCACCTTCAGAAGTACCTCCCAGAGCAGGGTGAGCCAGGGACCCACGCAGGGGCGGACCCAGACTGTAGTGGGCCCTGGTGCAAAAAATGTTTTGGGGCCCCCCTCCTGGAACTCAGTGCCAGAATAGTGCCGCGGGTGTGCAGCACAGCCAGCGGCGTAGCAACTGTTTGTGGCGCCCTGGGCGGTCGAAAATTTGCCGCCACTTTGGTTGTTGATAATCTGGAAGTGTACATAGCATACACTGTCTGCCCCTATATACAAAAATATAACTACTATACTAAAACACAAAGAGAAGGTGTGCAATTGCCACCTCTGCACAACCCCAGTGTATGGCAACAAGCAGGAGTGAAGGAGGGCCCGGGGCCGGAGCAATTTTCGCCGCCGTGCTGTGGAGTTCATGATGTAATATAAATGCAAAAAACCTTTATTCTTAATATTATGTCACAATACCGGGATCTGAGGATCTTCTATTTCGAGGTCAGGGGCTCTCTGATGCCATGTTGCTGTCTGTCTCGCTGTCGTCCTTTTTTGACACTGCAGTGCGGTGGACAGAGAGCATTAACTGGTTAATAACAAGAAGTATGGAGTGTACAAACTGAGCCATAAACCCCTCATACCATGAAGTATGGAGTGTACTAACTGAGCCATAAACCCTCCCCACACCAGTAGGATTACTATATGGATTTTAGTATTAGGGTACGGAAACACTGGGGTGAAACTCTGATGAGTGCAATGTGTGATTTTCTCACATTGCAATCAATCTCTGAGAGCACATTGGTGAGTGTCGGACGCTTTTTTCTCATCCAGATTCAGGATGAGAAAAAAGTTGCAACATGCTGCGACAGTATGTGACTCACTAATGCAAGTCTATGGGTCCGACAAAATTACATACCGCACACTGACAGCACACGAACCATCCGAGAGGCATCGTTTTTTTCACGGATACATTATCATTCTATAGCTTAGAACACTGTAAAATGTTCCTGTAAATGATTCTACAGTAATAGCTGCTGAGGAAAGAACAGATTGATTGCACACGGATGTGATCTGAGAATCTGAGAAAAATGTTGGCCACTCGCACAGCAGTTTCCAAACAGACCAAAAAACGGATGTCACTCATCCGACTCTCCTGGATGAGAAACAGACCGATTTTAAGGCGGCGGAAGACAGTGTACCACCAAGTCCCCAGCTCCGTGCTGTGCACAGACAGTGTACGGTACACTGTCTGTGCACAGCACAAAGATGAAGACATGGCGGTACACTGTGCACAGCACGGAGCTGGGGACATGGTGGTACACTGTGCACAGCACGGAGCTGAGGACATCCTAGAAGAGGCACAATAACCACAGACAGGCGGCGGGAGAACATTGAGCCCGCCCAGGAGAACTACAACTCCCAGCACCCAACACACTGCCCAGAAACTATACGTCAGAGTACCACAGGAGACGGGAGTTTCAAAAAGAGGTGGAAACAACAGCCGGACCCGGCACCACCAGGGGGGCCCGGCAGCACCAGGCACCACCAGGGGGGCCCGGCAGCACCAGGCACCACCAGGGTGGCCCGGCACCACCAGGGGGGCCTGGCAGCACCAGGGGGGCCCGGCAGCACCAGGCACCACCAGGGGGGCCCGGCAGCACCAGGCACCACCAGGGGGGCCCGGCAGCACCAGGCACCACCAGGGGGGCCCGGCAGCACCAGTCACCACCAGGGGGGCCCGGCAGCACCAGGCACCACCAGGGGGCCCGGCAGCACCAGGCACCACCAGGGGGGCCCGGCAGCACCAGAGGGGCTCAGGACCAGTAGAGGGGCCCAGCACCACCAGGGGGGCCCGGCAGCACCAGGCACCACCAGGGGGGCCCGGCAGCACCAGAGGGGCTCAGGACCAGTAGAGGGGCCAGCACCACCAGGGGGGCCCAGCACCACCAGGGGGGCCAGCACCACCAGGGGGCTCTGGTGGGTCCCTGAGTGCTGCCCCCACACCTCAGGGGCCCCTGAGAGCTGCCCCCACACCTCAGCCTCAGGGGCCCCTGAGTGCTGCCCCACACCTCAGCTTCAGGGGCCCCTGAGTGCTGCCCCCACACCTCAGCCTCAGGGGCCCATGAGAGCTGAGAGCTTCCCCCACACTCATCCTGGGGGAGGCCCATGAGAGCTGCCCCCACACTCATCCTGGGGGGGGGCCCATGAGAGCTGCCCCCACACTAATTGGCCCCTGAGCACCCCCACGTCTTTCAAGGGGGTCCCTGACGCTATCCTCGGGCCCCCTTAACCGCTGCCTCCTTTAGTGCTGCGTCCCCCTCCATTACCGACAGGCAGTCGCGCTGAGCGCACCGCAGCCTGTCATATGGTGTGATGCTGCAGCCGGCGCGATACAGGAAATAGAGCGGCGCCGGCTACAGCCCACGTGACAGGCAGATCAGCGCGACTGCCGGTAATGGAGAGAGGGGGGAGGCGCAGTAAGGGGGCCCGAGGATAGCGTGTGGGGCCAGCAGTCAGGGGCCCCCTAGTACATGTGGGGACGCTCAGGAACCAGTGGGCCCCCCCCTTTGCGTCCGGGCCCCCCTACAGCGCCCGAGGGGGGGTATGGGGGCGGGGCTTAGTGGGTTTGGCCCCAAAGTGTCGGGGCCCCCGGGGATCTTGCGCAGGGCCAGTCAGGGGAACGGAACTGCCGCTGGAGCTCCAGGGGCCCCCTAGCTGGTCGGGGCCCTGGTGCAGCTGCACCAGCTGCACCACGGTAGTTCCGCCCCTGGACCCACAGTATAAGGGTCAGATTAGCTCACCTGAATCACTTCGCCTACCAGCTTAGCACACCATCTGGTTTATGATTCCCTCACCCCCTAAGCGTGACAGTAAGTCATTAGTGACCTTTTAGCAAGTCTTTCCACAAGACTTAGAACATTTAGCAATACTAGAATTGACTTTAAAAACTCAAAATCTTTGTCTCTATTGAGGATAGCCAGTGGCATTGATGACCATTGAATGCTTGTTGCAACATAATTTACGATATTTAGCTTAACTAAGGTGCTTTTCACACTTTTGTTTTGTGACTTGCTGGGACTCAAACATACACAGTAAATAATCCTGTCTATAGTAAGCGGTTGGCTCAGACAGCATACTTATTCTTATTCCTCAGTGCTTTCTAACCACTGTTAAGCATT